>FR989892.1:4332735-4932735 GCA_905404145.2 Biston betularia | reverse complement strand
CATTTAAAAATATCAAAATCATAACATTATGTCAATACAATGAAAATGTCAATAAAATAATATGTCACATGTAAAATAATTATGTCAATATGATTAAATGTTTCTTGGTGGTAGATCTCCTTAGCAGGAGGTTGTCTAGGTATGTACCTCCGCAGTACCAGTTATTCTGCCGCTAAGCAGTAGTGTGTAAACATTACTGTGCTCCGGTTCGAAGGGTACTGCAGCTAGCGAAGTTACTGGGCTGTTGAGACTAACCATCGAAAGTCTCGAAAGTAATGAGCGCCAAAGCAGCGATGCCCTGGACTTTGTTTTGTTACTCAAAGTTCTGTGTATCGCTGCAATGGTCATGGACAGGCGTTATCTCTTACCATCAGGAGAACGTTTCGTTCGTCTCAATACTTTTTACATAAAAAAAAAATATGTGATTATCTGCACTCCAAATTTATATACAATTATTATACATATTTATTTCATATGATGATTATATATATATTTATTTATTTTGTTTTATTTTATGAATTGGTCAGTGCTGAAAATCAGCGCTGTGGAGCAATCCCCAGCACAATTGCTGAGCACTGACCTTTTTTTCTCCTAGTTGATGCACCAGCCACTGCAGCGATAACCCACTTATTATCTTGTGAAATTTGTTGTCTTTTTGTTAACATGTATCTTTTTATCTGTTGTTGTGTCTGGTGTATTGTTGGGAAAAAAATAAATGTTTTTCTTTCTTTCTTTCTTTCTTGATTAGGAACAAAAATATTATAATAAATTGCGCAGTATTTTGCGATATGACACAAGCTTTCGATTAAATAGATCATGGAATCCTGCTTAGTAAACTTGATGTAACACACTTAATCTGCTCAAATCTTATTTGCATGACAGAAAACAAATCACTGACATTTCAAGAGTGAATCCTAAAATAAAATGGGAAGAAACATTCTCATCTCAGATACGCACTCCTAGATATGGTGTCCCTCAAGGCAGTATATTGGGTCCTCTTTTGTTTAATATTTATATAAACGACATGCCGAGGGTAACTAGTCAGTTAATGACTTTATTCGCTGATGGCAGCACAGTGACTGTAGCATGTAAGAATAAATCGACCTATGTGTCTGACATTAAAACTTATTGGTAATTCAATAATCTCTTATTTTTGTAATACACTGGTATAATTGTTTATGTTGTTCATAATAATATTATAATTTATTTTTTCGCTTGTTACAGCTTGTTCGCAACGACAATAATGCAATGCTGCGAGCGGGTCCACTGATAAGTTTGACATATAGCTTCTAGATGTATGACCTTATATAAACCATATATATATTTTTGACATGTAAAATAGGACATTTTAGCCACTTGCCTTGCGCCGCGTTTGTAATCGAGATGGTAAATTTTTTATTTGACATTTTTTTTAATGTTGTCAAGTTATAATGTGACATAATAGCCTGTCGCGTATCCTGTTCTGAGTACCATTGAAATGGTAATGACAATTGCAATGGTCACGACCATAACAATTGTCACGACCATAACAATTTTTGCATTTGCATGACCATTGCAGTGGTGCTGAAGTTGACACAAATTACTTTACAAATAATGTTTAATTTGGCGTGCTTGTGTTAGAAAACCCGATATATGATTGGCTGTAGGTATATAGTACTGACGGATGGTTCGCACAATGCACAACAAATGGGACAAGACATTATAATTTATTTAAAGCCTATATTATAAAAATATACAATTTTATAAGGTACTAAAATAACTAAAATTGATATGTGCTTGATCTTAATTTTTTTTTTCTTATTGTTGTTGAAGTCTTTTTTTTTTTATTACTTCTTTAAAATTTTGCATTTGCGAACATTGGAACTTTCTTTACGATGTTCGTAATCTCTCTTTTTCACATTTTCTTTTGCTTTCGCTACGTGTAAAGTGTATTTTAGTTTTCATAAAAAGGTTAGTTGGCAACTAGGTAAAGTTTTTTTTTTTAAGAAATTAACTTTGTTATAATCAAATTAATGTCAATGTAAAAATTTATCATCTCGAAAGCGACATTTCGGTACAGGAGTTAGAAAATACGAAGAGAAAAAAAACAGTCATGAATTTAAAAATAAATAAAATATATATATTTCGTAATGTAGTAATAATTTTAGTGATTGGGAAATTTAACGATTTGTTTCTCTGTCTTAGTTTTTTAATTGAACGCTCGTTTTTTTTTTTGTCGTATAGTTGAAAAATCAGATTGAATTTTGAAATTCTTAACATGAAGTGGTGTTGCCCACTATCTGTAGTTTAACTTTCGGGATCTCGAAATTTCCTTTTGATGTATGTAAAGCTGTACAAATGTTGATAAAACTGATGTAAACGAATTGATATTAACGAAGAAGAAAAAAAAGTGGTTAAAAAATTAAGTCTCCAAAAAGACTGCATGAGAAATTTGTAAAAAAAATATGATTTTTAGTGAAAATTTAATACGAAATTTTTGTATGCATTGAATATATGTAACGAAGTAACACGTCGTACGTGTTACTTTATTATATGTAAATATTTTGACAGCTAATAACGTCTATTCTGTTATGTCACTCATTGAGCTAAACTAGTCGGACGCGCTGCAATTACAAGTAATTCCGTCACAATTTGTTTGAACGGGACGTCATTAATGACAGCTGTCAAGTTCGGTTTTTGTAAAAAGTGTGATACGTCTTAATAGACTTTGTATCATGAACTAAATTTGCAGCTGGTAAAATATTACCGTCCTACTCTCTCATATTGAACATAAAAAGGGATGCACATAACTTCGCTGTTTAGATTTGAGAATATAACAGAGTTGTACGTTTTTTTTTTAAACAATATGTTTACTTTCATGTTATAGCTTAACGTGTATAATAACTGTAACTTATTTATCGACGATTAGACATGTTACAGGTTATTTATCGATAAAAAGACATGCAACATTTATCGATAAATTAACTTTGGTAGTGCCTATGACTGAATGTAGTCGGTGCGCTTAGGAATTCTTTTTTTGTGGTCAACAATGTTCGGTTGTCAACGTTTTACATAATTTGTCAATGTAATAGTTAATCTTTTCATGGTTTATTATTAATTTTTAACTTTGATTTTCTTTTAAGCTTAGCCCTAGATGAAAAAAAAATCTTCAATATATGTCAGCTATTATGTATCGATATATATTAAAAAAAAATAAAAAATAGTTTTTAAGACATGCCGTTGTATATAACCGGTACACTGAATAGTATAGAATTACTCGATCGACAGGCTGGGTAGGGTTCTTGACATCTGTCACTGTCAGAGTGACAGCCGACAGTGACATTTTGCGGCGTCAAAATGCGTATAGTTGTTGCAATTCTCGCGTATCGACTTTAACTATGTCCGTAGTTAATTCCCTTTTATTAATTTTGCGTTAGTGTGCGTATCTGTCACACATTTACACGTAAATTGTACGGCATTACACGTGTGTAATTATTTTTTTTTACAACTCAATGTTATTTGGTAAGTTATAAATATATGCAACTGAGCTTTTGATATATAAGCAAATGCATTTATTATCTGAAATAAATTATTTAATTCGCATAACTATCTCACTCGGCTTTTTGACACTTTGACAATGACAGATGTCACGTTGTGAAGAGCTATCAACTTAACTGTGCAGGTGAACGAATAAGCCAGATGTTTTGAAGGAAACTGTTCTTAAAAATATAACAACTTGCGGCTATCGTTCATCTTAACAGATAAGCTGGTGGCATTAAAAAAAAAGGTATTTAATTATATTGTTTTCGGTTCTGCTTTTTAATACTGCCACATTAAATATATTAAATAAATGTTATTATTAATAAATTTAAAAAGAAAACACACAAATGCTGCACACACATGTACTATGTTGTTTAAATAAGCATTTTCTCTTTTTCTTTTATATAAAATTATTTCCAATTTTTATTACTACTAATATTTATTTATGTATTTCGCTCGCAAACTGCGACCTTACACTTTGTATTTTCTAGATGATCTGTCACGGTTGTAGATCTGAATAACTGAAAAAAATAAAAATATTATTAGTAAAAAAAATAATTGGAAATGTTTTATATAAAAGTTTGAAAGTCGATTCCATCAACTTTGAAACTATCGATATATGTGTGCCACTCCATAGTCTTCACAGTGTGAGTGGGTTTACACACTAATTTTTTTTTTTACATTTACAATACAAAGTCAATTTATTGGTTAAACACATTTATCGGGCCTGTCATTTTCTTCCTTACTTTATGGGAAAACTGTCATTAGGAACTCTGACGTTAGGTCTGAAAGGTTAATATTAATACATAATTATAATGATTTCGTCTATGAGAATTAGCTTGATAACTTCATCATCTGTTTCCTTAGTCACTTGTACTGGTAATAATCAGGAAGCTTTTAGTATTAAGTGATTATTGTCTGTTACTACCAGTAAAAAAGTGATATGAGTGTATACACACTTAACATTATTAATTTACTAGTGAAACATTTGAGTAACATTAATATAGAGCAATTCAGAATTTACTTGGCCGATGTCAAAATGTCAACGTTTTTAAATTTATTAAACAAAATAAAAAACGTTTCTAATAAGACGCTTGGGTACTTAAAAACGTAGCAATGTTAAGTGACTTAAGATTTGCGCACTTGTTTTTTGTTATTTTTTTTAAGTGATTCCCTAAGCATTATTCTATTCTTAATTTCATGTAATTATTGTTTAATGATGACAAGATTGTTTTTTTTTTTTAATATAATTTGTCTATTAGTGTCAATTTATAACTAGAGATATGTTAACTTTCTTTATTTAACACACTATCCTGGTAACTTTAAAGCATGTTGAAACTTAAATTTATTTATATTTTCCGAGTATTACTTAAAAGCTCTTATTACTTAAAGTTGCTCAAATTAGCACACGTCGAATAATGTCGTAAGTAATGCAAACATTAAGTGCGACATTGACTTTAGTCACTTAAAAGCAACGTTATTAAGTGTTAGCCAAAAAGTTAATAATTTTATTTTACGGTAATAACTTAAATTGTTAGAAAAATTAAAAACGTTTACAGTACTTTATAAGTAGTTTCGAAATGGTTTTTTCAAAGTCGGTGGAATTGATGTCAAGTCTTATAATAACAACATGTTAGTAATAACTAAACCAATTTTAAAGGCTTACAAATCTTTTAAAAAATGTTGCTTTCCTCTGCTGCAATGAAAGAGACAGCAACATTTTTTTTTGTATATTAAGATCTGTCAAAATTGGTCTTGACATGTGACTAACTTGCTCAATGACTTTGTTTTTTTTTTAATTCTTGTTTAAGTGTATAAAATATTGTGTGACATGGGGCGGAAAGGGTTTGTGTGACACATGAAAAAAAAATCATTAAAATATTTTGCGATCTTAATGCATATTTACAAAAGTCTTATTTCAATTTATCCGTCATCCGCTTTGATTATTACATCATGTTATTCTCTGTTTAGTTTAAACTAGAGAATGAGGATCAATCCTTATGTTAATTGAAATATGAAACTCGCGTTTTGTCAATAAGACCGCAAAATTATTGTTAAAAAGAAAAAGATTACTAATAATGTTTTTATTATATTAATTAAAATTCCCGTTACGCCCTCCGAAACGTTTACATTGTAAAACTGACGATTGCATTATTGAAGTATAGAAAAAAATATATAAATACAACGCGTTAGGGTGTTTGAGCATTATGAAATATTTGACTTCTTTTTAATATTTTTTTTTTTTTTTTAGTGTGTAAGTGTGCTTTTATTTTCTCGCGAAAGCGGTGCGGTATGTGGTGACACTGGCATTTGATCCACGGATTCAATTTAAATTTAACTTTTATATTTCATTAAATTAATCAAAATTGTAACGTTAGTCGTCCCACAGAAATGTGATTATAAAAAAAAATATTTCAATCGATTTCCAAAGAGTTTAAAGTTTATCAATTGGGATCGAAAGTTTGTTTTTTTTGCATTTTTATCTGATCCATTTTAAATTGAGGGTATATTTTTTTTTTTCAAATTTTGGAATGGTGCTCGTAATTTGAAATCCTGTATTTAGATAATTCTAGACTGTAAGGCACGAGAATGGCTTAGCTATATCGATAGTGCCTTTTCAGCAAATGCGAAAATTCCTTAAAAGAAATTGTTAAGAGGCATTTTCTACTGTGACACACTGCAACTGCGCCGCTTTTTTATAAAAAAAAAAATCGTAACTATTAGAATTAAATGCATAAAATTATTAAAAAAAATACGTCTTAGATAGTGCTTAGATCGCTTCAAGTTATAATACATTACTGAAATAGTTCCTATGTAATAATGGTTATTTTGAACGGTTTGTGGGTTTTTAAGTGTATTGATATTTTTTTTAAGTGTTTGCGGCATAGAAATCGAACGTTGTACAGTTATAAAGAAACGTTTTTAAATTTTAAGTAATTTTGTTTTTTTTAATATCACTGTTGTATCGATTTATTATAAATGAATAGTAAATAAAAGTAACTTTGGTTACAGTTTCGTTTGACTATCAAAAAAATTGTTAAAATGTTTTTTTTTTCTGACAAAAATGCGTATTGTATATTTTGAATGGTAAAAGATTTCCAAGTTTCGTTTGGCAGCAAAAATAAAGATTTGAACATGCATGAAAGCCATTCTTAAAGGTAGACTTTTGAAAAGTGACTTAATCAACTAAAATAACTTTATTATAATCATAAATGTTTAATGATGATTTTCAAGCACTTAGTATCTATCCCCCGCCTGGTGTTTAGTACTTCGATCGGTTTCTCTGCCAAAAAACACAGAGATATGACGTACTTAGCGCTAGAGACGACTGCATTTTACGACTGTCGAATCCGTGACATTTGCAGCTGAGATTGTGAATAAATGCAAATTCACACTTAACACGGTGAGCGTCTCGCGATAGAAAAAGAGTATTGAATAGGTTTTCCGTGTTGCGTAAAGAGGGACCGCTACCTTAAAACTGAAAGATTGTGGAGGGCGTGTTAAAATCCCAACAAGGCAACACCTTGAGCTGTCACTGAAAGCTGCACGTTCCGGCAGTCTTACCTCTAGAGCAAGTGTGTTTTTACCAACGTAACGCAACATCACGTGAGCTATGGTCAGACACCTAGCTAATTGCTGATGATAGCCTTTAAATGTGACGTCGTTTCTAGTGCACCCGTATCTCGATAGAATATGCCCGTCCCGTGTAATTTAATAGTTTTAGATGCATTTCTTGAAGTTAACCACTATGCTACGGCGGTGTTTGTAGATTTATTGTTTTCAAGAAGCGATCGATGGCTCGACTTTTGACGTCACATTTTTATCAGATTCACCATTCTGATGTCACAATTGATTTACCTCTGTTGTGACAGTCGATAATATAATTTAACTAATGTTTAGGCGGCTGAACGACTAGTATCCGTGGCCAAGAATAAATTATAAAAAAACTTGAATGTCTAGAACTGTCAAGTTTGACAGTTGTGGCGTAACGGAAATGTCTTCCGATTGTGACGTTATCATTTTTTTTTTCTAATTAAATTTGCTTTTTATAAGCCTTTTAGGGGATTATACAAAACTGTGTAAAATATAATGAAATGATAATGCATTTTGTATCAACGATTAATTAAATTTTTTTTCGTTTCTATTAACATGCCTAAAATATAAATTTCCGTTAATCCTATGGAACATTTAAAAGTGTGACGCTGAGAGTGGATGACGTCTTATGAGGTTTTTTATTGTTAAGTGTTTTTTAAGTTACTCCTTTAAATTAAAAAAAAAAGTTGCAATTTTTTTTTGTCTATTCTTAAGTACGCCAAAGGAGAAGACACGTGCTAATAAATACTAGATTATACAGAAAAATACACAAAAAAAGTTTGCTACGAAACTGTGCATTGTACATTGAAGGGTTAATTTTTACTTTGATTTAGTAACAGTTAAATGCATGTGTTGGAAAAAATATTGCTATCGTTAATCGGATTAGTCTTGGTTCATTTATAAATTTTTGTGAAAAAAAAAAGTTATTGGTTGTATTATAAAAAAAATTCGTAGATAACTGTAGTCAATACTGTAGGTAAAAACTCTTTGAGAATTAAAATTAAGAGAATATGTTTTTTAAGATTGCTTGCTCGAGTCTGCGGGGGATTCACGTATTTCCTGATGCTGTGGTACTTTTTTTTTCCTCTTCAAAATATGTCTTTAACTGAAGTTTTAATCATCTATTAGACGGGCCGTATTCCGCCGCAGACGTCCTTTATGGCTGTAAGTAATACATTATTATAATAACTATACATATTATTATATTGATAAATAAATTAATAATAAAACGGATTGCTGCCTTTTACTTTTTTCCCTTTTAGCTTACCTTTGAGATAAAATGTCAGAGATACGTCTTGGTATCTGCTCCGGGCGACAGCTTCATAATTAATTTATTGCTTAAATAATTTTATACGTACCCAGTATAAAATTATTTTTTTTATGTTTAACAGGCTAGGTGTTTTGACCACAGCTCACCTGATGTTAAGTGACGGTGTGGTCGAAGATGGTTAATACACCTAGCCTGGAATGCAAGCTCTCAAGTGGAGCTGCCGGAACACCGTTAGATGCTTGGCGACAGATTTTCAACTTGAGGGTGGTAGCTAGCCAGCCGAGTACTAGAGAGTACCCTTAAACATAACATATAATTAAATACATTTGCATAATAAAATTAGAATTAAAGAAAAAGTCAATCAAATTAATAAGTTGCAATATTTAATGCCATGGTTAATTATAATTGTCAAAAAAAAGTCAGAAGGAAGAAAATAATATGAATACATGTCAACATTTTAATGTCATTAAGATATTCAGGGTGCGCCAAAATCATAATTAATCTATATTAGTATATTATTAGTGGGATTTAATGTATATAATATACTTAAACACATAAATTTAATAATTATATTATTTGGTAAATACAAATCAATTAGGTAATTAATAATCAGTGGCGGGGCAAGACCTTAATTTGATGTGGGCAAGGTAAATTTCGCGAAACCCTCTTCTCTTCTTCGTGTATGTGTTATTGTTGCAATCATTTTCCCAACAAAGCTTCCATAACTTTCAGCACAAAACCAATATTTAGGCAAAAGAAAATTAAATAATAAATAAATAAATATTGGAAGACGTTTAACACAGCGCCACCCAGCCCCAAACTAAGCAAAGCTTGTACTATGTGAACCAGACAGCTGACAGAATACCTACTTAAATACTTTTTTTTTTGTAAATACTTAATTATAATACATACAGAACAACCATCGATCTTAGTCACACAAATGTTAGTACTGATTGGGAATCGAACCCACACCCTTCAGCTCTCGAAGCAGACATACCTACTACCAATGAACCAACAGGGATGTCAAAAAAAAACACAAGTACTGTAAATAACATGTCAAAATTTATTTAACGAATTCATGCAAACATACAAAATATATCACTTACGAATAATTAATTATTATAATTATAGCATCGAACAAATAGAAAAATATACAGGTAGGTAGGTATATAATTAAATGTCAACATAAGTAACTTAAAACTACTTATAAATTATTTTATGAAAACTTTCCATATAAAGTTATGGAAGGACGGGTATCTAACACTTAGTGAAGAACATAAAATTATATTTAATTAGACGATACTTAGTAAACCAAACACGTGTCACGCTTCCCACAGCCAGACCACGACTGATACGTATTGAGCGCCGGCGCTCATTACAGTCTCGAAACGCGTTCCCCGTGGGTCCGCCCATTAATTTTAATTTGATTCATTAAAAAAAAACTGACAATTTTTTTTTTTTCTGGTTGACAGGCTAGCTGTTTTGACCACAGCTCACCTGATGTTAAGTGAAGGTGTGGTCGAAGATGGTAAAGCACACCTAGCCTGGAATGGAACTGGCTCTCAAGTGAGGCTGCCGGAACACACCGTTAGATGCTTGGCGGCAGATTTTCAATTTGAGGGTGGTAGCTAGCCAGCCGAGTACTAGAGAGTACCCTACCACCATGCTATGGTTTCCTCACGATGTTTTCCTTCACCGGCAGCTCAAGCTCATTGTTGGGGGTTGAACCCACGCCCTTCGGCATGCGAACCTACCGCGCTAACCACTGAGCTATCATCGCTACAATAAAGAGATTTAAAGGCAAAACAAGGCAAGGCATACTTCATGTATTCAAATTTATTTTACCTTACAAATCTTTTTCAAATATTGTAAAAAAATATAGCTAAATCGGTCCAGCCGTTTTCAAGTAAAGCGACAACTAATGTACAGCATAGACGAAACTTGATGATTTTTAATACAAAACAAATACGCCCCCTTAAAGGAGGGTGGCAAAAATTACAGGCATTTGCCGCCCCTGCCACACTACGCCACTGCCACATATTTGTATGCAATAAAGAAATATACAAAGATGATGTGGGAGCGAAACTGCATGCGTCAAATGTTTAATGTAAACTAAATATAACGTAAAAACATCAGTACTAAAGGATTTATTAACTTGGCATTATTAAATAAAATCTACGCATATACAAAATCATTATTAAGAACATTTATTGCCTTTAAAAAGTAGTTTCAACACACATTATCGAAAATAATTCATAAACTAGCGGACGCCTCGCGGTAACACCCACGTAGTTCCCGTTCCCGTGGGAATACAGGGACAAAAAGTAGCCTATGTCACCCGGGGATAGTGTAGCTTCCCAACGAAGAAAGAATTTTTGAAATCGGTCCAGTAGTTTCGGAGCCTATTCAATACAAACAAATCTTTCCTCTTTATAATAGTATAGATTGACAAAATAATACGTTTAGGTTTTCTGTTAGCATTAACAGATGGGGCGTTCTACTTTTCTACCGACAATCTGAGTGATAAATTTTTAGATTTCAAAAAAAAATAAAAGTGTAATTCTTTAAAAAAATGTATTTTTACATTATTGTCCAGTTATCAAAGATTTCAGATATGTATAGTGCATCGAAGTTTTGTTATTTACCTTTTATTTATTTTAAGTTTTATCGGAATAGTTAGAAAAAATAAACACCTCTGTCACAAACTAATATATTTATTAATTATTATGTAAAATCAAATTTACAGTTTTTTTTAACTTGGCATAACTAGAATACAAGCATTTATTATTATCGAACACGATTTATCCCAATTCTTGTTACAAATATAATATAAAAAATGACATTTAATGCCACTCTGTCACATTTTTGCTCATTAAGACAACAAACTTTGAAATATTTTGCAAATAATTGAAATAAACATAGCTGAAATTCTGTAACTACCTTTTATGGTCAATATATAATAATATAATACGTTATTTTAGTGTATATGCTTTCAATAAACTGAACATATGCTGCTTTAATGCTTAATTACAAGGGGGACAAAATTGTGCTAGAGTATGACAGAATGGTAGATATTAATAGGCCAACATTTAAACTTAATCCTTTAAGGTTTTGAAAGTTTTAAAAAAGGATAACAAAACATAATGCTTCTCTTACAATGCTACATAAGATATTATTTCTTGGTATAATCATTATTTGGTACCTACACGTAAAATCAGACTAATCTTTTCTTTTCTCTTATTCGACTTTTCAAATACTTCTATAACACGCCTTCCTCTTTTAACCGTAATCATTTTTATCAAGTTTTCAAACATCACGTCTGATACATCTGATTTTACTAATTTAAATATTTTGTCAGTGTCAACAACAGTTTTATAAAATATCACCTGAATATCTCCATCTTCATCCACACAACTTTTTTCATCTCCTAAGTAGGTGTACTCGACTTAGTTTTTACTGGGTACTTTTACTGACATAATACCATTTTTTATTAATAATGGGTCTCCAGATAGGTCACATGAAGCACCTGGTATTATGTGCACAGGTTTTTTTCTGATTAACGAGAGGCTGATCATCTTCATCTTCTGAAGTAGTAAGTAGTAGTAGTATACAATGTTATACAACAGTCTCATAAAATCTCTTTGTAGGAGCTCTAATTATTATGTTGTTTATTTATATCAGCCAATGGTTTTTTTTTATCTGAGGTTGGGCTTAACTACCTAGCTAGCTTTATTTTTATAAAGTTGCTCTTTATAAAAATAAAGCTAGCTAGATAAACTTTTCATAAACGTAATATTTGTTGTGCAGCTTTTTTTTATTTCCAAAGTCTCTTGAAACAGTTGAAGTTATAGTCCCGAACGGTTAATTGTTGTGCCTTGTAGGAAAGGATAGGATTGTTTTGAAGCAGTGATTCATTTTGTTTTTGTAATGTTCATTAATGGCATTTGTCAAAATACTATATGTATTTTCTTTTTTCTTCTTTATTCGGCGCTTTTAAATTTATCTTAATTTTTTGGTTTGGTTATATTATGTAATAAGCTGTCTTCTTTTATTTTTTTGGCGATGAAGCCTTTTCTTGTATTTTCGTATTTTTTCTATAATTATTTTACATGGCCTTGAAGTTTCATATTTTGCCTATAAATTTTCGATCTGTCTCGGCTAACTTTTTCTCTTCCCCTTGCTCTAGCAGCGGATGAGGTTGGAGTTAAGGAACGAGATCTAGGACTTAAAGGAGTAACCTGGGGTTTGAAGGAACGGGTGTGGAAGTCGAGTATTCATTAGAACGTTCTGCAAAGCTTTCTGTTGTTCTCTTCTTGTTTCTAACTTGCCATTTTCTTTTCATTTGTCTGTGTACTCTTGGTGTCAGATCTTTGACTAGCTTTTTGCAAGCATGTTATCTTTCTAAGTCTTATCATTTCACTTCTGCGACTTTTTCAGGGTCCTGTTTCCTTTTTTCACGACAACGTCACTGCTTTTCCGTCGCAGATAACGCTATTATTTAATTACCCTGATGATAATACCTTAAATGAATAAAATAATTGATAATGTAATATATAGAATACAAAAGATTTCAATTAACTACTGTGAAAATCAATTAAGGCAAAGTTTCTGACAAAAAATACCACTCCGTCACGAGCTATACTACTCTCGTCACAGCTATTTTGTGACAGAGGTGCCTCGTGACAGAGGTGTAAAATAACAGTGTTCGAGGATTTCAACGTTCATAAAATTACAAATTGTTCATAAAAGTGAGTAAATATGACAGATATACTGGGAAATAATAATATTACGTAAATAAATGGGAATTACAATAATATTTTAAAGTAGTAACTTACGTGACAGAGCGGTCGCCGAATAAACACACGCACCTCTGGTTCACTACCTGCGGGCGCCTAACTCGGCTCGCTCCAGGGTGGGGTCTCAAGGCTTAAAGCCGAGAGGAGAAGGAAACCGTGCTGTTGTTTAGTGTTGAAGATCAAACAGCTAAGGCGCGTTTTTTGTTTTGCGAAATGCGTGACGGAAGATAGCAAGAAAAAACATATGCAGCCGTACCCAAGGATAAAATATTTTTTTGCTTAATAATATGAACCTTTACGTTTATTATATTTGTATTAATCTAAAGACAATATTTCAGCATTTCAATAACTAATTTTATATTATAGGGTCCTATATGACTTTTTTAAGCGACATCATTTTGTAACATTAGGCAGCGTAAAGGGACACGCTTTATTTGTATGTAAAACACCTCTGTCACACGTTTCGAATACTATGTCACAATAATTTTGTAAAAAGCAAAAACAATAAAAACGAGATTTTAGTGTTATTATAATGACTATATGGTCCAAAAAATCTTGTGACAATAAAATTTGAGAAACTGCAATTTAGGACGGATACAGATTTTTTTTTCCTGAGGAGACACGTCATTGTCGGTAGAAAAGTAGAACGCCCCAGATACGTTTATCCCGATTTCTGTTTAGGAAAATAACATTCACAATGTATTTTCTTAAATTTGCAACACACACACTAGCTTTTACTTGGTGGTAGAACTCCTTAGCAGGAGGTCGTCTAGGTAGGTACCACCGCAGTACCAGTTATTCTGCCGCCAAGCAGTAGTGTGCAAACATTACTGTGTTGCGGTTTGAAGGGTACTGCAGCGACATTACTGGGCTGTTGAGACTAACCATCGAAAGTCTCAAAGTAATGCGCGCCAAAGCAGCGATGCCCTGGACTTTGTTTCGTTACTCGAAGTTCTGTGTATCGCTGCAATGGTCATGGACAGGCGTTATCTCTTACCATCAGGAGAGCGTCTAGTTCGTATCATTACTTTTAACATAAAAAAAAACAATTTATCAAAATTCTTCATACTTGAGAAATTGATTAATCCATTGTTTCTTTTTTCACTGAAAATGTTTTATAATTTACAAATTAACAATAAAAAAACCGACTCCATGACTCTTATAGCCTAACTAAACGAGACTCCAATGAAACAGCGAGGTTTTGAAGTAAACGAAAATACTATTTCGATGATATATAAAATAATCGATGATATTATCATCGATGTATACAACTTTTTAGATTTCTGTTGATTTTTAAAAAACCGCTCGATCGTATTCGATAAAATTTAATTATTTTTTTTTTAATGGTTGACAGGCTGGGTGTTTGACCACAGCTCACCTGATGTCAAGTGAAGGTGTGGCCGAAGATGGTAAAGCACACCTAGCCTGGAATGCAACTGGCTCTCAAGTGAGGCTGCCGGAACACACCGTTAGATGCTTGGCGGCAGATTTTCAACTTGAGGGTGGTAGCTAGCCAGCCGAGTACTAAAGTACCCTACCACCATGCTTTGGTTTCCTCACGATGTTTTCCTTCACCGGCAGCTCAAGCTCATTGTTGGGGGTTGAACCCACGCCCTTCGGCATGCGAACCTACCGTGCTAACCACTGAGCTATCATCGCTACAAAATGGGACCACCTCTGAAATATAAACTACCAAGCAAAAAAAGAATCATCAAAATCGATTCATAAATAAAACTGGCGGAATTATCGCGTAACATACACACAAAAAAAACATCCAGTCGAATTGAGAACCTTTCTTGAGTCGGTTAAAAACTAAAACCGACAAAAATTGTTTATTTTTTCTTTTTCTTAATTTTGCAAAATATATTGACATTGTTCATAACTCCCTCAGATTTGATATTGTAGAAGGACAATTCCAATTGGTGTTCCAATTTTGCGTGGTTTTTCACGTCTATGTATCTCCTGAAAAAAAAAAAGAAATTTTTTTTTATGGCTGACAGGCTATGTCTTTGACAACAGCTCACCTGATGTTAGGTGAAGGTGTGGTCGAAGATGGTAAAGCACACCTAGCCTGGAATGGAACTGGCTCTCAAGTGAGGCTGCCGGAACACACCGTTAGATGCTTGGCGGCAGATTTTCAACTCTCGTGTGGTAGCTAGCCAGCCGAGTACTAGAGAGTACGCTACCACCATGCTATGGTTTCCTCACGATGTTTTCCTTCACCGGCAGTTAATAATAATAATAATAAGTGATCCTTGACACGGCGCGCATTGTGAGGAGGTTCCTCACTTTGCAGCCCTAACCACCGGCAGCTTGAGCCCTGCCCCGCTGCCGGCGGCACCCTAGTTTTTAAGTTTTTTTATATTATTTGTTTTTTTTTTATATATATGTAATGTAAAAAAAATTAAGAAAAGAAATAAATAACTGGAATAATAATAATAATTTATTGCACTAAAAAAATATATATATAATACATATTGCTTAACTATTAACACTATTGTTTACAAAAATAGATCGAGTTTCTTCCGCTGAACTAGGTTAAAACACCTGTATTTCAGCTTCAGTGCCCTCCTCACAATTGCTTCAGTTCAAACTCATTGTTGGGGTTTGAACCCACGCCCTTCGGCATGCGAACCTACCGCGCTAACCACTGAGCTAACATCGCTACAAAACGACATGCATTACGGTCATGCAGCATAACGCATGTCATGCCGCATGACCGTCTAGGGACGGCTTCATACCTCGATGACGTACCTGAATTTCTGTTGGCATATGGGGCAGTCCGATTTCTGCTTCCGCTCTTTGTGAACAGTCCACGCGTGGTCCCACTTTTTCTTATACGTGTCGAACGATATATCGCACAAGACACATCGAAACTGCAACGGACGCATATGCGCCAACTGCAAGTCATTAATCATTATCCATTTATTTGCGCCATGGGTAAGTACAGATGTAAAACAAATAATTAGTCTACTAGTTAAAAAGTAGCCTGTGTTAATCCAGGGTCTCAGCTATCTCCATACCAAATGTCATCCAAATCCGTTCAGTAGTTTTTGCGTGAAAGAGCAACAAACAAACATCCAAACTTTCACATTTATAATAATCATAATCATATTTATTGATAACGAGGTCAGGAATTTTCAATAATAAATAACAGTAAAAATATTAAAAACTACCGGACGCTCAAGCTCATTGTTGGGGTTTGAACACACGCCCTTCGGCATGCGAACCTACCGCGCTAACCACTGAGCTATCATCGCTACAAAAAAATTCAAACAAACAAACTACTCTAATTTTTTATTTGTAGTGTTTTCTGTTGTTGTAATGTTGTGTGTGTCAAAATAAATGTTGTCATTCCGATTGAACATAAGCGGTTAGCGTGTAACTCACATTAATATGTTTATTGTGATGTGAAACAGCGTAGAACTGCCGATCGCAATACTCGCACTTTATCGGCTCCGTCGTCATATGCATCTGGAAATAAAGGCGTTCTTTAATGGACAGGTGATTGACCACAACATTGATGGCAGCCTCACTTATAAATAAATAAATATCATAGGACCATTACACACAGCGCCATCTGACCCCAAACAAAGCAAAGCTTGTGTGAATATGGTCTATGGAAGTCAGATAACTAATAGAATACATAAATACTTTTCTTTTTGTAAATACATACTTATAATACATACAGAACACTATTCCTTAATAACAAGTGAGGCTGCCAGTATACACCGTTGGGTCAACCATTAAAATCTTATTTTCAATGTAACATAATATCAAAACAAATAAATGTCACCGATTAAAATAAATAAATGCCCCATTTAAAAACAAGTAAATGTCACATTTATAAATGATATTAAGGTCACTCATTACAACAAATAAATGTCCCATTTATAAATAATAAAATGTCACATTTATAAATGATATAATGTCACTCATTATAACAAATAAATGCCCCATTTAAAAATAATAAAGTGTCACATTTATAAATGATATAATGTCACTCATTATAACAAATAAATGCCCCATTTATAAATAATAAAATGTCACATTTATAAATGATATAATGTCACTCATTATAGCAAATAAATGCCCCATTTATAAATAATAAAATGTCACATTTATAAATGATATAATGTCACTCATTATAACAAATAAATGCCCCATTTATAAATAATAAAATGTCACATTTATAAATGATATAATGTCACTCATTATAACAAATAAATGCCCCATTTATAAATAATAAAATGTCACATTTATAAATGATATAATGTCACTCATTATAACAAATAAATGCCCCATTTAAAAATAATAAAGTCTCACACTCATAAATGATAAAATGACACTGATTAAAACAAATAAATGCCCCATTTATAAATAATAAAATGTCACATTTATAAATGATATAATGTCACTCATTATAACAAATAAATGCCCCATTTATAAATAATAAAATGTCACATTTATAAATGATATAATGTCACTCATTTAACAAATAAATGCCCCATTTAAAAATAATAAAGTGTCACACTCATAAATGATAAAATGACACTGATTAAAACATATACCTCCCAGGACAAACATTTTGTGACATAAACAAATGTTTGTTCTGTGTCTGGGTGTTCTGTATGTATTTACAAAAAAAAGTATTTAAGTATTCTGTCAGCTGTATGGTTCCCATAGTACAAGCTTTGCTTAGTTTGGTGTTAGATGGCGTTGTGTAAAAATATCCTCCAATATTTATTTATTTTACATTAAAAATCTAAAATAACTTCCTTAGCGTAAATAACTGAAAATAATAAATATAAAAATTACTCACAATAATATGTTTTTCCAGCGAAACTTTCGCGTGAAATTTTTTATTGCATATATCGCATACCAGCACCTGCAAAGAAATATTAATGTTAATACAAATATTAATATTAATACATTTATTGAATGCCCTGTTAGTTCAGTTTGGAAGAATATCTGCTCCAAGAGCTGTAGGGCGTTGGTTCGATTACCACCAGGACAAACTTTTTTTTTTTATGGTTGGCGGGAAGATGTTTTGACCACAGCTCACCTGATGTTAAGTGACGGTGTGGTCGAAGATGGTAAAGCACACCTAGCCTGTAATGGAGCTGGCTCTCAAGTGAGGCTGCTGGAACACACCATTAGATGCTTGGCGGCAGATTTTCAACTCTCGTGTACTAGCCAGCCGAGTACTAGAGAGTAAGCTACCACCATGCCATGGTTTCCTCACGATGTTTTCCTTCACCGGCAGCTCGAGCTTATTGTTGGGGTTTGAACCCACACCCTTCGGCATGCGAACCTGCCGCGCTAACCACTGAAACGCGTCCTGATGATTGATAGATTGACTTGACGATCGTACTAAGCAATCTTATTTAATACTAGCGGACGCCTCAAGGTTTCACCCGCGTAGTTCCCGTTCCCGTGGGAATACAGGGATAAAAAGTAGCCTATGTCACCCGGGGATAGCGTAGCTTCCCAACGGTGAAAAAAGTCAACATACCCGCATATTGTGAATCTTTTTATGTTTGGCAAAGTTGCTTGAATCGCTGAACGTCTTGTTGCACAGCTCGCAGCGGTACACGGGCAGGGCCCCGTGCTCGCGCATGTGAAACTTGTACTCCTCCGCGCGCACGAACTCCTCCAGACAGATCTGACATCTGCAGTACGAACAGTACAAACTGTTGCAATAAATTTATTGTATACACGACGACAGGTGGAGTAAGGTTGCAACAGAGTGGTGGCCTAGGCAAGGGAAGCGGAGCGTCGGTCGTCCAGCCGCAAGATGGGTCGACGATATCGTCACCGTCGCGGGTCGAACCTGGACCAGATTGGCACAGGACCGAGGCAGATGGCATGCAAAGAGAGAGGCCTATACCCAGCAGTGGGATAAAGAAGGCTGTGGATGATGATGATGATGATGATGACTATAAAATAAACACGCAGTCGAGATCGCTGCCGCGCGGTACGCTTCCCAGTACGCTGGCGGCATTGCCCCGTTAAGCTTAACCTTTGACGTAGGTAGGCGCCAGCTCTGAGATTCCCCGAAGCGAGGACCAGCCGCTTCCAAATGTCCTTAATAATTTTTTTTGTGTCTGACGACCACGGACCCATTGTTTCCACAGCTAGCCCAACAAACTCATAATGCATACCTACTCAGCATGGAGTATTTTCTTTGTTTGTTAAGCTGGGCTTGTTGTGCTGCGGTTCCTACACTGCGAGCGGAAATACCGACATGTGACGGTGCCAGAGTATCCACGCAAGTAGCGTCCCAGAACAAGGCTTGGCCTAGGGACCATGGAACTAACGTGGCACCGTCTGGTCGCTTAACATCTGTTGACATTCCGCTCGGTTCCAGTGTAGAAGGCACAGATGCTGTGCAGAGTGCCCGTCTAACTAAGCCATTGATAGCAACTGTTGCAATGATTGAGATATCAAAATAAATGTACACTAGTGACATCTCCGCTTTAAGTTGTTAACTAGTATGTAAACAATATGACGGTCTGCATATGAAAATAAAATTCATTCTTCACCGAGTAACCACTGCGTTTGTACTTTAGGTTATGGGCTAACGTAGATTTATCAGATATTTTACTTGGTGATAGATTTCCTTAGCAGGAGGTCGTCTAGGTAGGTACCACCGCAGTACCAGATATTCTGCCGCCCAGCAGTAGTGTGCAAACATTACCGTGTTCCGGTTTGAAGGGTACTGCAGCTAGCGAAATTACTGGGCTGTTGGGACTAACCATCTAGTCTCAAAGTAGTGAGTGCCAAAGCAGCGATGCCCCTGGACGTTGTTTTGCTACTCAAAGTTCTGTGTATCGCTGCGATGGTCATGGACAGGCGTTATCTCTTAACATCAGGAAAGCGCCTCGATCGTCTCATAACTTTCACATTAAAAAAATATATATGTATATTTTATTGCGTAAAATAGATAAATTGTGCAGTGATTTCGCGGAAACATGACCACGAAATATATCGCTAGTGTTCCGAAGTTAAAAGGCAGGGAGAAATATGACGAGTGATGTTTTGCATCACTCGTCATATTTGTTGGTGCTTGAAGGAATGGAACAGTATATCAAACCAACAGCCCCGTTGGCTCATTGGTAGTATATCTGCCTTGAGAGCTGTAGGGCGTGGGTTCGATTCCCACTCAGGGCAAACAAATGTTTGTTCTGTGTCTGGGTGTTCTGTATGTATTATAAGTATGTATTTACAAAAAAAAAGTATTTATGTGTTCTATCAGTTATCTGACTTCCATCACACAAGCTCTGCTTAGTTTGGGGCCAGATGGCGCTGTGTGTATAGTCCTACGATATTTATTTAACGGAAAATTTTTATGTGAAACCGGCAGTTGACGCAAAAACCAAGGCAAAGTTACGTTAGTTAAAGTTAATTAATTCACAATTAGTTAGTTAATTCACAATTGATCCAACATTGTACGTGAATACAAAAAACACCAAGAGCTCAGCAGAATTATGGACAAAGCTAAAAACCATGTTTGACGACTCTGGTTTCTCAAGAAAAATATCGTCGCTTCGATATCAACTACAATTTGGGCAGTGGCGTAGCATTCCTTGGAGTTCTGTATCAAAATTAATTTTACACGTAAATGTCATAAAACAATATCTCCAGCAACCGAGATCTTAACTTGGTTCTAGCACGCGGTGGAAGCTGCATCCCGGACGTAGGTGGGTAGGCGGGCCCCAAAATGTACACCGAATCTCTGATAATGCAGTGGACCACTAAGCAGATCTACCACCAAGTCGATACTGACCTCAGCATTAAACCAGGATTGGTATTCCTCTTTGTATACGCATCTAGAAGCAGATGCTCGATTATATGTCTTTTCAAGTCGTACCGACGAGAGAACTTGTGACTACAGACTAGGCAGTCTTTCTCGCGGGACTCCGCTCGCAGTTGCTCTGAAATCGACAATACATTCTGATTTTTTATGTAAAAGTAATGAGACGAACGATACGCTCTCCTGATGGTAAGTAGCTCAGTGGTTAGCGCGGTCGGTTCGCACGTGGGTTCAAACGCCAACAATGCGAGCTTGAGCTGCCGGTGAAGGAAAACATCGCAAGAAAACCATAGCGTGGTGGTAGCGTACTCTCTAGTACTCGGCTGGCTAGCTACAAAATGGTAGATCAGGTTTTGAAATTGGTCGTAATATCTACTGTTTTTGCCCGATTGAAAAAAATGGTAAATCACATTTTGAAATTGGTCGTAATATTTCTGTTTCTGACCGGGTGGACAAAATGGTAGATCAGGGTTTAAAATTGGTCGTAATATCTACTTACGTAAAGCCATCTGCAGAGTAGCGGGCGCTAAATTCTTTTTGTTGCCAACCTGATCAGTTTCTGGGCACTCCACCGGTGGTTCTGGTTCCACTTTCTCCATTCTCAACTTAAAGTGGGACTCCCAATGGGGGAAGTAATCTTTTACAGCCACTATCTGTCGACATGTCTGACACCTGTCAACCAAATATCACAATCAAAAACAAAACTCGATTAACAATATAAATTTATCGGCCCAGTAGTTTCGGAGCCTATTCAATACAAACAAACAATCAAATCTTTCCTCTTTATAAGATGTAGATGACAGCTGTAATAGTTAGACATATGATATCGCGGACTTACTCGCAGCTGTCAACTTGCTATAAAACGTCACTTTATTCTATTGTCAATAGTTTTCGCTGCGCATGCTAAGTAAGGGTTTTTTCAAATTTTTCACAGCTTGGGTTACATTATTGAAGTTTCCATACGGATCCCTGACTGTTTTTAAATAAAATATAGCCTATGCCCATCACGGATAATGTAGCATTCTAATAATGAAAGAATTATAAAGATCGGTCCAGTAGTTTCGGAACCTATTCATTACAAACAAACAAATCTTTCCTCTTTATAATAGTATTTTGTAGCGATGATAGCTCAGTGGTTAGCCCGGTAGGTTCGCGTGCCGAAAGGCGTGGGTTCAAACTCCAACAATGAGCTTGAGCTGCCGGTGAAGGAAAACATCGTGAGGAAACCATGGCATGGTGGTAGCGTACTCTCTAGTACTCGGCTGGCTAGTACACGAGAGTTGAAAATCTGCCGCCAAGCATCTAACGGTGTGTTCCGGCAGCCTCACTTGAGAGCCAGTTCCATTCCAGGCTAGGTGTGCTTTACCATCTTCGACCACGCCTTCACTTAGCATCAGGTGAGCTGTGGTCAACCATAAAAAAAAAAAAAGTATAGAATAGACAACACCCACCTGTGCAGCTTCTTAGTAGTTTCAGATTCATTGCTGATCATCCAACAGTTAACATAATTCATCTTGACATGTTTATGAAAATGCGGTATCAAATCCTTAACCATTTCAAATTTGTGGTGACAGCACGGACAATTCAAAACGCCATAACCGTGCCTCACAAAATGCAACAAATAAGTTTTCAACGAACCAAATGGTGTGTCGCATTTACTGCACAGGAATTTACTATTTTTACCCCCGGCATGGAAATATTTACAAAAGGATCTTTGATGCAAACGAAACAGTTTATGTCTCTCTGTGTATCCACATTTCGCGCATCTGTATAGCTTTTTTATCTTCATACCGTGTTCATCGAATCTTATCGTCTTCGTTTTTGGCACATGGTTGGCTTGTATCACTTTTTTCGTTGACGATTTAGAACTCTTGGGAATCGATTCAGTTTTATTGGTGTCACTGTCAGTTTTATTGAAATCACTGTCTGTCATATTGATGTCATCAGTCTTATTGATATCACTGTCAGTTTTTATAGCATCTACAATTTTATCTTTCGCACAATTTCGATTTATAAGAGACTTGAAATTCTGCGGTAACACATTAAATTTGACATATTTGCGTGTAGATTTTGAAATCTTCAATGGTTTCGAGTTCTTTTTAACTTTTTTCGTTTTTACTACTTTCTTTTCTGGTATCGTAAGAATTGCCTCTGCGGCAATTACATTGTCACCTGTGTGTACATTTACTTCAGAACACTCGAGAATTTCTTTTTTTATGTCTTCCGGTTCCATTTTGACAGCAGCTGCAACGCCTGTGTCATATACACTATCAATTTCACAATCTTGCCGCTCAGTCTTTATACGAACATCTTGTATGCTAATGTGACATGTGTCAGTTTGACAGTTAACATATAAGGCGCTGTCATTGGATCTGCTGTTAGTTTTATTATCATCGTTTCGTGAGCTCTCAAGACTGTTAATTTGATAGGTGTCATATTGATTGTTTTGACAGCTGTCAGTTTGATAGATGTCTTCGAATGATGGATCTATGGGTTCCTGTTTTATGGTAAACGAATCATCTAGGGTATCAATTAAACTTTCGAAATCTACATCCGATGGCTCAATTTTGATTTGTGTATGGATATCTGAGGGAAGATAGAAGTTTTCGTCAATATTTTGACATTGATTGATTTTATTAAGTTTGTGACAAATTTGATTTGTAAATACATATTTAACACGACAAGAACAATTGATTATGCAGTACTAGCTGCGCCTCGTGGTGTTACCCGCTACATGTGTTAATCCAGGGTCTCAGCTATCTCCATACCAAATTTCATCCAAATCCGTTCCGTAGTTTTTGCGTGAAAGTGTAACAAACATCCATCCATCCAAAACTTTCTCGTTTATAATATTAGTGGAATTTATATTTGACTTGATTAAATTTGTGAATCAAAAGCAACGACTCGCACACCGTCAATTAACATTCGGTGAGCTGTAGTCAAACACTTAGCTTGTCAGCCATAAAAAATAAAATCCCACTAATGTTATAAACGAGAAAGTTTTGCATGGACGGATGTTTGTTACACTTTCACGCAAAAACTACTGAACGGATTTGGATGAAATTTGGTATGGAGGTAGCCGAGACTCTGGATTAACACATAGGCTACTTTTTATCTCGAAAACATGTAGAGGGTAGCACCGCGGGGCGCAGCTAGTGTGGATTCAAAAAGCTTTGTGCGTACATTATTTTTTTTTTAATGTAAAAGTAATGAGACGATCGAGACGCTCTCCTGATGGTAAGAGATAACGCATGTCCATGACGATTGCAGCGATACACAGAACTTTGAGTAACAAAACAACGTCCAGGCTTCGCTGCTTTGGCGCTCATTACTTTGAGACTTTTGATAGAGTTAGTCTCAACAGCCCAGTAATTTCGCTGCAGTACCCTTCAAACCGGAACACAGTAATGTTTTTTTTTTTTATTATTATTATACGCTCCACAGACGCTGGGGTCCGTGACCTTTGTCAACTTTAGTTACAAAAATTTTTTTTTTTTTTTACAATTTTACATTACAAAAAGAGGAGGGGTTAGTAGGATCTTAATCTAAGGTTAAAGTAGGTACTAGATTGTGTGTATACCGCGAGCAGACCAGCGACCCGCAAGCAGCACCCGATCACGAGTATGACGCATGTGCCAGCCATCGCCCTCCTCAACCATATCTGAGGGAAGAGAGCGACCCGACACACGACGCCGCACACACACACAGTAATGTTTGCACACTACTGCTTGGCGGCAGAATAACTGGTACTGCGGTGGTACCTACCTAGACGACCTCCTGCTAAGGAGATCTACCACCAAGTAAACATGGCGAACATCCGCCATGTACGGATGACGTTTTGGTCGCTATTGGTAGCCCATAAAGATTGCACTTACCGTCAGCACTGACAAGCTTCGGTTTAGGAACGCTGTCAGAGACCTTGAACACTTTCGACAGCATTTCTGCGTAATCCATCTGTATGTATTGATCCTCATTTTGACTGTAATTCTCTACAGGCTTTATTTCTTGCAACTCCTGAAAATATAAACAATTTTATTTAAACAATTTTAACATTTTTATGTTATTTTCGTTACGGAATTTCTGGATTCGGTCTCCACGCTCAAGGCCCGCGATAGAAGCTATGCAACAGCTTAAAAAAAGATAGAAAATAAAAGAATCTTATGAGCTAGCGATACATGGCGCCGTTATCGCTAAAAGCTAAAAGCAAACAAGAATGGGAAAACACGTTAGGTATAGCTTAACAAGCGGGAGATGTTGTTATTACACGATAAAGTTAAAAATTTAAATCATAAAATAATAAACGAGACGCTCTCCTGATGGTAAGAGATAACGCCTGTCCATGACCATTGCAGCGATACACAGAACTTTGAGTAGCAAAACAAAGTCCGGGGCATCGCTGCTTTGGCGCTCATTACTGTGAGACTAGATGGTTAGTCTCAACAGCCCAGTAATTTCGCTAGCTGCAGTACCCTTCTAACCGGAACACAGTAATGTTTGCACACTACTGCTTGGCGGCAGAATATCTGGTACTGCGGTGGTACCTACCTAGACGACCTCCTGCTAAGGAGACCTACCACCAAGTATATTGTAGTATAGTATATATATATATATATATATGTATACACCAAGTATATATTGTTAAGCTGGGCTTGTTGTGCTGCGGTTCCTACACTGCGAGCGGAAATACCGACATGTGACGGTGCCAGAGTATCCACGCAAGTAGCGTCCCAGAACAAGGCTCGGCCTAGGGACCGTGGAACTAACGTGGCACCGTCTGGGCGCTTACCATCTGTTGACATTCCGCTCGGTTTCAGTGTAGAAGACAGTCATTGATAGATTTTATATAGATTAGATACCTGTTTTATAATAATATTGCTGTGATTTGTTTCAACCACTTGCGTGTCTGTTTGTTTGTTTACTGCATAATTGCGAACACACCAATCTGGTGCTTCCGGTTCTTGGTAATCTTCGATTCTTTTTAATCTGATGACTGAAAAATATAAAACAATACGTTATTTTAGTTAAAGGACGCCCTAAGGCCTTTTATCGTTTGTCAAGTTTTGACATCGTTGGCATACAGGGTCAGCAATCTCTTGTCAAGTATTGACATGGTTTGCATACAGGGTCAGCTATCACTTGTCAAGTATTGATATAGTTGGCATACAGGGTCAGCTATCACTTGTCAAGTATTGACATCGTTGGCATACAGGGTCAGCTATTGACATGGTTCGCATACAGGGTCAGCTATTGACATGGTTCGCATACAGGGTCAGCTATCACTTGTCAAGTATTGACATCGTTGGCATACAGGGTCAGCAATGGCTTGTCAATTACTAACGTCCTTAACATAGAGCGCACGCTATCGCTTGTCAAGTATTAACATCGTTAGCATACAGGGCACGCTGTTGCTTGTCAAGTATTGACATCGTTGGCATACAGGATCAGCTATTGGTTGTCAATTATTGACGTCGTTAACATACAGCGCACGCTATCGCATGTCAAGTATTAACATCGCTGACATACGCTCAGCTATTGCTTGTCAAGTATTGACATCGTTAGCATACAGGGCCCGCTATCGCTTGTCAAATATTGACATCGTTAGCATACAGGGCCCGCTATCGTAAGTCTGTCGATTAACAATCAACAGAGAGAACTTTTATCATATAAATAAAATAGTACAGTAGCGATATAGGTCATTACCTTTGTCTTTGCCGTCTGGAACTTGTATCCAGTTAGGTTTGAAACACTGTTCAGGTATTAACACCTGCAAATATTAGAATAGCTGTAGTTTATTTTTGATGGACGTTGGACGTGGAGTGTCGACTATCGACGTCTCATTTCTTAAAATATGATTTGTTATTTTTGTGTTTAAATGAGTGACACAAGAGATACAACACATTGACATTTTAACATATATAATAATAATAATAACATCTTAAGAGACTCTCGCTAGACGGTTGGGTCAAGGGCCAGCTTCAAAAGGCAGTGATCCTTGACACGGCGCGCATTGTGAGGAGGTTCCTCACTCTGCAGCCCTAACCACCGGCAGCTTGAGCCCTGCCCCGCTGCCGGCGGCACCCTAGTTTTTAAGTTGTTTATATTATATATGTTTTATAAATATTTAATGTAAAAAATAAGAGATAAAATAAATACCTGAAATAATATAAATTTATTTCAGGACAAGTCCATATCGATTAGTAATAATAATACATTAATACAATGTCAAAAAATTCTCAATAAAAGTAAAATTAAATAAAAATGTCAATAGAAATATGTCAATGTCATATTATCTTAATCTAAACTGTGGTCTAAAAAAGGGATAGAAAGTAGCCTATGTCACCCGGGGATAGTGTAGCTTCCCAACGGTGAAAGAATTTTTTTTTTTTTTATGGTTGACAGGCTAGTTGTTTTGACCACAGCTCACCTGATGTTAAGTGAAGGTGTGGTCGAAGATGGTAAAGCACACCTAGCCTGGAAGGGATTTTTTTAAATCGGCCCAGTAGTTTCGGAGCCTACAAACAAACAAATCTTTCCTCTTTATAATAGTATAGATAAACGTTATTAAATACCTACCATGAATGAAAGCTGATAAAGACGTAAACTCAATTAAAAATTAAACTTAAAGATTATTGAATTACTAGTAAGTAATTATGATTTTTTTGTCATGACATTTCATTATCTTGACAATATTATTTTTTGGTATTGACATATTTTTATATTGACATGTAATCAGTGTTGTAAAACCCATTTAATGACATGTTTAAAATTTTGAAGTGACTTGTAACATTGGTGTTATAGGTAAATAAAATATTTGTAAAACTTTTACTAAAAATCTAACAATACATACGATGTACTGTCAGTACGTACGTCATACGGCGCGCGTAACTAGCGACATAGAGAAAATTTTGAACAGAATTCCCAAACTATTTGAAAGTTTGATTATGGCGTCCGGACTAATTGCAGATAGATAGATATAAAAAAAACCGGCCAAGTGCGAGTCGGACTCTCACACGAAGGGTCCCGTTCCATTATCTTTTTTAAAAAACCAAGTTTGTTGTATGGGAAATATTTATTTTATTTTTAGTATTTGTTGTTATAGCGGCAATAGAAATACATCATCTGTGAAAATTTCAACTGTCTAGCTATCACCGTTCTTGAGATACAGCCTGGTGACAGACGGACAGCGGAGTACCAGTAATAGGGTCCCGTTTTTTTTTTATCATCGCTACAAATCGTTTTCGTTTTTTGTAGCGATGATAGCTCAGTGGTTAGCGCGGTAGGTTCGCATGCCGAAGGGCGTGGGTTCAAAGCCCAACAATGAGCTTGAGCTGCCGGTGAAGGAAAACATCGTGAGGAAACCATAGCATGGTGGTAGGGTACTTTCTCAGAATCAGAATCATTTATTGGCCATAAATAACAACGATTGTTACAGGCAAGTCAATGTAACAATAAAAAGTTCTAGTACTCGGCTGGCTAGCTACCACCCCCAAGTTGAAAATCTGCCACCAAGCATCTAACGGTGTGTTCCGGCAGCCTCACTTGAGAGCCAGTTCCATTCCAGGCTAGGTGTGCTTTACCATCTTCGACCACACCTTCACTTAACATCAGGTGAGCTGTGGTCAAACAACTAGCCTGTCAACCATAAAAAAAAAACCCTTTGAGTACGGAATCCAAAAAAAAAAGAAGAATACTTCCCAAACGCGCCAAATCATACCTTTTCGCAAAAGGATCTCCTTTTATCGTACTTCTGTTTATGGTATAGCACTCTATGCTGCTTTATGGACTGTTCATCAGGAAAGAGGAACGTAGGCGGACAAGCGAAATTGATACATTTGTATACCATACGAAAATTTTCCGTATGTGTCAACATATGTTCCGTCTCCATACACTTAGCTGGCAACACCGCATTACAAATGTTACATTTGTAACTTCCCTCCTGCATTTTACAATGAACCGCTTGCAAAGTCTTCGTATGAAATTTCCTATAGCAATATTTACATGATGAACATAAAGAGCTCTTTATACACATATGCGTGCAGAAAGATTGATATTTCTTACGGCAGACATTGCACGTTTTGAATGATATATCTCCCACAGGTATGTCTGACCTTACAACGTGTGCAGTTGTCATATGCAATTTTAATTCGTCCTCCGTATAGAATGTAGCCAAACACAAATCGCACAAGTGTTTACGCTCATCAGCAACTGTTGCTGAGCAATAATGCTGTATGAACAAGGAACATGTACCGTACGTACCGTTACATTTCTGGCAGCGGTACATTTCCCCTTTATATTTCACGTGGTGTTTATAAGGATTGCCACACCTGTAGCAATCCCCTTCGCATGGCATGTAAGCTATATTTCTCTGAGTCTGTTTGCTGGCAATTATGTGGCATTCTTGTCTGTCCGCTATATGATATATTTTAATTTCATTGATATTGTGTATGCGTATGTGGTCTGCGAACGGTGTCAGGTGCCACCAAGCGATCTGGCAGATGTAACATTGGTAGAACAACGGACTTTCTTTCAATAACGTCCTGTTCCCATGGGAAGCATGACTCCATACGTGTAAAGCTTCTTGTATAACTATGTTGTACGGATCTTCGGTTTCATCTGGCTTCAAAGCACGACCCCATATGTTCCTCAGTTCTACGCTGAGATATTTGTCCGCTTGGTTAGTTGAAATCCAATTGATGTGGTCAGATATCTTGTACATCTTTTCCAGGTCTACTGTCAATACTCGTATAGATTTGGGGAATGAATTTGTTGCAACTTTTGGGGATACTTCAGTGATGAGGGACTCGTCAAACTCTTCGACTTCCACCTTGACGGAGAGCTGAAAGGCTGACGGTGTCAGTGTGAGGTGATCGTTACACAGAGCATATGTGTGATCGTAAACCTTAGACGGTGAGAAGTCATTTTGTGAATGCTTTGGACTCTGGTCTGACTTAGAGGGCTGCGGTATCGTCTGAAAAGTAAAAAATATAATCAAAATAAGTCGAAGAAGTTGCTAGGCGAAGTGATGACAGGTGGAGTAAGGTTGCAATAGAGTGGTGGCCTAGGCAAGGGAAGCGGCAAGATGGATCGACGATATTGTCACCGTCGCGGGTCGAACCTGGACCAGATTGGCACAGGACCGAGGCAGATGGCATGTAAAGAGAGAGGCCTATACCCAGCAGTGGGATAAAGAAGGCTGTGGATGATGATGATGAAGTCAATGAAATAATAAAGGTGAAAAATAAGAGTATAATTAACTTTTAAGAAAAAAATAAAGAGTTATTGTACAAACTCACAAAAATATAAATTGATCGTATTTATTTGTCAAGACTGAGTATTACTCATGAGAGGGACAAAAAGTAGCCTATGTCACCCGGGGATAGTACAGCTTCCCAACGGTAAAAGAATTTTTGAAATCGGTCCAGTAGTTTCGGAGCCTATTCAATACAAACAAAAACCTAAAATCCTGGTTGCTTCAAAAAAGTGTTTACTCTTTAAATGAATATTTGATTTTTTTTTTTTAATGTAAAATGTAATGAGACGAACGAGACGCTCTCCTGATGGTAAGAGATAACGCCTGTCCACGACCATTGCAGCGATACACAGAACTTTAAGTAACAAAACAAAGTCTAGGGCATCGCTGCTTTGGCGCTCATTACTTTGAGACTTTTGATAGAGTTAGTCTCAACAGCCCAGTAATTTCGCTAGCTGCAGTACCCTTCAAACCGGAACACAGTAATGTTTACACACTACTGCTTGCCGGCAGAATAACTGGTACTGCGGTGGTACCTACCTAGACGACCTCCTGCTAAGGAGATCTACCACCAAGAATTTTCGATGAGTTCTGTCTCGGTTCTCAGACGTTGCGTTCGGTTTACGTTGTCTCTATAGTAGGGGTACATTTTGGTCGTAGTTATTCAATTTATTTTAATTTAATTTTAAAGTTACTAAAATATTGTATGCCCACGAGGATAAAACTGTTTAAAGTGCTTTGTATTGTAAAACATTCATCACATTAAATTGTACACAGCTTTGCACAATAAAAGTATTTTATTTCATTTCAAACAAAAAATCAAATATTTCCTTTTTATAATAGAATAGATAGATTCATTGAATATGCACACCATAGAATAGAATAGAATAGAATATAACTTTATTATACACCAAAAACACAGATCACAATTAGTACAAATAGGAAACAAACAACAAACAAAAAAAAAAGAAGATATAATAATATAACAAAACAATAGAATAAATGATGTATAAGGGCGGTCTTATCGCCTAGAGCGATTTCTTCCAGACAACCTTTGGATGGAAAGAAGAGTAAATAAATATAAGGTTGGTGTACAAAAGAAATAAATAAATAAAATAACAATACAATAAACGTATATACATAATTATGAGATACTAAATAAACTAAATATATAGATTAGCAGGCTGATAAATAATGTTTATATACTAAATTATTAAAAATATAAATTGACTTAGCCTGTCTAATAATGGTAGGAAGGGCATTCCAAAGTAATGGTTGACCATAGACACAAACAATTATATTTAAGACCTTTTCATACTGTCTTTTTTTTTATGATTCACTCGCGACCTGAAGGCACCCAGACTGTATTCATTGGGGCACCCACTCGGGCAGCAGATTCCAATGTCTAGCGGAGCTTTTGGAACATCAACCATGAAGCGGTGTCGCTGTTTATAGCTCCAGACTGTCCGATAGAAGATAAAGATAAAGATATTTATTTGTCATAACATGAGTGATATGTATGATGTCCGTAACTTTAATGATCATCATGTTATACCTGAAAAGGTGTACAAATAATTGATGGCAACAAAATAATTAATCTAATAATATGCATTGAAATGTATACAATGTCAAGGAAAAATAATAATTGAAATATAAAAAGTAAATGATAAAATTAGAATGTCAATGAAATAACAATGTCAATGAAATTAATAAAATGTCAAGATAAAAATTAAAAAAATTACATACGTGGTTAGAATTTGTCACTTAAATATTCATTAATTTTATAATAGGATTTTTGGACTAACAGTTTTTTTAGTTTTATCTTGAATGGAACAGTTTTCAGGTCTCTTATTGACTTTGGTATATTATTGAAAAAGGCCCCATACACACAATACTATTATTTCTTGTAACATTGGTGTTATCAATAAAGTATTTGTATTTGTATTCATTAGGGATGTCTTAGATGGGAAATTGCGTAGCCGGTTATGGTCTCTACGATTTCTTACCACAAGGTCAGAGAGCACTGGAAAGAGTTCTGGATTATTTTTCACAAATACGGCTGTTTCCAGTATATGAAAGAAGAATGGGCAGGGTGAAATTAGGTAATACAGATCTGAAGCTTACTCCTAAAATTATGTAAATGTAAATAAAACTTTTGACTTTTTGGCAATCAGGTAAAAACGAGATATGAAGGAATTAAAGAACCATGGATAGTAAGATGAGAGTCATGATGTTTAAAGTAAAATCATTTCCTTACCAATAACTCTTCATCGTCCGATAGCTAAAACAAAATATTACATTTATTTGACAGCCCTGTTGGTTCATTGGTAGTATGTCTGCTCCAAGAGCTGAAGGGTGTGGGTTCGATTCCCACCCAGGACAAGAATTTTGTGATATAAACAAATGTTTGTTCTGTGTCTGTGTATACTGTATGTTTTAAAAGTATGTATTTACAAAAAAAAAACTATTTAAGTATTCTATCAGTTATCTGACTTCCATAGTACAAGCTTTGCTTAGTTTGGGGTCAGATGGCGCTGTGTGTAATGTCCTACAATATTTATTTATATTTTATTTGAATATCGGTTGAAAGCACTTGCTACGTCTTTTTGTTAAAATAGGCAGACAGTAAAATCAATCTTGAGCAATCCAATAGTTTTGTCAGCTTTTAGTAATAGTTTTTAAATTGATATGTTTTTAAATCGATATATATACTCTCTGCAGCCCTTTTTAGTGGTAGAGTTTTACAGGTGACAAGCCAGGTATTTGACCACAGCTTACCTAATGGTAAGCATGGTGTAGCGATGATAGCTCAGTGGTTGGTGCGGTCGGTTCGCGCGCCGAAGGGCGTGGCTTCAAACCCCAACAATGAGCTTGAGCTGCCGGTGAAGGAAAACATCGTGAGGAAACCAAAGCATGGTGGTAGGGTACTGTAGTACTCGGCTGGCTAGCTACCACCCTCAAGTTAAAAATCTGCCGCCAAGCACCTGACGGTGTGTTCCGGCAGCCTCACTGGAGAGCCAGTTGCATTCCAGGCTAGGTGTGCTTTACCATCTTCGATCACACCTTCACTTAACATCAGGTGAGCTGTGGTCAAACACCTAGACTGTCAAATATAAAAAAAAGGTAAATGAAGCACATCTAGTCTGGAAATTGAACTTAATAAATATTAGAGGAAATTTCACACAGCGCCATCTAGCTCCAAACTAAGCAAAGCTTGTACTATGGGAACCAGATAGCTTATAAATAATTACTCATGGGTATGTACTTTTATTTGTATATACCTACTTAACACTTATCCCACTAATATTACAAATGTGAAAGTTTGGATGGATGGATGTTTGTTACTCTTTCACACAAAAACTACTGAACAGATTTGGATGAAATTTGGTATGGAGGTAGCTAACACCCTGAATTAACACAGGCTACTTATTATCCTGAAAATATGTAGCGGGTAACACCGCGGGGCACAGCTAGTAACATACATTTGCCACACAAATGTTAATCCGGGAATCAAACCCACACCCTACAGCTCTTCAAGCTGCTATGAAAAGAGCTAAAAGGGTAGTTAGGTTTCACATTGCACTATTGTTTGCTTTATGACAGATTAGACAGCCCTGTTGGCTCATTGGTAGCATATCTGCCTTAAGAGTTGACGAGTGTGGGTTTGATTCCCGCTCAGGACAAACATTTTGTGTATCAACAAATGTGTATTATAAGTATGCATTTACAAAAAAAAAGTATTTATGTATTCTATCAGTTATCTGACTTCCATAGCACAAGCTTTGCTTAGTTTGGGGTCAGATGGCGCTGTGTGTATAGTCCTACGATATTTATTATTATTATTTATTTGTTATTTTCAACTTGAGGTTGGTAGCTAGCTGATTATTTGAAAGTACTCTACCATCAAAGTTACCTTATAATGTTTTCCTTCACCGACAGCTCATTAGGGATTTAAACTTACACCCTTTGGTGTATGATCCGGCCATCCTAACCACCTAGCTATCATATCTTACTAAGTGTTTTATGATACTTATTGTTTCATATAAATTATGTAAAAACTTTAAGTACAGTTTTACAAATAAGCACAGAGTATTATGTAATGAACAGATATCGCTAATTACACTTTACAATGGAATGGATAATTGTTTTTATACTACTAAATACTTTACTGTAAATCAAATATTTAAGTTCTACAGAGATACTGAGAATGTAGGATAGTTCCTGTTTGAAAGTAAACAATTTGGTAGATAGTTCTATTAGATATTAATTTGACTAAAATGCTCTATTTATTTTTCAATTGTAAGTGTCTGGCATAGTATACAACACTTTAGGTATTCGCAACAGATAATCCTCGTCAAATTTTGATCTTTCTGCCTTAAAGAATGTTGTTTTAGACATAAATTGCAATGAAACTGATATATAACTAAATATGGTTACATATTCAAAGCAACAGGTACTAAAGTATTCAAAAACTTGCATAGTAATATTTATTATAGATTATTATTTAGCACTTTATATCTTTAGCATATTTTGAGGGTACAGTAAATTCGAATGCTGAAACCAAAATTTACTACCCTCGAATTTCTCACAATTTGTACTGCGCGCGCACATTATAAGATCACGGCTATTTTGAATACTTTACACAATTTCAACGAAAACCAATATTAAGTAGATAAATCGGACACTAAAGCTTTAATTTCCAACTATTTGCTTACTTCCTAATAATATTTATGAATACAAAATGGTGGGTTATCTACCTGCAAAATCGTGTTTTCTGTATCTTCAATACCAAAGTCGCGTATCTCTATTTTAGACTTTCTGTTTCTCCTTTTCATTTCAGACATCTCTCAAACACAATTTTATCACAATTTTCCACAACACAACAATGAACAAAGTTTAATATCTAATGAAGGTACATCATAATAATTTACAAAAAATCACACGTTCCATTCACAAAAATATTTTATGATGAATGAAAAGAACAACGAAAATGGACGAAACACGCTGTACCGAAAATCGGGTAGTTTGATGTATGCCACTTTGTTTGACGTTTAAATCTAGTATCTCTTTCTAGTTTGTGACGTTTGCTATTTTTTATCTCGGCTAACGGATTTTCAGGATCGTTCTGATTTTGGTCGTATTATAGTAATGGAGGGTAGTCACAAGCCGATTCGAGAGTGGTCGCAGCTCGCGCGAAAGGGCGCGGAATTCATTTACGATACGTTTGTACAAAAATGGTTTACTCGTTACATAAAATAATGGATAAAATATATAGTTGTGGTTTAAAATAACTGAATTGAAAAGACATTGTATATAATTATGTAGTATTGAAAGCTACGTACCTCATTTTTAGGGTTTCAAATGTCCAACGGAGCTAGTTGTTGTCTAGTTTTAATTTCATTGAAACAAAACATGATAACGTCATGTCGATCAAATTTGGAGTCCATCAGGGCTCTATACTAACTCCTACACTATTCATCCTAGATATTGGATTGGCAAAAACTCTTAAGCTATCTCTTTTTGTTTCAATTTAATGAAAAAAATAAAACGGCGCTGGATTTATTGTGCCGGTCTGTAGGTACCTAGTACTAAGTTTTGGTGCGAATATGGAAAAATCGTGTCGTTACATTACTTTATCTATAGTCTTTTTTCGAGTATTTATATGCATAATATTTTTTTTGTGATAATGTTTATCATAACGTGCCGAATTTCGCGGGAATATAATAATCACTTGATTTTGTGGTAAAGCATGACTTTTCATATGACATACTTAGAAAACTCAGTTGAGTTTTGTAATAAGTCATCACTACTTTACTAGAGCATGACCGGACTCAACCATGGCTTACTTTATGAGACTTATTTAACTTGATTTTCATAAACTTTAAAAAAATACTGAAACACTTAAAACTGGCAAATGCACAAAGTGTGAGGGCAAAAATAAAAACAAAGATGTACTCACCAACGACTAACCTAGGGCTGTCCAAAAAACGTATTAAAATTTAATTTTATTAGTTTTTCCTGTATTTATTATATTTTTTTTTACATTTAAGTCACTTGCAAAGGAAAATTGTATTTACGGTATGGAGCTATATGGACATAAAATACTCGATTCTGCCCGCGAGCTGTGTTTTAGACAGCCCTAACTTAACCTAACCTCAATAAAATTAATGTTATGGTGTACCAAAATGGATCAATTTTAATAAACAAAAGGCATTGAATTTGTGCGTAAGATATTGAAGAATGAGTTTATTTATCAAGCATTGCCGTTCCGGGAGCTTCACCCCGGCTCACAACGCCAAACTATGGCGCTTAAGTTCCACTACGGCTGATACAAAGCTGAACAAAAATGATGAAGACGAGGAATTTCGAGTTCTTGATATTTTGAAGACCAGAACAAAACAACAACGTAAGATATTCCGGAGAACTGACATGCAACCAGACAGAGCTGATAGGATGCCTACAAACCAGGTACGAAACTGATAGTAACTTTGATTTTCAAGTCAATAATATTTTGAGCTTTGCTGTATTTGAAAGAGTTAAAACTCGACAAAAAGCACCACAGGTTCAAAATCTGAAGCAGTGGCATCTGTTTAGAAGAGATGTGCCTTACAATTTTTCTACTTTTACATAACAACTATATGATGGTGGTGGATGGTGGTTTGATTTCCATACAATTTTTTTTTGCCACTTATGGACAAATGGAGCATAACATTACAGTGAAATCACAGTTACTAGCATTTTTTTTGGCCTTTATTTGCGGTAAATCACAATTGCTTGAATGAAACAGCATAAAATCAAATTTATTATTTTTGAATAAAACAGTAAATTATGCTAATAATCTACTGTTTTATTCAAGCAATTGTAATTTAGCGCAAATAAATGCCAGTAACTGTGATTTCACTGTAATGTTATGCTCCATTTATCCATAAATGTCAAAAAAATATTTGTATGGAAATCGAACCACCTTAACATTATTAGATCAAAAATATTTAGGAGTTTACAATTACATAGTTGTAGATTTGTAAAGCTACTGACTACCAATATTTACAATAATTGTGCTCATGGCACCCACATCCATCTAGATTCAAGATTATTTATTTATTGTAGCTCTTTAGTTTGCAAACAAATAAATGAATTCAAATGGTTTATTTGCAAGTAAATGTGTAAGTTTTTTTTTTTTAATGTTTGACAGGCTAGATGTTTGACCACAGCTCACCTGATGTTAAGTGAAGGCGTGGTCGAAGATGGTAAAGCACACCTAGCCTGGAATGGAACTGGCTCTCAAGTGAGGCTGCCGGAACACACCGTTAGATGCTTGGCGGCAGATTTTTAACTTGAGGGTGGTAGCTAGCCAGTCGAGTACTAGAAAGTACCCTACCACCAGCCTATGGTTTCCTCACGATGTTTTCCTTCACCGGCAGCTCAAGCTCATTGTTGGGGTTTGAATCTACGCCCTTCGGCATGCGAACCTACCGCGCTAACCACTGAGCTATCATCGCTACAAAAACAACATGTACATTTCGTTGAAGTTATTAACTGCTTGGTAAGCTCATTTAGTAGAATAATTATCTAAATATCGTAGGACATTACACACAGAGTCATCTGACCCCAAACTAAGCAAAGCTTGTACCTCAGAATAAACACTACTAGATTTGAAACGCGTGTGCCCACCTGAGCCTCTCTTGTTCCCGCATTAGGCGCTGCCATAACAAACGCGTGATTTCTAATTTGGGGTAATTTTTTAGGTAAAAAGTAATGAGACGAACAAGACACTCTCCTGATGGTAAGAGATAACGCCTGTCCATGACCATTGCAGCGATACACAGAACTTTGAGTAACAAAACAAAGTCTGGGCATCACAGCTTTGGCGCTCTTTGCTTTGAGACTTTCGATGGTTAGTCTCAACAGGCCAGTAATTTCTTTAGCTGCAGTACCCTTCAAACCGGAACACAGTAATGTGTACACACTACTGCTTAGCGGCAGAATAACTGGTACTGCAGTGGTACCTACTTAGACGACCTCCTGCTAAGGAGATCTACCACCAAGTAATATGCTTGCCATGCTACCAATGATAAATAAATTATACTTTCAGGACTGGGGTAATGTCTGGCCTGGACCGAAGTCCTTCCATCCTTCGTCCGTGCCTCTGCCAATTCGCCAAGGCTACGTTCAGAGAGGGCACGCCCCGCCTGGCAAGAAGGCCAACGCAGAACTCATGAAGATACCAAACTTTTTACACTTGACGCCGCCAGTGATCCAACGCCAATGCGAAGCAATCAAACAGTTCTGCACTGAATGGCCCAAACTCCTCAACTCCGAAGAAGCTATTGAGAAACATTACCCCGTAGAAGTCATATCAACCGACTATTGTCATGCGAGCCCCACTATCCGTAATCCTTTAGCTAGAATTGTCACATTACGTGTCAAGCTATCAACACTGAACCTTGACAAACATGCACAAGACAAATTTTTGAGGTTAGTCGGTGAACGGTATAATAAGGAGACGGATGTGGTGACGTTTACAGCCGATCGCTGTCCGGTCAGGTCGCAGAATCAGGACTATGTCAAATATCTGTTGACTGCTTCATATCATGAGGCGTGGAACCTCGAGGATTGGGAAAAAGAAAAGTCTGAAGATGATATGGAATATTATGACTGGACCAATAACTCATCGAAGAAGTCTTTAGTTGACTGGCATTTGAAATGTAACAACGAATCTAAGACACTGTCGCAGGAAGAATATAGATCATTTGATGACAGTGTAATACCATATTCCACAGAGTATAAAAATGCAGTGTCAAGTGTTTTTAATGACGGTGAAAGAGATGCCACGTTGAAAAATTATGCTATCGCCGTTAGAAAGTTGCTGGGGTTGCCAGAAAAAAATGTGTAGTTTATTTAAATAAATGTAATTTAGTGTGTATCACGTGATTTATTTATTTTTCGCTTATATTTATTAATAGTATAGTTTTTAGATCTGTGGCTATCTGTGGAATTTAGTTAATAAATAATAAATATCGTAGGACTATACACACAGCGCCATCTGTCCCCAAACTAAGCAAAGCTTTTGTGTGATGGAAGTCAGATAACTGATAGAATACATAAATACTTTTTTTTTTGCAAATACATACAGAACACCCAGCCACAGAACAAATATTTGTTTATTCACAAAATGTTTGCCCTGAGTGGGAATCGAACCCACGCCCGCCAAGGCAGATACTACCAATGCGCCAACGGGACTGTCGAAGTTGTACGTAAACAAATATAATTACTGGGCTGTTGAGACTTAAAAAAGTCTACTAATGAGCGCCAAAGCAGCGATGCCCTGGACTTTGTTTTGCTACTGAAAGTTCTGTATATCGCTGCAATGGTCATGGACAGGCGTTATCTCTTACCATCAGGAGAGCGCCTCGTTCGTCTCATTACTTTTAAAATAGATTTAAGTCCCAATCTAGGTGTGCTTTACCATCTTCGACCACACCTTCACTTAACATCAGGTGAGCTGTGGTCAAACACCTAGCCAGTCTACCATTAAAAAAAAAAAATTGTATATCGGTAATTAGGTTCTTATTTTTATTTTATTTTTAAAACGAGACACTCCAGATGCTAAGAGATAACGCCTGTCCATGACCATTGCAGCGATACCCAGAACTTTGAGTAACAAAACAAAGTCCAGGGCATCACTGCTTTGGCGCTCATTACTTTGAGACTTTCGATGGTTAGTCTCAACAGCCCTGTAATTTCGCTGCAGTATCCTTCACAGTAATGTTTACACACTACTGCTTGCCGGCAGAATAACTGGTACTGCGGTGGTACCTACCTAGACAACCTCCTGCTAAGGAGATCTACCACCAAGTAAAGTTAGTGACAATACGCACGTAACTTTGACAAGTATAGTAAACCGACTTCCAAGCACGGCTAGGACGATAGCTCAGTGGCTGGCGCGGTCAGTTCATACGCCGAAGGGCGTGGGTTCAAACACCAACAATGAGCTTGAGCTGCCGGTAAAAGAAACCATAGCGTGGTGGTAGGGTACTTTCTAGTAGGTACCTACTCGGCTGGCTAGCTGCTACCCTTATGCTAAAAGTCCGCCATGTGTACCGGCAACGTCACTTGTTTACCATCTTTGGCGACACTGTTAGGCACTTAACGTTAGGTTAGCTGTGGTCAAAACCTAGCTTGGCTTAAAAAAACTTGACTTTTTGTTTTTGTGAATGTTTTTTTTTGATAATTGATTGATTCAGGCGTTACTTTGCGGAAGTTCATTTTGAATATGCAAGGTATATATCTAGTTTATTTCCGCTTAACAGTCGTTCCAGTTACAACAGTGATGAGGACTTCATCACATCATCATCATCAGCCCTTCGCTGTCCACTGCTGGACGTAGGCCTCTCCCAATGCACGCCACTGAGCTCGGTCGACAGCTTTTTGCGTCCATTGTTTTCCCGCCGCTTTACGCAGGTCGTCACACCACCTGGCCGCAGGGCGCCCTACACTACGCTTGCCTGTACGCGGTCTCCACTCAAGAACTCGTCTACCCCATCGATTATCGGATGAGGACTTAAACTAATTTGACACAGCTAATTAATTAACCTAATCTTACCTAAAATCTAGAACTAATTTGACATAAACTTAAAAATATAATTTGACAAAAAATTAATTAAAATAACCATAAATCTTAAAATCCTCCTCTCTCTGCAGTAACTTGTCGACACGTGTTTCGCCTCTACACGAGGCATCCTCAGGACGTGTTGACTCTTCGAGCGCTTGGTCGAGACTGAAAACACTGAAATTAGTTTAATTTAAATCCTCATCACTGTTGGAACTGGAACGACTGTTAAGCAGAAATAAACTAAATATATACCTTAAACATTCAAAATGTTTCATTTTATCGAGTGGAGTCCGGGTAAAACCTTAAGCTTGTTACAAATTGAATTTTGTTATGTTATGCGTATTATAATAACAATTGCAAACCATAAAACAACTGAACTATTTAATCAATTCATTTTAGTGTTGGCAACAGCATGTCGCAACGATGTTTCGTTGTTTTATTGTTTATAAATGTTTTTTCAATAGTTTGGTCCAAATACGAGACGAAAATCAACAGGGCTAATGGTAAGCTGGGATTTTTACGACGGGCCGAACGTGAGTTCGTAAAAAAACGGGTTGAAAAAATTACGTAACCGTCTTTCTCGTTAACAGTCATTGTTCCTTTCATATTTAGCAATAACATTAAAAATGACAAAATTATAACATATTATGTCAATATAGTGAAAATGTCGATATTATAATTTATACGACAAGGAACAAATTTTTTATTGATAACACCAATGATACAAGTCAATTCATAATTTCAAATATGTATGTCATCACAAAAATGTCAAAATAAGGTACAAGTCAATATACAAACATGTCAATATATTGAAAATATTGTCAGTATAAAAATACTGTCAATTAAATAAATAAATATCGCAGGACATTACACACAGCGCCATCTGACCCCAAAGTTAGCAAAGCTTGTACTATGGGAGTCAGATAACTGATAGAATACTTAAATACTTTTTTTTTGTAAATACATACAGTACACCCACAGTACAGTACCTACATAGAATTATAAAATATGACAATATAAAAAATTAAGCTCAGTGGTTAGCGTGGTCAGCACACACGCCGAACGGCGTGGGTTTCAACCTCTACAATAAGCTTGAACCTAAAGGAAAACATCGTGAGGAAACCTTAGCATGCTGGTAGAGTATTTTTTAGTACTCGGCTGGCTAGCTACCACACGAGAGTTGAAAATCTGCCGCCAAGCATCTAACGGTGTGTTCCAACAGCATCACTTAAGAGCCAGATCTATTCCAGGCTGTGTGTTTACCATCTTTTAAATCAGGTGAGCTGTGGTCAACCTAGCCTGTAAAACGTTAAAAAATTTGAACCCAACCCGTGCGTGTGATCCGATCGCGTCGCTGTGCTATCGCTAAAATATCGACAGCCCTGTTGGCTCATTGGTAGCATATCTGCCTTAAGAGCTGAAGGGCGTGGGTTCGATTCCCGCTCAGGACAAACATTTTATGTATCAACAAATGTTTGTTGCATTTACAAAAAAAAAAAGTATATATGTATTCTATCAGTTATCTGACTTCCATCACACAAGCTCTGCTTAGTTTGGGGCCAGATGGCGCTGTGTGCAATGTCCTGCGATAATAATAAATAAATAATAATATTTATTAATAATGGTCGGTACGCTAATTTGTATCTTGTTTCAACAGCGGTAACAACGAAAACATTTGCGCTATGGCCAAACGCAACAGTACCTTTCTATGTCAACCCAGCGCACTTTGGTAAGAGTTTTTCATCTTTTTACCGGACCAGCGCAAAGAAAAAGGGTTCGGTATGTTTTTTACCGGTACGTGTGTATGTATATGTTCCCTCGTAACTTCTACTAAACGCTTCGATTCCACATTTACGCACGTACGCACAGCGAGGATGTGGAAGTCTCTGCCGGCGTCAGTTTTTCCCGCGATGTCCAATTTGGGTGTCTTCAAATCCATAGTAAACAGGCTATTTCAAAGTAAGCGTGCTGCATCTCAGACTACATCCTGCGGCGTCAGTTTTTCCCGCGAAGTCCAATATAAATGTCTTCAAATCCAGAGTAAACAGGCTATTTCAAAGTAAGCGTGCTGCATCTCAGACTGCATCCTGCTTAACATCAGGCAGGGCGTATTCAAAGTAAAAGCGACACAGGTTAGGGTCAACTGTGTATACATTCATTGCTAGATTCAAGACACTGTGTATATAGACAGACACACATTTGGATACAATATTACACCTATATATATTAACACCAGACAGCCAAGCTCAGGCAGGTGTGTTCTCGAAGACGACTAGGAGTCAAGTGACTGCAAGCGGTCGGACCGTCACGAACGAAGAGAAGCAAAAGCGCCTCGGTTTCCGTTACGGTGATACCCATCAACGTAGTTTCCGGTATAGACTTTGATTGTTTTGCGTTCGGAAAGGCGGCAAATACCAGTGCGACAACAAAAGACAAACCAATATCGTATAAAAAAATAGAAATATTTTATTCATAACTTCTAAGTTACAGGTATCATGTAAAAGTAACATTAAAAATGTCAATATCATAACACATGTCAACATTATAATATGTCAAATATATGCCAACAGATCATGAGCAGACCCTGGCTATCCTGTCCGCTTTGTCAATGTTCGCATTCAAGACATGCATTAAGTTTAAGCCGGTGATGGCGCGCCCGTTTCCCACTGATGAAGTTATGGTATTTATAAATCCCGAAGGGACCAAGCGCTGCCATTTTTCTACCAGGGGACACTCGGTTTTCAACCCACATGTAAGTTATCAGAGCATATATATCAATATAATAACCATAAATAAATTGTTTACTTCATTTAAAATAGGGACTATTATAATTATGTACATATTATATCTATTATTATTTATACTAAATTTAATCATGTTTTCTTTTCCTTTTTAAAGATTATACATTTGACATTTATTATTATTTTTTATTATACATTTATATTTTGACATTATATTATAAATTTGACATTTCGTATCATTCACTGGACATTTTTGTTAATTAGGTAGTGACATAGAATCCGTTCAGTAGTTTTGCGTGAAATAGAAACAAATATCCATCCATCCAAATTTTCACATTTATAAAGTTTTTTTTTTAATGTAAAATGTAATGAGACGAACGAGACGCTCTCCTGATGGTAAGACATAACGCCTGCCCATGACCATAGTCAAAACAAAGTCCAGGACATCACTGCTTTGACGCTCATTACTTTGAGACTTTCGATGGTTAGTCTCAATAGCCCAGTAATTTCGCTTTCGCTAGCTGCAGTAGTACCCTTCGAATCGGATTAATATGTTGTCATTGAAATATTTCAGTTTGTGAAATTGGGTTACGAGTGTCTCCAGTCACCGCTCATTGACATGATGATCATGAGAGGCCTGGGATTCCCCTTCGAACACAACCGGGACACTAGAGACCTCTACATCGAGGTGCTGAACGAAAACATCGAACCGGGTAAGACTTACCTACATGATTACAGTACACCAGAAATAGAAAAAAATAAAATGCAAATTTACAAAAAAAAAAGTATTTAGTAACATAAATACTAGGGTTATTAGTGTGCTAGATACTAGATACAGTAAAATTGAATATTCTAAACAATATGACTGCATATAACATAAATGATTTTTTTTTTCTATTTTTTATAGCGAAATTCTCCAAAGCATCTAAAGTTTGATCTAATAAGATCGCATAAGCACATTTATATAGGAATAGCTGCGCCCCGCGGTGTTACCCGCTACATGTTTCGGGATAAAAAGTAGCCTATATTAATCCAGGGTCTCGGCTACCCCTCTATACCAAATTTCATCCAAATCCGTTGCGTAGTTTTTACGTGAAAGAGTAACAAACATACATCCATCCAATCTTTCACATATTGAATATTAGTAGGATTAATATATTATTATAAGATACTTTTTATACTGCAAACTGAAAAAACATTTAGTTAAATTCCACGCGGACGAAATCGGGGGTAACAGCTAATAATTTTATAATTCTTTCGCAATACATACCTTTTCATTTGATAAACATCAACAATTGAAACGAAACGTTAATACCTACCCACCTTCATCTGTAACCACGAGTAACGAGCAATCTATAAATGACTCAGATAACAAAACAGAACGCTGATAAACACAACAAATAATTACTGTAGTACGTGATAAATAAATGTTCTTTACATTATCATTCAGTTAGTATCATCTGGGTCGCCAGAGAGTGTGGTAACGAAACGACAATGGAATCCAAAGAGTTTAAACTTTATGAAAACATTTTTATCGAAACAAATCTACAGTCGAATGATTATGATTCCGTCATACTAATTCTTTACCCGGACGAGCTAAATGTGCCACTACCGAAACATATAAGCAGTTTTATCGACAAAATTGCTAAACTAGACAAACATATTCACAAAGTGGCCACCGTTTGGCACTGCGATTACGTTTCTGGTGGGCGTATTATCCTCGCGCCGACTGGGAAAATCACACCGTATCACGATGCAAGAGTGTTGAAAGAAGCCGCTTACAAAGGCATGGTGAGAGCCCTGGATTCTGGTGCTAAGAAACCGTTGCTTGTAGTCCAGAACGTCGTGTCTTTCCCTGACGGACAACTAGTGAGTATCCTCGGTGCATTCGAAGCTTTATACGTACCGCTGCAATTCAGAGAAAAGGAAAACCCAAGGAACTTCCTTCGTATAGGACTTCATGCTGAAGAAAAAAGGACGGATGCTTTCGAAAGAGTCGTCAGAAATGCAATCGCGCTGGAGAGAGCAAGAGTTTTTACCAGGGATATCGGCGGAGGAGATCCAGAAAGGATGTGCCCGCAGAAAATCGTGGAGTATGTAAAAGATTCTTTTGACGGAGACAGCAACATAACCGTGAAAGTGATAGCCGATGATCAGACCATAGCTGAGGAGTATCCTTTACTGGCAGCGGTAGCCAGAGCCTCGAACCACGTGGACCGTCACAAGCCTAGAGTTGTAGAAATCGAGTACAAGCCTTCTGACATCGCAAGGGTTACCGAAACCCTCCTTTTGGTTGGAAAGGGAGTGACTTACGACACCGGTGGCGCAGATATCAAAATTTCTTGCAAGATGGCTGGCATGTCTCGGGATAAATGCGGTGCTGCGGCTGTTGCTGGCTTTCTTAAAGCTTGCTCCATCCTCAAACCTCCTCATTTGAAAGTGATCGGTGTGCTCTGCCTTTGCAGAAACTCTGTCGGATCAGACTCATATGTGTCAGATGAATTGTTGCTATCCAAAAGTGGGAAGACTGTAAGAGTTACTAATACAGATGCTGAAGGTAGACTTGCAATGGCAGATGCTCTGTATAAAGCATCAGAAATCGCCTTGAACGAGCTCAACCCCCACATCTATACCCTAGCAACACTGACAGGACATGCTAGGGCTTGTTATGGGAACTACACGGCTGCGATGGATAACTACAGCGCTAAAGCAACAAACCATTCCGGTCGTCTTCAGTTCAGCGCTTCAAGAATGTCTGAAGGCATTGAAATCTCCACAGTCAGGCCTGAAGACTTGACAATTAACAATGGCAAATGCAAAGGAGATGATTTGGTGCAATATGACACAGACGCGCATGCACGCAATCATCAGCTTGCAGCTGGGTTTTTGATAAGAGTCGGTGGGTTGGAGGAGAAGAATGTGAAGTATACTCATTTGGACATCGCTGGTGCCGCCGGGTCGCCGCCTGCTGAGCCCACAGCGGAGCCCGTTCTGTCTCTGTGTCATGTCCATAAGGTCATGACCATATAACACGCTAGCAGAACCACCCAACAAAACTACTCGACTTCGAAACTAGCTTTGATTTAGTGTACAAAACCGAAAGGGGTCACAACGTCTTTTAGTATAAATTTGTTTTTAAATAAAACCTTAGAAATCTTGAAAAATCAGCTGCTCCATACATTTTTTTTCATGATCTCGGACAGTAAAAGTTGTACAAAATGACCCCCTTTCGGCATAGTACACCCTAAGCGTATAACCCTGTAAACTTATTCTATTATTCGTATTTTTTATAACATACATTGATTTCAATTTTTTTTTGTGTAATACGTTGTGTATTATTTCGACTTTTCTTCAGGCACCATCGTTAATTCGTCCCGCGTATCAATCTATGCAAAGTTTGTCTAGTAGAGATCGCTTTCTGCGATTAGACCGCCTTTTGTAGTTATATTTAGTATATTGATTTTGTACTAGCTGCGTCCTGTTCCCGCCGTTTGGACGTCTTTTAAACTACGCAACGGATTTTAATGCGGTTTCCATCAATAGACAGAGTGATTCAAGAGGAAGGTTTATAAGTATAAACAATTAAACATGCATATTAAAGTAGAGTAAATCCGAGAATTTCAATGATTGATAATGTGATTTCGTAAAAAAATATATTTTTGCGCGCTTATTTGTCGTAATAAATATACTCGTGCGAAGCTGGGGCGTGTCGCTAGTTATATTATAAATCAATAGATATTGGTATCTTCTATAAAATGTACTTAGAAGTAAGTAGGGAGCTTTATTCTGTACATTAAAAGCTACTGTCCGAAAAATAAATGAATATAAATTTGTAATTACAGTGTAAACTCTATATAGCGACGCTAGGCATTTTCTGGCGTTATAGAGTTGTTGTTGTTTTTTTTTTAATGTAAAAGGTAATGAGACGAACGAGACTCTCTCCTGATGGTAAGAGGAAACGCCTGTCCACGACCATTCCAGCGATACACAGAACTTTGAGTAACAAAACAAAGTCCAGGGCATCACTACTTTGACGCTCATTACTTTGAGACTTTAGATGGTTAGTCTCAACAGCCAAGTAATTTCGCTAGCTGCAGTACCCTTCGAACTGGAACACAGTAATGTTTACAAACTACTGCTTAGCGGCAGAACATCTGGTACTGCGGTGGTACCTACCTAGACGACCTCCTGCTAAGGAGATCTACCACCAAGTAACACGTAGATGTTATACGGAGAAGAAAGTTTGTGAGCTACTAAGAATATGGTAACGTCTAGAAAATGCATAATAATAACTACTAATACTCAATACTTTATTGCAACATATGTACAGGTTCTTATGCTTATAAATTTTACAATGTTGTACCTAGCACATATGACCCCATTAGGGTATGGCAAACAATTTTAATCAAAAGATTTAAATAATATTAAGTACTGAATTTTCAATGCGATTTAAATTAAAAATACAAATTAAATTAGAATATAATTTAGTCATACTTAGTCATTATAAAAATTATGATCTTTAAATAATTCGTCAAGAGTGTTGTAGCATTTGGCTTCCAGGATTAATTTCAGTCGGTTAATAAAATGATTTTTGTCTTGTATGTCCTTAAGTGAGTTGGGCAGCTTATTAAATATTATTTTTTTTTAACAACCTTCTAGCAACTGAAATAAACACGTGCAAAGTAATTATAACAAACAAAAGAACGAATTTCTTAGAATCTTTGGTTCGTATGATACCAACAGTCGAGGTGAACACGGGCCAGACAATAAAACAAAATGACAAACAAAAGAACGTACACAACTGCTGTTCTTATCAATTCCGGCAACATGGAAAGTACCTACAAACAGTAGGCGATTTATTAGTTGCTAAAATTACTTGATTTATAACGACATATTGTGGTCGTTATGTAGAGTGTGCGTGATGCTACATAGAGTATCATTGTATGGACAACAAAGCAAACCAACCAAAGTCGAGTAATTTCGACGTTAACGTGGTTCGATTTCCATACAAATCTTTTTTTGCCATTTAATAAACAAATGGAGCATAATTTTACAGTGAAATCACAGCCATTGGCATTTATAATAAATTAAATTATATTTGCTTGTATAAAACAGTAGACTATTAGAATAGTCTACTGCTATAAAATCATAAATTCATTAATCATTGATAAATCTGATTTTATGCCAATAATCTACTGTTTTATTCAAGCAATTGTGTTTTACCGCAAATAAAGACCAGAATAAATGCCAGTAGCTGTGATTTCACTGTAAAATTATGCTCCATTTGTCCATGAATGGCAAAAAATTATTTGTATGGAAATCGAACCACCTTAAATCGAGTGACGTTAAATGGAGTTTACACTGTATTTTTTTTGAGACAAGTACTTCTTTGTTATCGTTACATTTTATGATGTATTTTTCATTTGAGTGCCAGCCTTTGTAATACATATATCGCGTCATTTAGTAATTTGATGTCATATTTCTCTTATCAATAAGCTATTGTGTCGCTTGATGATTGTTTTTACATTATTAACAATATCGTCTTCATTGCTTTATCTTTCCTTTTATTGTTTTTGCTTTAGTTATAATGAGTGCATTTGAATATATTAACTTACTTATTAAAAAAAATAATGTGTTTAAACTACAGTCGGCTCTCGTTAATTCAAACCTGCGATAATTCGAACCTCTCCATAATTCAAAGTTATCATGAGTTCCATAGGAATTTTCTTTATATTTCGAACTAAATCAATACATTTTTATGCACTCCGTAATACGAACGAAAAAATCATTGCTACGTAAACAAAAGGACGCGTTAATTCGAACATATCGGCGTCAAACACTTGATAATTCAAAGTTGCAGAGAGAAAGAGATAGAAAGATTGCAGAACTGCAGTAGGTACTACTGAGGTAAAATTTAGTCATTGTTAAAGAATAGCAGTTAATAAAATAATAATTGATCAACACTCAATAATTCGAAGATTTATTTATTTTCAAAATAATTTCAAAAATTTCGAACCATTTGATATTTCAAACACTCGAAATTTAGCGGTGATAGCTCAGTGGTTAGCGCGGTAGGTTCGCATGCCGAAGGGCGTGGGTTCAAACCCCAACAATGAGCTTGAGCTGCCGGTGAAAGAAAACATCGTGAGGAAACCATAGCATGGCGGTAGGGTACTCTCTAGTACTCGGCTGCTCTACTCTATCTATACTATTATAAAGAGGATAGATTTGATTGTTTGTTTGTATTGAATAGGCTAAAACTACTGGACCGATTTCATAAATTCTTTCACCGTTGGGAAGCTACACTATCCCCGGGTGACATAGGCTACTTTTTATTCATGTATTCCCACGGGAACGGGAACTACGCGGGTGTAACCGCGAGGCGTCCGATAGTACTATTATAAAGAGGAAAGATTTAATTGTTTGTTTGTTTGTATTGAATAGGCTCGGAAACTACTGGAGCGATCTGAATAATTGGTTTATCATTAAAATGCTACATGATCACTGAGTGACATAGTCGATAAATAAATAAATATCGTAGGGCATTACACACAGCGCCATCTGACCCCAAACTAAGCAAAGCTTGTACTATGGGAGTCAGATAACTGATAGAATACTTAAATACTTTTTTTTTGTAAATACATACTTATAATACATACAGAGCACCCAGACACAGAACAAACATTTGTTTTATATCACAAAATGCTTGTCCTGGTTGGGAATCGAACCCACGCCCCACAGCTCTTGAAGCAGATATACTACTACCAATGAGCCAACAGGGCTGTCAATATATTTATATTGTTTTGAGTTGTGTTTTTCCGTGCGAAGCCGGGACGGCCCGCTAGTATATAAATAAAGTACATAGATAATCTTGATTATTTATTTAACGTTACGTAGTTCTATTATTTTATCGCATTATTATCTTAATCCAACCGGACTTTAATATTTTCGCAATAAATATCTATAATTGTAAAGAAAGTTACAAAATAATCCAAAATCACTATGAATACCTCTTTTAACATTGTACTGTTTGTTGGTTGTAACGACGTTAGCTTAGTGGTTAGCGAGTTCGGTTCATACATTTTGGAGAGTGCGCTTCAGATCTGCATGACCTAATTCCACCTTGCCCATTCTACTATCGGACAGCCAGGAGCTTTAAAAAGCGTCACCGCTTCATGGTTGATGTTCCAAAAGCTCGAACTAAGCGGTTTGATTCCACCTTTTTCATGCGTACCGCTAGACATTGGAATCAGCTGCCCGAGTGGGTGTTCCCCAATGAATATAGTCTGGGTACCTTCAAGTCGCGAGTGAATCGGTTTCTTCTAGGCAAGCGTGCTCCACCGTAGACCGCATCTTCGCCATCAGGCGGGATGGCGGTCAAACGCAAGCCTATCTACTATAAAAAAAAAAAAAAAAAAAATACGCCGAAAGATGTGGGTTCAAACCCTAACAATGAGCTTGAGCTGCCAGTGAACTTTGTTTTTTTTTTTCACAGCGCAGATTTAACTGATAGAATACATAAATACCTTTACTTTAATAAATACATACTTATAATACATACAGAACACCCAGACACAGAACAAACATTTCTTTATTCACAAAATGTTTGCCCTGAGTGGGAATCGAATCCACGCCCTACAGCTCTCAAGGCAGATATACTACCAATGAGCTAACGGGGCTAACGGGGCGAACTATCGGTTATCGGACTTCCATAGTACAAGCCTTGCTTAGTTTTGGGTCAGGTGGCGCTGTGTCCTAAAAAATTGAGTTTGTTTTAGTTTGTCGATATAAAAATTTCACATAAACAAAGGGACAACATTGCATTAGCTTAAAGTGGTTCGATTTCCATACAAAGAAATTTTTCCATTTATGGACAAATGGAGCATAATTTTACAGTGAAATCACAGCTACTGGCATTTATTTTGATCTTTATTTGCGGGAAATCATGAATGAAACAGTAGAATATTAGCATAATTTACTGTTTTATTCAAAAATCATAAATTATTCATTAATTCAATTTTATAATAATAATCTACTGTTTTATTCAAGCAATTCGGTATGTAAAGTTTTTTTTTGTATTTATTTTATATTTTTTACTGATAGTAAACTTTATTTTATGAAACTAATTTGAATATTTTGGCTTTCTATGCGGTAGTTTAATTCTAATACATTTTCAAACTTTTTATAGTTATGACGTCATAACATTGGCTGAATATGTAAAATATGTACTTTTTTTTAGGCACTGAAAGAATCCTTATACAGCCACGGACATGACGTCATTAGAAGTTAATTGAAAGTCAAATTTATTTTATGTATTTTATTAAAATAAACCCCGTCTCATAGTTTAAAGAGTTTTAAACGGAAAAATCATGTACAGGAATGTAATATTTCGAAATGGTTTTGGAATCAGCAAAGTATTTTTTTTCTTTACATACCGAATTGTGATTTACCGCAAATAAAGACCAAAACAAATGCCAGTAGCTGTGATTTCACTGTAAAATTATGCTCCATTTGTCCATAAATGGAAAAAATATATTTGTATGGAAATCGAACCACCTTGGTTTATCAGTCATCTGATAGAACACTAAGATATTATTTTTTATTTTAAAGTTAGTGTAAAATACGTGTGTTTATACTGAAACACGTGTTTATCTCTGTTGCACTGCTTTATGAGTAAGTGCGGCGATAACATAACCCATATTGTAACAGAAACAATACAGCAGATAAAGTGCATTGCAATAAATCTTTCCAATATTAACTTTTGATAAATACATGCGTGTAGCGGTGATAACTCAGTGGTTAGCGCGGTCGGTTCACACACTGAATGGCATGGGTTTAAGCCCTAACAATGAGCTTGAGTGTAGTTCACTTGGTGGTAGATCCCCTTAGCAGGAGGTCTTCTAGGTAGGTACCACCGCAGTACCAGTTATTCTGCCGCTAAGCAGTAGTGTGTAAACATTACTGTGTTCCGGTTTGAACGGTATTATTGGGCTGTTGAGAATAACCATCGAAAGTCTCAAAGTAATGAGCGCCAAAGCAGCGATGCTCTGGACTTTGTTTTGTTACTCAAAGTTCTGTGTATCGCTGCAATGGTCATGGGTAGGCGTTATCTCTCACCATCAGGAGAGCGTCTCGTTCGTCTCATTACTTTTTACATTAAAAATTGAGTTGCTAGTGATGGAAAACATCGCGAGGAAACCATAGCGTGGCGCTTAGCTGCTTTTTTATCTGCCGCCAAGCACCTAACGGTATGTTAGGTGCACACTTGAGAGCCAGGCCCATTCCTGGCTAAGCGTGCTTTACCATCTTCGCGATACTTAACATCAGGTGAGCTGTGGTCAAACACCTAGTTTTTCTAACATTAAAAATAATAATAGTAATCCACTTTATTACGCAAAAATTTATAAAATTATTTAGAATTTTAAAAAATTAAGTCTGCCGTATACTATGTTACGCGATAATTCCGTCAATTATGAATCTGATTTTGATGATTCTTTTTTTGTTTGGTAGATCAGACTTCAGAGGTGGTCCCGTATAAATTTTACCGAAATCGATCGGGCGGTTTATAAAAAATCAACAAAAATGTAAAAATTGTATACATCGATGATATTTTCGTTTGCTCCGAAATCTCGCCGTTTCATTAGAGCAGTGCGTTTAGTTGGCCTAAGGGTCAAGAAGTCTGTTTTTTAACCCCCGACAAAAAACGACGGGGTGTTATAAGTTTGACGTCTCTCTCTCTCTCTCTGCGTGTGTGTGTGTGTGTTTGATTTTGTTTGAAAGGTGAATTAGTCAAATACAAATATTTTACTAACAACACCAATGTTACAAAACAAAATTTTAAACATGTCATTAAATGGGTTTTAGTCGGGAGTGTTCTTAGCTATGCTTGATGAAAATTAGTCCGAGATGGCTGCCGCCACAAAATGGCGGATTACTTATTTTTTCACAACTCCCTCAACATCGGTATCAAATGAAAGGGCTTGACTAGTATAATACTATACACATGTCGGGGGTTTATAAATTTTTAATTTGTCATGTTTAAATTGTAAATTTATTCTTGTCTGCAGGTAACTTCGAGCTATTTACTAAAGAAGACGTGCTACCGTTAGAACTCCGCTTTTTACCCTACGACATAAACAGCGTCATGCACTTCGGAAACCGGGAATACAGCAAAAACGGCCACAGGACCATCATTTTTAAGGTAATGATTAAACACGTATAAGTCAACAACGAACTCGCCTGATAGTAAGTGATGATGTTGTCAGAGATGAAGCACGCAGACTCCAAATTCACTAGATGTTATTTACTTTTTTTTTTGTATTGTGGACAAACTAGGTGTACAGCTCACCTGATGTTAAGTGACGGTATGGTTGAAGATGGTAAATTCGGTGTGGTGGTATGTCAGTGTTAAAAACGACGTCCATTGTCTTAGCTTATGAGATGTGATTAACTTGTAGGACCCCAGTGTAAAGCAAAACCGCGTTGGTTTGACTGACATAGACATTAAAAAGATTGAAATTGTATACGGCCCAGAATGCAGAGCTAGAGATAGGCAAGAAAAGATTGAGCTCTGCCAATCATATCCTGGAGTAGCCAGAAAAAGGAGGCAAACAGACGATAACGCTTTAGACGATAAAGACGCCACCCTAGAAGCTATTATGAGAAAAAAACGAGAAATAGATCCTGATAAATTGGCCACTAAAAGCCTCAGAGTCAATCCCGATATAACTCCACCACCAAATGATCAATCTGATGATATCACAAATACTCTAAAGGAGTTAGGGATTAATGATGCCGTAGATGATATCGTAGAACAAGTCTACAAAGTTTCTAGTCTAGCTCTCAAGAATGCAAGAATAAAATATTGTAATTTGACCAATGATAAAGTGTCTGATGAAGCTAAAGTTGCCAGAGAAGGTGGAGATGCTAAAGCAAGAAACAGTTCTGACATACTTGGCATAATAGAAGTAGTAGCAGATTTTGCCAAGGGCATGGTGGATCATGCTGTTAAAAATCTTACGAAGTTCTGTGAGAATTCGGAAGCTTTGGAAGTTTATCAAAGATACCAATGTGGATTTGGTGGAAGGGATCCTAGATGTAGGAACTCTTATAGATCTACTAAATCTGGGGCAGTTAGATATTCGACCCAACATAGACCAATCATACAACAATCTACAGGCCATAAAGGAGGTTATAAAGCAAGGGTTAACTATGCAAGAGAAGGAAATACAACAGAGACACTTGAAGAACCCACAACTCAATCTGTCAGAAGAAAGAGAGATATGGAGACACCAACTGCAAAATCAGACAACCAAGATATGGAGACAACAACTGTAAAACCAGACAGAAAAGAAGAACTTACAACTGAATTTGAAAAAGCCACAGATGACAAAGTAAAGGTATCTGAAGATGATGAAAAAAATATCGCAAAAATAAACCAAGAAAAACATGCCATAGATGGCACAGAAAAACCGACCGCAAACAAACAAGTTACAATAACTGAAAATAAAGAAGAAGCAGTTGATGATGGTAAAGTTAAAGCAGTTGATGCAGAAACTGACGATATAAAAGTAAAATCCGCTGAGAAAATTATGAATAATAAGAAAGATATTCTAAGAATGGGGACTACGTTGCTACCTAATTTTGACAGACATCGCTACGATCGACGATCACTAGGAGATGATAGGTAAGAAGTTTATTTTGAAATAAATGTCGTTCCCCTCTGGAAAATTTTCTTTCATTTGTGTCCTGAAATATAAACGCAAATAATAGAATTCCCTAAGCTTTCACAGAAATCTCACTTTAATATTTTCTTCTTTTATTTCATTCTGTTTTCACGTTTATGGCTTAGGGGATTCGTGTTTATTAACGATTTAAAAGAAAGAAATCGCATTATTTGTTTCTGTGTTTTGTGTTACGAAATTAAAAACTTTCTTTCTTTCTTTCATTAAAACTATTGATGTAGGAAACTATTTTGTAGTTTAAAGGGCTAGCAAATTACAGGGTTGTTGAGACTAACCATCAAATGTCTTAAAGTAATGAGCGCCAAAGCAGCGATGTGTTAATACATTTTTTTTTTACTCAAACTTCTGTGTATCGCTGCAATGGTAGACATTATCTCTTACCATCAGGAGAACTCGATCGATTCATTATTTCAACATAAATAAATCCTAAAATATTATTGTCAAACAAGATGATTGCACGATGATCCAAAATATTGTAGTTTATTCCAGCGTTTCGTCTAGCGGTCTGTTCCGGCTTCGCACGGGTGGACATTTTTTAATTATATTCTAGTAATAAATATAGCCTATGTTACTCAGGGAGAACGTAGCGTTCTAACGGTGAAAGAATTTTTGAAATTGGTCCAGTAGTTTTTGAGTTAATCCATAAATACAAATCTTTCCTCTTTATAATATTAGTATAGATACTGCAAGGTTTTTGTAATAATTCGAAAAGTAACAGTGAATTGTTAAATGAGATATATTAATCAATTTATCATGAATTGATGGTTAATGTAATAAAAATTCTAAAACCTTGTATTTGAATCTATCTTTGAATAATTTCTGGCTGAGATGTTGTTTGCAGCAAGCCCTCCGAAGTGTCTTCAGAAGAATTAGACACTTTAGATACAATGTTAGCAAAGAAGATAATAGAAAAGAAGCACATAATACAGAAAAATAATAGGAAAGAGAAAAGACACCATAAAAACATTGAAATCGATGAGATTCCTCATAAGACTAAAGAGAAAAAGAAACAAAATCACAAGAAGGATAATAACGAAGAACCAATAGCGATTCCAATAGACGCTTACGTCAAAAACTACGAAAGTGAAATGAAAGAAGAGAAATTTGATAATTTAGAATCAGGTAAATATAATTTTTACAAGCTAATTACGAATACAAATGATTTTATTGATAACACCAAATTTACAGGTCATTTTAGGTAAAGGTAAAACAGGACCCTATTACTTTTTTTTTTAATGTAAAAAGTAATGAGACGAACGAGACGTTCTCCTGATGGTAAGAGATAACGCCTGTCCATGACCATTGCAGCAATACACAGAACTTTAGAGTAACAAAGCAAAGTCCGGGGTATCGCTGCTTGGTGCTCATTACTTTGAGACTTTAGATGGTTAGTCTCAACAGCCCAGTAATTTCGCTAGCTACAGTACCCTTCGAACCGGAACACAGTTATGGTTACACACTACTGCTTAGCGGCAGAATATCTAGTACTGCGGTGGTACCTACCTAGACGACCTCCTGCTAAGGAGATCTACCACCAAGACTCAGCTGTCCGTCCGTCCGTCCCGCTACATGTTTTGAGGATTAAAAGTAGCCTATGTGTTAATCCAGGGTCTCAGCTACCTTCATACAAAATTTCATCCAAATCCGTTCAGTAGTCTTTGCGTGAAAGAGTAACAAACATCCATCCATACATCCATAGTCAATGCTCACAAACTTTCGCATTTATAATAATAGCAGTGTACCGCGTTGTTACCCGCTACATGTTTTCGGGATAAAAAGTAGCCTATGTGTTAATCCAGGGTCTCAGCTACCTCCATACCAAATTTCATCCAAATCCGTTCAGTAGTTTTTGCGTGAAAGTGTAACAAACATCTATCCATCCAAACTTTCTTCTTGTTGATGGAAACCGCATTGCATAGTTTAAGGCAATGTACAGACGGCGGGAAGAGTCTTTGTTATATACTATCTACCTATCTGTACTGTGTACTGTATGTATTATAAGTATGTATTTACAAAAAAAAAGTATTTAAGTATTCTATCAGTTATCTGACTCCCATAGTACAAGCTTTGCTTAGTTTGGGGTCAGATGACGCTGTGTGTAATGTCCTACGATATTTATTTTATTTATTTATTTTATCTACATAGTATAAAACAAAGTAGCTTCCTTTTCAATGATCTTTTCCTTCTTCTTTTCTTTGGTTTTGTCGTCGCGTTTTGAGCATTTGCCAGTGTCAAGTATTTATATATTTTCAAGTTTCAAAAGTTAAATAAGTGTCCTCGTAGCTAAAGTTATAGTCAAACTCCAGTTCGTGTCAGTCAAGTCCAGTCATGCTTTAGTAAAGTAGTGGCGACTTTACTATAAAGCTTCGATGGAGTTTTGGAAGCAACACGAAAAATCATGTTTCACCACATTATATAATTTTCCCACACTCGCGCTTGTAATTCGGCACTTTATGAATAAAACACCACCATTTTTATGCATAAACACTAGTTTTGGAAAAAAATACAACGGAGCGACACGACTCTTTCCGCGTTCCCGCCAAAGACTCCAAATGTTATTTTTAGATAGAAGTCAAGAAGATGACAGTGATAGAGAAGAACCAATAGACACAGGCAAAAAGAAACGTAGACCTGAAAAGAAGAAGTTGCAGCCTAAGCAGATTGAAAGCGACGAAAACACTATGAAGGATTCTGTTAACGACAGCGAAGAGACGAGGTAAGCAGCATCTGAACACGCAACTGCAGCTGATTTAAGTAACTATAAACCTTGTTTTCGTCTGCCTTTGTAAAGTATAAAATGTATAGAGTGAATCAATAAAAAACAAAATTAAAAAATGTAATTTTGTTTTTTATTAACAGCTAGCGAAATTACTGGGCTGTTGAGACTAACTCTATCAAAAGTCTCAAAGTAATGAGCGCCAAAGCAGCGATGCCCTGGACTTTGTTTTGTTACTCAAAGTTCTGTGTATCGCTGCGATGGTCATGGAAAGGCGTTATCTCTTACCATCAGGAGAGCGTCTCGTTTGTCTCATTACTTTTTACGTTTGACAGGTATTTTTAGGTGAAGTGGGCATTCTTCTTTCCAACCGTGTTTGAGAAAACATAATTTTGACTTAAATCTTTATTTTAATTAGACCTATACGACCAAAGAAGAAACTTAAAACGAACAGCCACAGCTTGCCTAGAACGGTGCCGTTATCAAAGAAAAACAAAGAGTTCTACAGTGAAAGACAGTGGCCGGATGGCGTACTTGTGTACATGATACAAGTTGATACCACTTGTAAGTATTTCTGTCTCCAATTACCCAACACCGTTTTTAGGGTTCCGTACCCAAAGGGTAAAAACGGGACCTTATTACTGAGACTTCGCTGTCCGTCCGTCTGTCACCAGGCTGTACCTCAAGAACGGTGATAGCTAGACAGTTGAAATTTTCACAGATGATGTATTTCTGTTGCCGCTATAAAAACAAATACTAAAAATAAAATAAAATAAATATTTAAGAGGGGCTCCCATACAACAAACATATAAGTTAAACAATAAATAAGTTGCCTCGTCATGCTTTAGAAAAGCAGTGGCAACTTTATTATAAGCTTCGATGGAATTTTGGAAGCAACACGAAAAGTCATGTTTCCCCACATTATATCATTTTCCCACACTCGCGCTTGTGATTCGGCACTTTATGAATAAAACACCACCATTTTAATTCATAAACACTCGACAAAACACTAGTTTTGGAAAAAAATACAATAGGGCGACACGACTCTTTCCGCGTTCCCGCCAAAACTCATACAACCAATGAACCAACAGGGATGTCTAACAATGTCTCTGTTAATGTCAAATATTTTGTCAGATGATCTGTCAGACATGAGGAGACGTTTGAAAGAAGTCAGCGATATTTTGGAAGAAAAAACGTGCGTGAGAATGAAGGAGATAAAACCAAGGGAAGCCAACAAATACGAAGACTATATTGTTATCGACAATAGTCCTGACTACATCACTGGCAGAGTGGGGGGTAAACAGGTGGGGTTTTTAATTTTTTTTTTAATGTAAAAGTAATGAGACGATCGAGGCGCTAGGTTGTAATTTAATGCGATGGGATTTTTTTAATGTGCGAGTGAATCGGTTTCTTCTAGGCAAGCGTGCTCCATCTTAGACCGCATCTTCGCTTAATATCAAACAGGATGGTAGTTTTTTTTTTTATTTTTTTTTATATAAATAATAATGAGACAAACGAGACGTTCTCCTGATGGTAAGAGATAACACCTATCCATGACCATTGCAGCGAGACACAGAACTTTGTTGGACGAAACAAAGACCAGGGCATCTCGGCTTTGGCGCTCATTACTTTGAGACTTTCGATGGTTAGTCTCAACAGCCCAGTAATTTCGCTGCAGTACCCTTCAAACCGGAACACAGTAATGTTTACACACTACTGCTTGGCGGCAGGATATCTGGTACTGCGGTGGTACCTACCTAGACGACCTCCTGCAAAGGAAATCTACCACCAAGTAAAATGTTTGACAGACTGGGTGATTGACCACAGTTCACCTGATGTTAAGTACTTCCTTTTTTTCTTTACTATACACTGCACCATCTGGCCCCAAACTAAGTAGAGCTTGTGTGATGGAAGCCAGATAAGTGATAGAATGCAAAAATACTTTTTTTTTGTAAATATATACTTATAATACATACAGAACACCTAGACACAGAACAAACACTTGTTTATCCATAAAATGTATGCACTGAGTGGGAACCGAACCCACGCCCTACAGTTCTCAAGGCAGAGATACTACCAATGAGCCAACGGGAATGTCAACTGTGTGGTCAGTAAAGACACATAGCCTGGAATGGAACTGACTTTTAAATGAGGTTGTTGGAGCACACCGTTAGATGCTTGGCGGCAGATTTTCAACTTGAGGGTGGTAGCTAGCCAGCTGAGTACTAGAAAGTACCCTACCACCATGCTATGGTTTTTTCCAAAGCAATAAATAAATATCGTAGGACATTACACACAGCGCCATCTGACCCCAAACTAAGCAAAGCTTGTACTATGGAAGGCAGATAACTGATAGAATACATACTTTTTTTTTTGTAAATACATACTTATAATAAATACAGACACAGAACAAAAATTGTTTATGCCTCAAAGTTTGTCCTGAGTGAGAATCGAACCCACGCCCTTGAAGCAGACATCCTAAAAATGAACCAACAGGACTCAAAAAAGAAAAAAAGGAAAGATAAAGTAGTTGAAGACCACACAAAATACAAAAACATAGAAACTGGCACAATGCACACAGTGCGATGCCAAGAAGAAAGAAAAAAAAAACGTTCAAAATTTTATGTCAACAATTTTTAAGTCAGATCGGTAGATTATTCGATTTAGTCCACTCTACTCCATACTTTCCTTACTTTACACCTTTCGGGAGAGTACGACAATACGTACCTGGGTTTGAAATCCAAATTGACATCAGCTTGTTGCGTAAAAGTATAAACTTACAATTAAAAAAACCGACTCCATGACCCTAAGCCCGAACTTGACCAGATTTTAGATTTAAAGATCAAACTAGTGAATAGATTATGAAATTTTTACGGGGACCAATCTCAAAGATCCTGTCCTTTGCCCTCGATTTTTCTGGCATCCCATCATCAGATCCTGACTTGGTACTAATGGGACCACCTGGGATTTATACCCTTTTAAACAAAATAAGAATTTCTCGAATCGGTCCAGGCATCTCTGAGGGAAACATACTTAACAACAAAACGCAAGTTTCATTGTTAGAAATGCGGGCTTATTTTTTGTTGGCGCCAAAAAAACATTGTTATTAGCCATTTCGAGGAATCCTATTAGAGTGAAAGAGATAGATTTTGCGTTTGAAGGCCGTATGTGCGTGAAGGACGCGAGATGCATGATCCGTGACGTCATTACAAGGGTCGAATGGGTTGCCATACATTCAAAAGTTGTCCATATTTGGGGAATTTTTTGAAATCCATACTGTAAATTTGACGTGTGGTTTTATAAAATATTGAACTGATTTTGTAGAACTTACTTCTTATCAGTTCTAAATACAGTTAATTTAAATAGATCTAGACTATTTTTTGAACTACTACGCAAAGTACGTAGTACATTGTAATGCCATGAAAATGAATATTTTAAATTACTTTTTATATGGAACTAGCTAAATGCTTGGTTCTTCGTACCCGGTGTACGATTGCAGCGTCATCTGCTGGGTTTAATTGTGAATATAAATCATTCAACTCTAACGCATACAAAAAGTTCATCAAAATCTGTTCAGCCATTTAGAAGAAGTTCAGTAACAAACACACGCACAGAAAAAATATATGAACAAAAAATGATGATGATAAATTATAGTACATATATAATTTGCATGATTGTTAATTTGATGTGAACTTTTTACTTAACTAGAGTTGGCTAAGAAATTCACAATCTCAATTCGTTCCCATGAAAATCGATACATTATATCAAAATCACAGTATTGAAACTACCACAATGTGGGTAAAAAAGTTTCAGTATAATGACAACTCCATTCTAGAAACGTCATCAGACACTCTCGTCTGATTGGTCGGAACTTTCTAGTCTCCCCATTGGCCGAAAATATAAATATCACCGAAACGCGGGAAACTACAGTATTTCGGATGACGTACAAAGGAGGTTTTGATTGAAAGTTTTCTTTTTTAAAATGGTGGCAATCGGTATAGATTTAGGAACCACGAGCTCTTGTGTGGCTATTTGCCGCCAGGGCAAAGTGGAAGTCATACCAAATGATCAAGGTGAACGCACTACACCTTCGTACGTCGCATTTACTGCAACAGAGCGTTTGATCGGCGAATCCGCGCGAAACCAGATCGCTATTAATCCCTCTAACACAGTTTTCGGCGCGAAACGTCTCATAGGTCGACGATACGATGACATCGGCTTCCAAATGGACCTCCGCCACTGCTCTTTCAAGATCCTAAACGACAATGGTAAGCCAATAATTGTTGTGCATTACAAAGGTGAGCGAATCCGTCTCGCGCCAGAGGAAATAAGTGCAATGATACTTTTCAGGATGAAGGAGATCGCCGAGGATTTCCTAAACACAAGAGTGGATCATGCGGTTATCACTGTACCTGCTTACTTCAACGATTGCCAGCGACAAGCGACTAAAACCGCAGGGACCATTGCTGGCTTAAATGTTTTAAGGGTCTCCAATGAACCCACTGCAGCGGCATTGGCTTACGGACTGGATAAAGATATCGCTGAAAAGCATGTATTGATTTACGATTTGGGTGGAGGCACATTCGATGCTTCGGTTTTAAGCATTGGAAACTCTCTATACCAGGTCAAGTCTACTGCTGGAAACACAAGACTTGGTGGTGAAGACTTTGACAACAGACTGGTGGCGTACTTCGCTGATGATTTCCGTAAAAAGTTTCAACTAGACATTTCTGGGTGTTCGCGATCTTTGAAGCGTTTGAAGGTAGCCTCCGAAAAAGTCAAGAAGCTACTGACGTCGGTAGCTGAAGCAATGATAACTGTGGAGTCCCTCTTCAATGGAATCGACTATTCTGGAAAGATGTCGAGAGATCTTTTCGAGGACTTGTGCTCGGATTTATTTATGGACACGCTTGGCCTTGTACAAAAGGTGCTTAACGAAACAAAACTGCAAAAGTCTGATATCCGACATGTGGTGCTAGTAGGAGGGAGTACGAGAATACCAAAGGTGAAATCGATGCTGAGAGAATTCTTCGAAGGAGTCCCTATAACAGCATCTATTAATCCAGATGAAGCAGTAGCTTGCGGAGCGGCAATTCAAGCTGCCATATTAAGCGGGAAAAACCATGAAAAGATTCTAGACTTGCAACTTATCGAGGTCGTGCCATTGTCCTTGGGAGTGGAGACTTCTCGAGGGATCATGTTTAAAGTCATCGAAAGAAACATGGCCATCCCTTGCAGAGTTACCAAAGAACTGACCACCTTAGAAGATAACCAAAGCAGCATGACTATCGAAATCTTCGAAGGAGAAAGAAGTCTAACCAAAGATAACAACCTGCTTGGATTTTTCGATTTGAAGGGTATACCTCCAGCTCCAAGAGGCATTGCCAAAGTTGACGTCACTTTTGATGTAGATTTCAACGGCATTCTCAATGTAACAGCTCGTGACCGCGTCACAGGAAACACAGAGTCATTAATAATAAGAAACGAGCACAGACTAAAAGAAAGCGAGATTAGAAATATGCTGGCAAAAGCTAAAGCCTTTAGCCTCGATGACAGAGAAAATAGACGCCGCTTAGAAGCTCAGAATCAACTAGAAACCTTCATATTTCAAGTAAAACACTCTATCAAAGATGTAGGGGGTGTTATTTCTCCCCATGAAAAATCTCACATAATAGATCAATGTGAAAAAGCAATAGATTGGCTGGAAGATAACAAAGACGGTCTTAGAGAAGAATATGAATGGAAACAAACAGAGTTGATGCAGAAATGGTCAGGGATCTTGCAAAAGATTCATAACCCTTGGAGACACTTGGATAAAAGCCAATGCAGTGAAGAGCAGCGTCAAAACGGTTTGCCTGATGCAGAAGAGGGACCTGGAAATTCAAATTGTGAGCAAATTCATTTCTAATTTTCCCGATTTTTTATCATTGTGTGCTCCGACCTTATACTGGTCTTTGTGTTTGTGTTTTGTGTTCTATTTCGTCTGGATATTCATATTTTTATTTATATCAGTACACTAAGACTTCTGTTTGCATTTCGTTAGTAAGTAACGATTGGAATAATCATCACTCACACTTTCAGTGTAATTTTGTTAGTTTGCATGTCAGAAATAAATGTAAAAATAATATTTTACGTATTTTTATTTTTTTTTTTAAATTCGCTTATTAACCTTTTAGATAATTATAAACTATAATGCTCAAAATTAGCCAATGCCTAAAATGATCTGACGTGCCTTGTCTGAATGATCCGCATAAATAAGAATGATACAGGCTAGCTTAAGCGTATAGTTTAAAGCAATGTTTATAAATAAATCTCTAGGTACACAGGATACCGCTAAGTCGAAATCTAATTCTAAAGTCCAGTGACATTAAAGTCCAGTGACACTAAAGCCCGTTGAGACTAAAGTCCAGTGACGTTAAAGTCCGGCAATGCTGAAGTCCAGTGATACTGTAAAGGCCGTCTGAGGCCCACAGCGCCGTTTGTCCATGACAATCGGCAGTCATGCTGAGAATGCCGAGAACCCAACCCATTCGACACAAAGTTCTATTTTGTATTCTGTCTTTCATTCATAAAAAAAGATTTGCGCGAATTGTACATATTTATATAAGGTTTTTGTTTAGAGATTTGGCAGCATAGAGTTGTTCCGGGGTGGCCAGCACCGCCAGCACGCAGCCATGATGATCATGGCCATGCTGGGTTTCTATTTTGAGGTGTCGCGGCATGACCGGGACAAGTATATTCGCGTGCACATGCGTCATGCTAGGCCTGGTAAGTGTCACTTTTCACTGACACTGTTACACGTTTTTTCGAGTGACAAATGAGGGTAGTCACGTGACAAGCTTCTTTTCGTTTTACCTACGGCGTTGTTCACGAGGCCAATTCGGAAAAGTCTGCTTGTATTTTTTTTTAAACTTTGTTCTGACTTGCAACAAAGATATGCATACATACAATTTGCGAAATAAAAAAATATATTTTTTAACCCAGAACTAGACTGCTAAAAATTCCTAATAAAAAAGATTGGACCTTACCTGTTTGATTGATTGGCCTGAAATTGAACTTAAAAGGAAGTTTAGCTAATTCTGCGAACATAATCTTTTCCTAATTATTTATCAAATTTCCCTGAATCTTAAAACATTATAATGTGAAAGTAATCAGACCAACGAAATACTCTCCTGATGGTAAGAGATATCGCCTGCCCATGACCATTGCAGCGATACACAGAACTTTGAGTAACAAATTAAAGTCCGGGGCATCACTGATTTTGCGGTCATTACTTCGAGACATTACATGGTTAGTCTCAATAACCCTGTAATTCCAATAATAATCATACTATACTAATTATAGATCTATAATAATCTAGCTTGTTGTGTGAGCTTCTGAAGGATTAATCAAGTCGAAACTTCGATTGCAAATTTGCAAGTGATGTCGTATTATTTTTTTTAATTTAGACTTGTAACGTTTTCAGATAAGTTACACCATTTTGAAATGATACGATCTGACGCGACTCTACCCCTGCCCTATGATTACGCGAGTGCCACACACCCCGCTTGGCAGTTCTGGCGACAAGTGGGGCGAACGGGAATATCTACTGTAGCTACTTACAAAGAAAAGGTTACTATTAGTAGGCTGTTTTTTTAACCGGGAAAGTGTGACAAATGAAATTGGCGCAGAAATAGCGGAGCTATGCAAAGTTTGCAGCGATGATAGCTGAGTGGTTAGCGCGGTCGGTTCACACGCTAAAGGGCGCGAGTTCAAACCTCAACAATGAGTTTGAACTGCCGGTGAAGGAAAAACATTGTGAGGAAACCATAGCATGGTGGTAGGGTACTTTTTAGTACTCGGCTGGCTAGCTACCACACGAGAGTTGAAAATTTGTCGCCAAGCACTTAACGGTGGGTTCCGGCAGCCTGACATGAGAGCCAGTTCCATTCCAGGCTAGGTGTGTTTACCATCTTCGCCCATACCGTCCCTTAACGTTAGGTAAGCTATGGTCAAAAACCCAGCCTGTCTCACTGCAAGCCTACAACGAAAGTACGATTACCATCTTTTAAAATGTTTTCCATTTGTTGTAGGACCTAGATGGCAGCATTATGAAATCTCTCGGTCAAAATGAAAATATTCTTTCCGACATTGATATTGTCAAGATAAACAGCGTGTATGGCATCGATTGCTTCAAACATCCGAGAACGAAAAAACAGAAACTCGGGAAAAATGACGAAAGCAGGCAACTGTCGGACGCAGAGAATTAAAAAAAAAAGTTAAACCATTTGCAGGGATGTAAAATAAATTTGTGTAATAAAGTGATTCTCTTCTATTAGCCGTTTCTTTTAATTAGTTTTGAATTGGACTAATGAGGACAAGCTATTTTTCAAGTTCTTATTATTTTTTAATGGGTACAAAATGAAATGTGTCATTGTAATATGATATTGTATGTGCCGGTTTTGGTGTAAAAAATATTCTCTTTTTTTTAATATAAGTAAAGTTTGTAAGGTTTTGGCGGGAACGCGGGAAGAGTCGTGTCGCTTCGTTGTATTTTTTTCCAAAACTAGTGTTTTGTCGAGTGTTTATGCATAAAAATGGTGGTGTTTTATTCATAAAGTGCCGAATTACAAGCGCGAGTGTGGGAAAATGATATAATGTGGTGAAACATGAGTTTTCGCGTTGCTTCCAAAACTCCATCGAAGCTATATAGTAAAGTTGCCACTACTTTACTAAAGCAGGACTGGCACGAACTGACACGAACTGGACTTGACTAAGACGACTTTGACGATAACCATAGTTAAGATACAGCAGAAATAATACTGAAGACGAGGCAGTATGGCTTTATAGCTTTAGCCTGCCCGAAAGGGCTAATTAACGAAAAAAAAAAAAAAAAGTAAAGTTTGTAAGTTAGTTTAAGTAAAAAAAATATAACTTGCCTGATACGCCTATAAATAAACCGATATACATCATGTCTAAGCAATGTGCGATAAGAAATAAATCAGTCAGGGAATGTAAACACATAGTCTTCAAGTATTTACACTCCCTTACCTATAAAGAAACTGAGAACTTGCTAAAGATTGTCACATAACTAGTGCTAATTTAATCAACAACACACATACACACACACACCCACGCATACCCACATAAACACACCTACACACGCACACCCACATACTCACACATACCCATACACACACTACGTTGTCATCTCATGTTACACTTGATTATTTTCAGTTTATAAATACTGTTACCTGTCGCACTTTATTTAGTAAACGTTTAATTTGGTCCCTGCGATACAGGTTCTCCTAGTGCAGGGTCCACTAGTATTATTGTAGCCCCTAAATTATAGTAAATAAATTATTTTGTATTTTTGTATTTGTATTTTGTATATATATACAACATGTATACGATGGGCCGGTAATGATTTTACTATTTTGAAGTGTGTTTCAAAAACTGTTTTTTTTTTATTGATATGGCTCGAGCTTAACCGTCAACTATCATGAGACTATTTTACGATAGATTTTATTTTACCAAACGTGAAAGGTAAATAAAAATAACGTGATAATTAAACGGTAATAATCCCTCATATCTATGCGCGTAATGCGCCGATCGTTTTATAAATAAAACATACACACACACACATAAACACTCAAAAAAACACTTATTTAGGAATATAATACATAGTGGGGACACTCACTTCTTCGTCAAAACTCTCGAAAATAAAATCATAACAAAAAGTTCTTACTTTCGCTCTGGCACTGGTTCTTACAACAATGCCGGAGGAACGCTCAGTCGAATCTATTTAACTTGGTGGTAGATCTCCTTAGCAGGAGGTCATCTAGGTAGGTACCACCGCAGTACCAGATATTCTGCCGCCAAGCAGTAGTGTGTAAACATTACTGTGTTCCGGTTTGAAGGGTACTGCAGCTAGCGAAATTACTGGGCTGTTGAGACTAACCATCGAAAGTCTCAAAGTAATGAGCACCAAAGCAGCGATGCCTTGTTACTCAAAGTTCTGGGTATCGCTGTAATGGTCATGGACAGGCGTTATCTCTTACCATCAGGAGAGCGTCTCGTTAGTCTCATTAAATGTCACATAAAAAAAAAAAAAAATCTAATAATTATTTCTTTTCGCGTCGGTTATTGAAATAAAATCATTATTTAGATATTAGAACTTAGAGTAAAATAAACAAAATTCAGTTAATATAAATGATTATATTGATTTTAATCTATGATTTTACAACTCTTCATTCTTTTCAGTTAGCTGAATATCGCTTTTACTAATAATGTCGTATACATTGATACCTTCGTTGTAAAATCTTTTTCGCACGACGCATTTCTCGTTGTATATCATGACGCTAACCGCTGAAATGGGAACAAAAGCACAAAGCATTAGCAAAATTATTATACCTACACTAAAAAAATCTTAAGTCTGGTTAAAAGTACTGTCACAAACACTTTATAAAATAAATTGTAGTTATAACTTCTAACGTTTGTACCTATAAACTTACAACCTATTTTAAGCCTTGAAATACATAGGTATTAAAATAAAGAAGCTAAACTCTGAAAATTGTACACGAAACACAGAAACATTTAAACTGGAAGAATGCACAAAGTGCGATACCAAGAAGAAAGAGAAAAAAAAACTATTTTTTAAATCTGCGAAAAGATTCAATAGGCATGATGCTACCTTTAAGTTTACTAAGTAGTATTTGTAGTTTCTACATAATTATATCCGCCAGAAGCGCTGTTCCACTTTCCATTATTTTGTTGTACCTACTTAAAAGGTGCAAATGTCGCAAATTGATATACTAACTTTTTTTACTGGTGACAAGGTAGGTGTTTGACCACAACTCATTTGATTGTATGCCACAGTGTGGTTGAAGATTCTCAACTGAGGTTGCCACCGTTATGACTACTACACCCTACCACCATGCTATGGTTTCTTTCACCGGCAGCCCAAGCTCATTGTTGGGGTTTGTATCTACGCGTCACAACTACCCTTTTGCTAAAACGCTACGGTCAAAATTGAAACAAGCAAACCTTGAAGGATTACTAAATAAAACGGACGAAACATACTTGGATGTTCCGCAGATGGTATGCTCATTGACTCGATTTTGTGTTCTTCTTTCCAATGAAAGAACATTTTCTTTATTATAGCTATAACTAACGCTATCATAAATATGCTTAGACCAAATAGTAAAGTATACAGCGCCATTTCGAGCACAGATCGCGTTGGGTATCATTTTAAAGGAATTTCATGAAGTATTTGAAAACTATAAATTGAGAAATGTTTATAGTAAAATAAAATGTTAGATCACGAGATTATGTGACATTGGAAGAATGTAAATGACAAGACTAATAAAAAAAAAGGTTAATTAGTGAAACCTTTTCGTAAAATCCTATGAAGGACGAAATCAAAAGAAAATAAAGCAGAAAAAAAGACAACTGAAGCAAATCTTTCTTTTTTGTTGTTTTCGGCGTAGCGCACTTCGTGCATGTGTCAGGTGTTTCGATATATTCAAGAACTTTTTTGAGAAAAATTAAGTTAAATGTTGTATAGTCACACATATAATGTGGCCGTGTTTCACCACATTATATTAATTTGTTTTACTTACGCAAGTAATTTGGCGCTTTATGAATAAAATGCCACTATTTTGTACAAAAAGACTCGATAAAATAGATGTTTTAATAAATACAATAAGTATATCAACGCGGTGTCGTGACTTGTTTCTTAAGACAAGGCAGTATGGCTTTACAGCTTTAGCCTGCCCGATGGGGCAAATTAATAAAAAAAAAAGTTGTCATGACTTTTCCGCGTTCCCGCCAAAATTCGATATTCTTTGGGTATTGTCAACGTGATGCACTCTGTTACGGCAAATAAGTAAAAGCCGAGATCAATGAAGAAAAAAAAACTAACCACACTTTTATTTTAATTTAAAAAAATAATTTTAGCGCGAAACATGCAACGCAAAAGTTTTCAAATAGTAATTTATTAATATTGTGCCAATATTAGATGTTTACATTATAATGTATTTTTTTTTTCGTCACGGTGGCAATAATTTAAACTTATTATCGTGTTGTTTGTAACAAAATGAGCTTCCGAAATTACGGTAAGTTGAGATTATCATTTTCATTTACAAAACATATTGCAGACAAAATAAAATTTAATTCTTGTTATACAAAATAAAATTATTTTCTTTCGAGATAGTTTTCTCTAAAGAAAATGAGTAAATAAAAAAAGAAAGAGAGAAAAAAGAAAGAGAGAAATCTCTTTAGACGAGAAAACTTTCTCGGTATTACGAGATTATTTATGAATTAATTATTGTTAAAATTGATACTAGACTATTGTTGATCTTACGGCGTTGTGCTTTTTCCTTTCTTAGAATATAAAATGTATAATTATCCTATGTAAAGAGTATGGAACATTTATGCCACAGGTGGCAATCAAGCTGACGGGTTGCCTGATGTTAAGCAATCACCGTCGCCTATAGATCTATTAATATTAAAATAGTTGTTTTATTCATGACGTCCGTGTGAAAACGCTGTATTGTCGCCGCAGCCATGCCGAAATGGGTTCATTCAATATAACTTATTTCTAGTATTTAACTCTTTGTATGGAGTTTTGGCGGGAACGCGGAAAGAGTCGTGTCGCACCGTTGTATTTTTTTCCAAAATTAGTATTTTGCCGAGTGTTTATGCATAAAAATGGTGGTGTTTTATTCATAAAGTGCCGAATCACAAGCGCGAGCGTGGGAAAATGATATAATGTATTTGACCAAGACTGGACTTAACTTTAGGTACGAGGACACTTATTTAACTTTTGAAACTTGAAAATATATAAATACTTGACACTGGCAAATGCTAAAACGCGACGCCAAAACCAAAGAAAAAACTCTTTGTATTGCGTCAAATGTTTTTTTTAAATAGTTGACAGGCTAGGTGTTTGACTACAGCTCACCTGATGTTAAGTGAAGGTGTAGTCGAAGATGGCACACCTAGCCTGGAATGGAACTAGCTCTCAAGTGAGGTTGCCGGAACACACCATTAGATGCTTGGCGGCAGATTTTCAACTTGAAGGTGGTAGCTAGCCAGCCGAGTACTAGAGAGTACGCTACCACCATGCTGTGGTTTCCTCACGATGTTTTCCTTCACTGGCAGCTCAAGCTCATTTCCAAAGTAATACGTGTCGATAGTTCAGCTCGTAGTGTATGAAACGTAGTAGAAAAGTGCCAGCTCAATGAACAAAGAAAGTATTTTATGCTTAGTATATTTGGGCTGGCTGTGGAAACGTGGAGCACGTGGTCGTCCGACACAAGAAAATTTATGAAACATCTTTTGAAAGCTGGGAAATGTTCTTCGCTTCGGGGATCTCAGAGCTGGCGTCAACCTATGTCAAAAGTTGAGCATTGTGATAGAAAGGGGCATTGCCACCAATGTACTGGAAACCTTAGCGCACAGTAGCGATCTCGACGACGTGTTTTTTTTATTTGACATTAAACCAAATAAAAAAAACACCATTCCAGGCTAGGTGTGCTTTACCATCTTCGACCACACCTTCACTTAACATCAGGTGAGCTGTGGTCAAACAATTAGCCTGTCAACCATAAAAAAAAAAAACACAGCACCATCTAGCCCCAAACTAAGCAAAGCTTGGGAACCAGATAACTGACAGAATACTTGAATACTTTTTTTTTTTTGTAAATACATACAGTACACCCAGACACAGAACAAATGTTCCACAAATGTTTATTACACAAAAAAAACTCCTGAGTGGGAATCGAACACACGCCCTTCAGCTCTCGAAGCAGACATATCACCAAGGAGCCAACAGGGCTGTCTGTTTTGTTTTATAGAAAGTTGTTGGGCTTTGTATATAGATAGTTGATTACTATTAGTTCGTAATACCGATATCCGGCGACGAACGAAAGTTCGAGACGTCGGTATCGCAATTATGAACCTCAAGTGGAGCTGGGCAGGACACGTTGCTAGGCGAAGTGATGACAGGTGGAGTAAGGTTGCAACAGAGTGGTGGCCTAGGCAAGGGAAGCGGAGCGTCGCGCGTCCAGCCGCAAGATGGGTCGACGATATCGTCACCGTCGCGGGTCGAACCTGGACCAGATTGGCACAGGACCGAGGCAGATGGCATGCAAAGAGAGAGGCCTATACCCAGCAGTGGGATTAAGAAGGCTGTGGATGATGATGATGATGATGAGTTGATTACACGACGAAAGTATTTTTTCAAATTGTTGACAAACTAGTTGTTTCACCACAGCTCACCTGAGCCTCGATCACGAAAACTTATCGAAAAGGTATCGAGTCCTCGACAGCATACAAAACTGTACAAATCTCATACAAATTTTTGTCGATGTCGATACTAATACTTTTTCGCAAGTCGTTCGTGATCGAGGCTCTGATGTTAAGTGACGATTTTAAAGCACACTTAGCTCGGAATGGTATTTGATATCCTAAGCTTTTTTTTCAATGCAACGGATACACAATCTAGTTCTTAATTTCTTCCGTTTTTCATTTATATAGTGATATGAATAAAATTTAAGAGATTTATCCACGGAAATATCATGACTGCAAAAAGCTGCTAACTAATTGGATTAGTTTTAAAACTTATGAAGAAACAGAAGCACTGCTAGAAAAACCAATAGGTATAGGTATAGGTTTCTTCTAGGTAAGCGTGCTCCATCTTAGACCACACTACTGTTTAACATCAGGCAGAGTGTGGTCAAACGCGAACCTATTTTGTATTAAAAAAAAAAAAACAATATAATGTACCTTAACTACCTATAAAGTGAATCTATATTATTTTAGCAATTAATTGTATATTAGCTTATTCTATTAGTAATAAATGTTTAAGTAAACACACCAATACACCTCCAAATACACTCTCTTTCACTCTCGCATACATACAATCACACACACACACACACACACACACTATATGCTTATTTAATATTTTATCGATGAGCTTGAGCTGCCGGTGAAGGAAAACATCGTGAGGAAACCATAGCATGGTGGTAGGGTACTTTAGTACTCGGCTGGCTAGCTACCACCCTCGAGATGAAAATCTGCCGCCAAGCATCTAACGGTGTGTTCCGGCAGCCTCACTTGAGAGCCAGTTCCATTCCAGGCTAGGTGTGCTTTACCATCTTCGACCACACCTACACTTAACATCAAGTAAGCTGTGGTCAAAAACCTAGCCTGACAAACATTAAAAAAAAAATATATACATAGATATAGAAGAGCGGGATCTTCTGCCACAGATATTCTTTATACTTACCAGAAGGTCCCAACCTACTACTTTGTAAGAGAAACTGGTAACCGTAACAAACAATTTTCATTTTCATTTTTCATTTTCAGCTAACCACATCCTCCAAAAACATTGTCTAGCCATATCGTTAGCAGTAATAAAAAGCAAACCGGAAAATATCACTATAGAAGATCATATACAACAATTAAGGAACATGATAAATGATGATGAAATGGAAGTTGATAATCTTAGTATACACAGTGATGATTTCCTGATAAATGAAACGAATGATTTAGACCTCATTAATGAACAAAACAATGATTATTTTTCTCAAGTAAACGATGAGAATGATTACAGTATAGTATATGCGGTAGAAATCAATGATATTCAAGATTTTGACACTGATATAGATAAAAATCAAATTCCCGAATCACATAATGAAGAAAACTTTACGATTGACCACATAAATGAAACAATAGATGTTAAAATGACTAATACGCAAGATTCACATAATAGTTTTACAATTTTGGCAAACTTTGACGTTCCAAAGGCATTGGATGAAACAAACAAAGTAGTAACGAATGAAAGAAGTAATTTGAGCAATGTTAAAGATATTTGTGATATTATGACAGCTATAGAAAAGGCAAGTTTATTGCAGGTTTTCGTAAACCTGTCCTTGTTAAACGTGTTGGAGGGCAGGTTTGCCTTTTAAGTTAGGCGCTGACGAAATAGCTACAGAACCGCATATCATATGTTCATGCAATAAGGTTCGCAGTCGTGTAACTGTAAATGTCAATAACAGCTCAAGGTTCGACACCAGCACTGACGTACTGTCCTTATCACCTATGATAATGTTATTTTAAGAGTTACGATTTTAGTTTATAATGATTAGTTCTTATAATTATGTAACTCAGTATTTTAAGAAACTTTGGCGGACAAACATTTAACGTATAAGCTGCAGCGAAGCCGAGGCACATATGATGCGATTCCATAAATTTAAGATATTTGCTACTTATTTGGTATAGCAAGGTGATTTCAAAGTTTTAGAAAAAAAAGGCTCTGAATGTATTATCTTTTTACAGGATGTTTTAAGTCAAATTTCATCGACATCTAAACAGGAGGTCGTGCAGACACAACTACTTGAAGAAACAGATGTTACTCAATGTCTCACAGACGATGATGCGACTCAGTGTGAAAGCCAAGGAATTTTAAAAAACGTTGATATACCAACTGAAGTGTATAGTTACAATTTAAATGGAGAAGACCAAAGTGACAAGTTTAACGAGAAGCCAAAACCTGAAAAACGTAAAAAAATTGCTGTCGGGTTTGGTGATACCAACGTAAATAAAGTACATCACGATAATAATGTACAATGTAAGAAATCTATAAACAGGTTTAAAACAAAACCTCGTAACTATTCTAAGAAAAAGGTTTCTGAAAAACGTAAGTTAAAAAATTACAGACATACGAAAGAATTCAAAAATATATACAAAAATGTAGCAGATATATTTAATAGTGAAAAAAATAACTGTGAATATATAGAAGAAAAGAGCGTGGCTAACAATAAAGTTTTAGGTACCTTTGAAGATGTACCAGAAGACTCACAAGATGTTTTAAGTCAAAATATGACACAAAATTTCACTTGTAAAAGTCATTATAGTCAGAGTCAAATTAAGGAAGCTATTGCTATAGATCATAAATATATCTACGGCAATAAAAGAAACAGTAACATGCAAAACAAATATGATGTTATTGAATCCACTACTAGTAAAAAGAAGAATGATGATATAATTATATTAGAAAATGAATTGATTTATAATGATAAAAAAGAAAAAAATAAAATGATTAATATCAACCACGATGACGACATACTATTACCAGAAATAAAATTCATAAACAGGTCAACTGAAACAGCAAACATTAGTGAAAATTTTAAAAACATGAGCGAACATCCTGTCTTCGAAGCTAAGGAAACAATTCTACAAGAATCCCAAACGACAAATTTTGCAATTCCATCAAGCTATCAAAAATTCCACCAAAATAACGCAGGCAGTTCTAAGTATATTCAAAACAATATCGATATATCGAATGCGCTATGCCCTAACAATGGTAAACAAAATGCTAATTATAGCAAGTCATATGCTAATGAAAGCATCCTATACACTAACGACAATAAACTAAATGAGTACGTCAACACGTTAAATGTAGAAAATAACAAACTATGCGCTAACGATAATTTTCCAAAAACTCAAGATATCATAATGAATACAACTTGTGAAATTATAGAAACGGTTGCTAGTAAGCAATATAACAAAAACAATGTGAAGCATATAGATAAGGAGCTATTTTCTGCAGAATCACAAGCGACAAATGTCTCATACACCACAGATGCTTATCAAAAACACGATTCACATGACAGTCTTGGATTTTCATATCATAATGGAACAAAAGCATTTGAAATAAGCAAAAATAGCACTTATTTAAATGACAATTGTAAGAACGCAATTGTTACTGATCAATTGAGCAATGTTGATAATTTACAAAATGTAGACACAGTACTCAAGGCAAACGAAAATCATAAAATTTCAAAAAACACCAGTGCCAATTTCAATTATACTTTTGATAGTGCAACAAAATATACAAACAATACTGAAATTGAGAAACATACAGATGATGCAACAGATAGCTGCATCAATTCTGATGATGATTTAGATTTAGGAGAACATGAGGACACGGAAATTGAAAAAATCCCCTTTAAAATAATAGAGGAACTGAATAAAGTTAAAACGTATTTGAACAGAAGACATGAAAAAAGTTTAAATGTCAAATTGTATTCAAGTGATACGGGGTACAGAAGCGATACAAGTTCTAAAAATTCACAAAAGAGTAAGTATTACTACTTTTTGACAGACTCAAAAAAGGAGGAGGTTCTCAATTCGACTGTATAATATATTTTTTAATGTTAGTTGTTTCTTTTTTTGCTTCGTATAAATAAATGAATATAAATATCGTGGGACTATACACACAGCGGCATTTGGCCCCAAACTAAGCAGAGCTTGTGTGATGGAAGTCAGATAACTGATAGAATACTTAAATACTTTTTTTTTTTTGTAAATACATACTTATAATACATAGAGTACACCCAGACACAGAACAAACGTTTGTTTATTCACAAAATGTTTGCCCTGAGTGGGAATCGAATCCACGCCCTACAGCTCTCAAGGCAGATATACTACCAATGAGCCAACGGGGCTGTGCATACTTACCTTTTAGGTACGGAACCCTAATAATAAACTAAAATTAAATTTTATTTAAAATTGATAACCTATCATGTTCCTATGTATCGCTGCAATGTAGCACACATACAAACGCACCCCACACACACACACACTTTGGTTTTCAAGTACAGGGGCTCACTGGAAAACCAGCGCTGATCATACTTAGTATGACCAGCATTATGCTGAGGTGAGCCCTTATTTTGTAACTGTTTGTCTCTGTTTGTTCGTTTTTTTTTAGGGTTCCGTAGCCAAGGGGTAAAAACGGGACCCTATTACTGAGACTTCGCTGTCTGTCCGTCTGTCACCAGGCTGTATCTCAAGAACGGTGATAGCTAGACAGTTGAAATTTTTACAGATATATTTCTATTGCCACTAAAATAACAAATACTAAAAATAAAATAAAATAAATATTTAAGGGAGGCTCCCATACAACAAACGTGATTTTTTTGCCGTTTTTATAGATAATGGCACGGAACCCTTCGTGTGCGCGTCCGACTCGCACTTGGCCAGTTTTTGTGTCTTTAAGTTACAAAACAAAATATTTTTCTTTCTTTCTTTCTTTCAATGGTCATAGACATGCGTTAGGACTCGTTCGTCTCATTACTTTAAAAAAAAGCCTGTTTTAATCTCGCCTGACATTTACAGTGTCCCAGCCACTGAGCAGTGGTCTGGACCAGTCTGCACATAGTTTATTTAACTACATAATAGAAAGTTCCTTAGTTGGCACAAATCAGGAAATCATTGAAGAAATTTCACTGGTACGTATCGCGCGATTCATATTTAGATATGATCTTATTAAAAACTTGCACGCCTCGCGGTTTCACCCGCGCAGTTCCCGTTCCCGTGGGAATACAGGGATAAAAAGTAGCCTATGTCACCCGGGGATAGTGCAGCTTCCCAACGGTGAAAGAATTTTTGAAATCGGTCCAGTAGTTTCGGAGCCTATTCAATACAAACAAACAAACAATCAAATCCTTCCTCTTTATAATAGTACTAGCGACCCGCCCCGGCTTCGCACGGGTGCAATGTAGATACTAATGTGGTGCATATGTAAGTATTACATATAAACCTTTATCTTGAATCACTCTATCTATTGGTGACACTCGCATGATAATCCGTTTAGTAGTTTTTAAGTTTATCGCGAACATACAGACAGACAGACGCGGCGGAAGACTTTGTTTTATAATATGTAGTGATAGATTTGAATGTTTGGATGTTTGTTACTCAATCACGCAAAAACGGTTCAACGAATTTGGATGAAATTTGGCACACATATAGTTTACTAGCTGCGTTCCGCGGTGTTACCCGCTACATGTTTTCGGGATAAAATAAAATAAAAATAAATAAATATCGCAGGACTATACACACAGCGCCATCTAGCCCCAAACTAAGCAGAGCTTAGTTTTTTTAGTTTTAGATAAAAAAATAGCCTATGTGTTAATCCAGGGTCTCAGCTACCTCCATAGCAAATTTCATCCAAATTCATTCAGTAGTTTTTGCGTGAAAGAGTAACAAACATCCATCCAAACTTTTTACAAAAAAAAAACTTACGATTACACTTTAATTAATGAAGCCATACCTATACCAGTAATTAACAACGAGCATACTACAGCGGAATACTAGTGGGATATATATCTATACTACTATAAAGAGGAAAGATTTGTTTGTATTGAATAGGCTCTGAAACTACTGGACCGATTTCAAAAATTCTTTCACCGTTGGGAAGCTACACTATCCCCGGGTGACATAGGCTACTTTTTATCCCTGTATTCCCACGGGAACGGGAACTATGCGGGTGAAACAGCGAGGCGTCTGTAAATTTCTCTCATGTCTGTAAATTTCTCAGGTGTTAGGGCAAATGGTAGACAAATTACACGAGGAAGAAATGTATCCAACATTTATAGATGACATTTTACAAGCGATACAAAGAATGCTTTCACAGATTAATCAATACACCAGCGACGATAATATGGTAAGACTGGAGAAACGTAAGATGTAAAATCGATTTTTTTTATGGTTTACAGATTCACCTAATGTTATTTTTTTTTTTTTTTTATGGTTGACAGGCTAGTTATTTGACCACAGCTCACCTGATGTTAAGTGAAGGTGTGGTCGAAGATGGTAAAGCACACCTAGCCTGGAATGGAACTGGCTCTCAAGTGAGGCTGCCGGAACACACTGTTAGATGCTTGGCGGCAGATTTTCAACTTGAGGGTGGTAGCTAGCCAGCCGAGTACTAGAGAGTACGCTACCACCATGCTATGGTTTCCTCACGATGTTTTCCTTCACCGGCAGCTCAAGCTCATTGTTGGGGTTTGAACCCACGCCCTTTGGCATGCGAACCTACCGCGCTAACTACTGAGCTATCATCGCTACAAAAAAAAATTATTTACTAGCTGCGCCCCGCGCTGTTACCCGCTACATGTTTTCGGGATAAAAAGTCTATATGTTAATACACGGTCTCAGCTACCTCCATACCAAATTTCAACCAAATCCGTTCCGTAGTTTTTGCGTGAAAGAATATCAAACATCCATCCATCCAAAATTTCACATATATAATTCTAGCTGTCCCTCGTGGTGTTACTCGCTACATGTTTTCGGGATAAAAAGTCCAGGGTCTCCGCTACCTCCATACCAAATTTCATCCAAATCCGTTCAGTAGTTTTTGCGTGACAGAAAAAATATACAATCCGCCATTTTGTGGCGGTGGCCATCTTGGACCGATTTTATCTAACATATCTAAAAACATTCCCGACTAATTCCCCTTTCAAACAAAATCTTTTTTTTTATGTTTGACAGGCTTGGTGTTCGACTACAGCTCACCTGATGTTAAGTGAAGGTGTGGTCGAAGATGGTAAAGCACACCTAGCCTGGAATGGAACTGGCTCTCAAGTGAGGCTGCCCGGAACACACCGTTAGGTGCTTGGCGGCAGATTTTCAACTCTCGTGTGGTAGCTAGCCAGCCGAGTAGGTACTAGAGAGTACGCTACCACCATGCTATGGTTTCCTCACGATGTTTTTCTTCGCCGGCAGCTCAAGCTCATTGTTGGGGTTTGAACCCACACCCTTCGGCACGCGAACCACTGAGCTATCATCGCTACAAATCAAAATCAGTTTATCCGTTCGGGAGCAAACAGACACACACACAGACACGTCAAACTTATAACATCCCGTCGTTTTAGCTTCGGAGGTTAAAAAGTAATATATTTGAAAACGTAAGATTTTTCAAGTTTAAGGTGGTTTGATTTACATATAAATAAATTTTTGCCATTCATGGACAAATGGAGCATAATTTTACAGTGAAATCACAGTTTTTTTTGGCCTTTATTTGCGGTAAATCACAATTGCTTGAATAAAACAGTTTTATTTAAAAATCTAAGCTTCTTGGTAAGCTCAAAGTAGCACAACGCGCTATGGAGAGGGCTATGCTTGGAGTTTCCCTACGAGATCGAATCAGAAATGAGGAGATCCGTACACGAACCAAAGTTACCGACATAGCCCAACGGATTAGCAAGTTGAAGTGGCAGTGGGCAGGGCACATAGCGCGCAGAACTGATGGCCGATGGGGCTGCAAAGTTCTGGAGTCGAGACCACGGACCGGCAAGCGCAGCGTAGGACGTCCACCCCCAAGGTGGACAGACGACCAAGTAAAGACGCAGGAACGCGCTGGACGCGAGCCGCTTCCAACCGGTCTTTATGGAAGTCAATGGGGGAGGCCTATGTCCAGCAGTGGACGTCCTACGGCTGAAATGATGATGATGATGATGATTTAAAAATCATAAATTCATAAATTTGATTTTATGCTAATAATCTATTGTTTTATTGAAGCAATTGTGGTTTACCGCAAATAAATGCCAGTAGCTGTGATTTCATTGTAAAATTATGCTCCATTTGTCCATGAATGGCAAAAAATTGTTTATATGTAAATCGAACCACTTTCCTTTAATCTTTTCAGCTCACAAATAAAGATGTAACCATTCATCGTGCAATGTTATTAAACAAATCGATTCACATACAAAAGTATACAATAGAAAAGATCACTGATTTACTCGAAAATTTACATACAGAGCTGACGTCGAACGAATCTTATGAAATACGAAACATTGATAAAATTGAAAACGCGTGCTACGTATTTCATTTACTAGAAATAATTTTATTGGAAAACAATAGAGCAAATAAAATTTTGAGTCAAAACACTCAAAATTTAAGTCAGACAACTCAAAATTTGAGTCAAAAAGACGAGAAGACGTTGAAGAAAAGCGACATAATGGATATATGGAGAAAAAAATGGAATCCAAATTATAAAGAAATAAAAAACGAGGGTGGTCAAGAAAAAAAATGTGTTATCAGCCATTGTAGTGCAGTATTGAATAAATTGATTGTAGGCTGTATGGAAGGATATAGCTTAATATCTTATTTTGCCTTGCAATGCTTTAATGTGATGCAAACTTAACGATTTATTGGTGATACGGTCGGTGTTTGACCACAGCTCAGTGACGGTCAAAAGTTCATAGATCAAATTCAAAGGTGACGGTGTGGTCATAGATGTTAAACACAGCCTGGAATGGAACTGGTACAGTGCAGACGGGTACTTGGCGACAGATTTTCAACTTCAGGGTAACATGCAGTTCAGTTTTGTAGCAATGATAGCTCAGTGGTTAGCGCGGTAGGTTCGCATGCCGAAGGGCGTGGGTTCAAACCCCAACAATGAGCTTGAGCTGCCGGTGAAGGAAAACATCGTGAGGAAACCATAGCATGGTGGTAGCGTACTCTCTAGTACTCGGCTGGCTAGCTACCACCCTCAAGTTGAAAATCTGCCGCCAAGCATCTAACGGTGTGTTCCGGCAGCCTCACTTGAGAGCCAGTTCCATTCCAGGCTAGGTGTGCTTTACCATCTTCGACCACACCTTCACTTAACATCAGGTGAGCTGTGGTCAAACACCTGGCCTGTCGACCATTAAAAAAAAAAAAAGCTTTGGGGTTTGAACTCGCACCAGCGTATGACTAGACCACACTTACAACTGAGCAATCATCGCTACCAAAACCATTGAACACGATACATCTTTTCCGCTTAGTAATAAGTTATAACGTTCCGCGTAACCCTGTATTATTGTTATATTTTATTTTAATGAATAAAAGAATAAAAATATTTCGATGTTATTTTATTTTTATTACCCTAATGAGATCATTTTAAGGCGTTTACAAATACATATATGTACGTTATTGATAACACCAATGTTACAAGTCACTTCAAAATTTTAAACATGTCATTAAATGGGTTTTAAAACACTGATTACATGTCAAAATAAGGTATGTCAATATCCAAACATGTCAATACCAAAACAATATTGTCAATATATTAAAATGACATGACAAAAAAATCATAATTACTTACAAGTAATTCAATAATCTTTAAGTTTGAAATACTCGTCAATGTCATAAAACAAGGTATCTAGCAGCCAAGATCTTAACTTGGTTCTGAAGCGCGCGGTGGAAGCTGCATCCCGTACGGAGGCGGGTACGCGGTTGTAGACCGCGGGCCCCAAAATGTATACCGACCTCTCCGACTTGACGAGCCGGTGTGACGGTGTTACAAGCTGGTCTTTCTTTTTATTGCTGCGAAGATCTAACGTATTATTTTAATTTTATAGCGCTTTTGGTAATCACGGGCGCACTTTTCGTAATGAGCACGTTCCAACAACGAGCAATACTCTTACTGAGCATTTCTACAAATTACACATTTCACATTTTATGGCTGATGAATCTACACGATGTTATTTCAATAAAGGGTATTTGAAACAATTCTTCGTTAATAACTCGCTATCTACTTTGGAATGCCCTTCCTACCATTATTAGACAGGCTAAGTCAATTTATATTTTTAATAATTTAGTATATAAACATTATTTATCAGCCTGCTAATCTATATATTTAGTTTATTTAGTATCTCATAATTATGTATATACGTTTATTGTATTGTTATTTTATTTATTTATTTCTTTTGTACACCAACCTTATATTTATTTACTCTTCTTTCCATCCAAAGGTTGTCTGGAAGAAATCGCTCTAGGCGATAAGACCGCCCTTATACATCATTTATTATATTGTTTTGTTATATTATTATATCTTCTTTTTTTTTTTGTTTGTTGTTTGTTTCCTATTTGTATTAATTGTGATCTGTGTTTTTGGTGTATAATAAAGTTATATTCTATTCTATTCTATGTAAAATGTGGCTACACAGGAGTAATTTTACGGAAAGAGCACTTCCTATAACGAGCACTTCTTTAAACGATTCAAAAGCATTGGAGTCTATGGCTAAATTTAAATGATGCCATTCAAAGATGGACACTTGAAACAATTTTTTGTAAATATATTTGACTGGCAACTCCCAATGTATATTTAGCCGTAGGAGTATTTATCGGAAGGAGCACTTCCTATAACGAGCACATTTTGGAGTTTATAGCTGAATTGAAACGATGCCATTCAAAGATGGACACTTGAAACAATTTTTTGTAAATATATTTGACTGGCAACTCCCAATGTATATTTAGCCGTAGGAGTATTTATCGGAAGGAGCACTTCCTATAACGAGCACATTTTGGAGTTTATAGCTGAATTGAAACGATGCCATTCAAAGATGGACACTTGAAACAATTTTTTGTAAATATATTTGACTGGCAACTCCCAATGTATATTTAGCCGTAGGAGTATTTATCTGAAGGAGCACTTCCTATAACGAGCACATTTTGGAGTTTATGGCTGAATTGAAACGATTCAAAGATGGACACTTGAAACAATTTTTTGTAAATATATTTGACTGGCAACTCCCAATGTATATTTAGCCGTAGGAGTATTTATCGGAAGGAGCACTTCCTATAACGAGCACATTTTGGAGTTTATGGCTGAATTGAAACGATGCCATTCAAAGATGGACACTTGAAACAATTTTTTGTAAATATATTTGACTGGCAACTCCCAATGTATATTTAGCCATAGGAGTATTTATCTGAAGGAGCACTTCCTATAACGAGCACATTTTGCATTTTATGGTTGAATCTAAACTGTTATTCAAAAAAGGGCACTTGAAGCAATTCTTCGTCAATAATTTGACATTTTCGAGTTTCCTTCTCGCAAACATTCTTCAAATGTCTTTTCAAAACGGTAGTGCTCTGAAAATTACAAAAAAAGTCATTGTCAAAAAAAAATAGTTTTTTTTTCCTAACAAATTAGGTGTTTGTCCTATGTTAAGTGACGGTGTTGTCGAAGATGGTAAACACACCTAGCCTTGAATAGAACTGGCTCTCAAGTGAGGCTGCCGGAACACACCGTTAGATGCTTGGCGGCAGATTTTCAATTTGGCGGGAACGCGGGAAGAGTCGTGTCGCTCCGTTGTATTTTTTTCCAAAACTAGTGTTTTGTCGAGTGTTTATGCATAAAAATGGTGGTGTTTTATTCATAAAGTGCCGAATTACAAGCGCGAGTGTGGGAAAATGATATAATGTGGTGAAACATGAGTTTTCGTGTTGCTTCCAAAACTCCATCGAAGCTTTATAGTAAAGTCGCCACTACTTTACTAAAGCATGACTGGAATTAACTGACACGAACTGGACTTGACAAAGACGACTGACGATAACTATAGCTAAGATACAGCAGAAATAACACTTAAGACAAGGCAGTATGGCTCTATAGCTTTAGCCTGCCCGAAGGGGCAAATTAATAAAAAAAAAAAAAAAAAAAGTATATAGCATCAGTTAGATTTGAAACTACCTACTTGTAAGGGATTGATTGTGTGATCGTCATCGTATAAAATAAATCAGTTTTGCGATAGTCCGTCTTTCATTCAGACATTCCATTTGGCGCAGCCGGCTTTAATCCGAATTTTACGAATAAGTCGTGTTAGCAATAATGCCTATAGGCAAAATAGAAGTGTTTGACATCGGTTCTCATAATTGGGATGCGTATTGTAGGCGAATAAAACAGTTCATAGCATTAAATGGCATAGCGGAGTGCTAGCTTTGTTTAGTTTATTTATTTATTTATTACATAACATACAAAACAGAATGCAATAACATTTACAACAATTCAAATACCTACACAATTGTTGATCTGTATTGCATTCCAAGACTATGCATGTCTAGGAGCATTACAATTACATTTTAAAAAGTCGTTAGATGATAATTATAAATTAAATTAAATAAAGTAATAATAATTAATTAATTAGTCAATTGTTTAGTCAAAAAAAAAAAATATATATATAGAATGTCATAACTAAATTGTATTAAAATCTAAGATAATTTTAATCTGTCTTTGAAATTGGTATAGGCTTGCATGAAAAATATCGATGTGTCTGCTGGAGACGAGGATTTCATTGTATTGGCGACTCATTCATTGGGGTTTGTTCTGTGTTTTCTGTAGTAGGTATGTAATTATAGAACACCCAGAGCAAACATTTTTTTTTATTCCTGGATGGGAAGCGAACCCACGCCCTGCTGCTCTTGAAGCCGACATACTTCCAATGAGCCAGCAGGGCTGTGGGAAAAAGTATAATGTGTTCTATTACCTTGAAGGTGGCTCCGCAGGAATGGCAGAGGGGAACCGGCCCTCCTTCCTTATGAGTCGACATGTGTCTCACGAGCGCCTGGAAAAATCAACATTATGTATTTAATAAACTAGATATGACTCACTGTTTCACCCGCATTTTTCGGGATAAAAAGTTGCAGTTGTTGTGTTGTTGTAGTTGCAGTTGTTGTGTTGTTGTAGTTGCAGTTGTTGTAGTTGTTGTTCAAGGTATATATCTAGTTTATTTCCGCTTAACAGTCGTTCCAGTTCCAATTAAATTAATTTGACACAGCTTATTAATTAAAAACCTAATCTTACTTAAAATCTAGAACTCTTAACAGCCCTGTTGGCTCATTGGTAGCATGTCTGCTTCAAGAGCTGTGGGGCGTGGGTTCGATTCCCACCCAGGACAAGCATTTTGTGATGTAAAACCAAATGTTTGTTCTGTGTCTGAGTGTACTTTTTGTATGATAAGTATGTATTTACAAAAAAAAAAAATTAAGTATTCTATCAGTTATCTGTCTTCCATAGTACAAGCTTTGCTTAGTTTGGGGTCAGATGGCGCTGTGTGTAATGTCCTGCGATATTTATTTATTTTATTTAAACTTAAAAATATACTTAATTTGACAAAAATTAAATTAAAATAACAAAAAATCTAATTGAAATAATCGTAAATATTAAAATCTTCCTCTCTGCAGTAACCACTTTGTCGACGTGTTTCGCCTCTACACGAGGCATCCTCAGGATGTGTCGACTCTTCGAGCGCTTGGTCGAGACTGACCAAGGACAAATGGAGCATAATTTTACAGTGAAATCAGAGCTACTGGCATTTATTTTGCACTTTATTTGCGGTAAATCACAAGTGCTTGAATAAAACAGTAGATTATAAATTCAAAAAATCATAAATTCATAAATAAAAAATATAGTAGGACATTACACACAGCGCCATCTGACCCCAAACTAAGCAAAGCTTGTACTATGGAAGACATATAACTGGTAGAATACTTAAATACTTTTTAAAACTACTACTACTTTACTTTTTTTTATCATTCATAAATTTGATTTTAGGCTAATAATCTACTGTTTTGTTCAAGCAATTGTGATTTACCGCAAATAAAGACCAAAATAAATGCCAGTAGCTGTGATTTCACTGTAAAATTATGCTCCATTTGTCCATAAATGGAAAAACATTATTTGTATGGAAATTGAACCACCTTAATAGGTAATATTTCCTATATAATTATAATAGTATAGAAGGTAGATACTAATATAAAGAGGAAAGATTTTTTTTTTCTTTGGTTTTGGCGTCGCGTTTTAGCATTTGCCAGTGTCAAGTATTTATATATTTTCAAGTTTCAAAAGTTAAATAAGTGTCCTCGTAGCTAAAGCTATAGTCAAACTCCAGTTCGTGTCAGTCAAGTCCAGTCATGCTTTAGTAAAGTAGTGGCGACTTTACTATAAAGCTTCGATGGAGTTTTGTAAGCAACACGAAAAGTCATGTTTCACCACATTATATCATTTTCCCACACTCGCGCTTGTAATTCGGCACTTTATGAATAAAACACCACCATTTTTATGCATAAACACTCGACAAAACACTAGTTTTGGAAAAATATACAACGGGGCGACACGACTCTTTCCGCGTTCCCGCCAAAACTCCAGAGGAAAGATTTGATTGTTTGTTTTGAATAGGCTCAGAATTTTTTATTTTTTTTTAAATCAAAATAGGTTCGCGTTTGACCACACTCTGCCTGATGTTAAGTAGTGTGGTCTAAGATGGAGCACGCTTACCTAGAAGAAAGCTATTCACTCTAGAAACCTCTTTCATTTCTTCTTCTCACCTGTATTTTTATCTATTCGATTTAGTAGAGTGGACAGAGGACCTAGTAAAGACGCAGGAACGCGCTGGATGCGAGCCGCTTCCAACCGGTCTTTATGGAAGTCAATGGGGGAGGCCTATGTCCAGCAGTGGACGTCCTACGGCTGAAATGATGATGATGATTTAGTAGAGTCCGGTATACATACCCGGGTAGTGGAATATCGTTTGTTACAGAGCCGACAGGCAAGATGTCTCGACCGAGTGTGCACAGCTGCCGTATGCGCCTCTAACGCCCCTAGAGAGGGGCATGTACGCCCACATAACCCACATTTGTACCTGAGAGAAAATATCGCATTACTAAATAAAATAAATAAATATCGTAGGACATTACACACAGCGCCATCTGACCCCAAACTAAGCAAAGCTTGTACTATGGGAGTCAGATAACTGATAGAATACTTAAATTTTTTTTTTTTTTGTAAATACATACTTATAATACATACAGTACACCCAGACAAACATTTGGTTTTATATCACAAAACTACTACTACGAACTACTACAACTACTATGGATAACTTTAAATTTGACAGCCCTGTTGGCTCATTGGTAGCATATCTGCCTTAAGAGCTGAAGGGCGTGGGTTCGATTCCCACCCAGGACTAACATTTGTGTGACTAACATCGATGTTTGTTCTGTGTCTGGGTGTACTGTATGTATTTACAAAAAAAAAACTAGTTAAGTATTCTATCAGTTATCTGTCTTCCATAGCACAAGCTCTGCTTAGTTTGGGGTCAGATGGCGCTGTGTGTAATGTCCTGTGATATAATATAATATTGCTAACACATAACATAAAAACTACTGGACCGATTTCAAAAATTCTTTCACCGTTGGGAAGCTACACTATCCCCGGGTGACATAGGCTACTTTTTATCCCTGTATTCCCACGGGGACGGGAACTAATGATGATAGCTCAGTGGTTAGCGCGGTAGGTTCGCATGCCGAAGGGCGTGGGTTCAAACCCCAACAATGAGCTTGAGCTGCCGGTGAAGGAAAACATCGTGAGGAAACCATAGCATGGTGGTAGCGTACTTTCTAGTACTCGGCTGGCTAGCTACCACACGAGAGTTGAAAATCTGCCGCCAAGCATCTAACGGTGTGTTCCGGCAGCCTCACTTGAGAGCCAGTTCCATTCCAGGCTAGGTGTGCTTTACCATCTTCGACCACACCTTCACTTAACATCAGGTGAGCTGTGGTCAAACAACTAGCCTATCAACCATAAAAAAAAAAAAAACCTAGGGCAGACGCTCGAACTAGGTAAAAACAACTTCGAAAGTGAAGCCAATAGAAGAATACAGTTGGGCTGGGCTCAGTGCGTCCTACCTGTCATGAGCTACGGAGCCGAAACGTATTTATGAACAATGTCTAAAGTGAAACCATTTATGGCGACCGGTCCCGGAACAACGTATGTACAAGGTGGTGTATATAAAAAATCAAATAAAAAAAGTTAACTTACACGCTTTCCTTGTGGGCCAACGCGTTCCTAAGATGCGCTAACAAACTTTTTCTCGTGTTATAAGTTAGTTTACACGCCTCGCAATGGTGCACTTCGGGTTCCTTAAGCGCATGTTTCGACTTTTTGTGTTGATTCAGTGTGTAGGGGCTGCTAAACGTGGCTGAACACTGGTCGCAGTCGAATTTCCTGTTTATGTGAGTACTGAAATAAATATAATCGATCAGTAGCAATGATAGTTCAGTAGTCTCCACTCTAGAACACGTCTACCCCACCGGTTATCGGTCCTGCGACAGATATGTCCAGTACTGCCACTTCTGCTTTTTTTTTAATGTAAAAAGTAATGAGACGATATGAAAGGTAAGAGATAACGCCTGTCCACGACTATTGCAATGAAACACAGAACTTTTGGCAACAAAACAAAGTCCAGGGCATCGCTGCTTTGGCGCTCATTACTTTGAGACTTCCGATGGTTAGTCTCAACAGCCCAGTAATTTCGCTGCAGTACCCTTCAAACCGGAACACAGTAAAGTTTACACGCTTTTTTTTTTATGGTTGACAGGCCAGGTGTTTGGCCACAGCTTACCTGAAGTTAAGTGACGGTGTGGTCGAAGATGGTAAAGCATACCTAGCCTGGAATGGAACTGGCTCTCAAGTGAGGCTCCCGGAACACACCGTTAGATGTTTGGCGGCAGATTTTCAACTAGAGGGTGGTAGCTAGCCAGCCGAGTACTAAAGTACCCTACCACCATGCTATGGTTTCCTCACGATGTTTTCCTTCACCGGCAGCTCAAGCTCATTGTTGGAGTTTGAACCCACGCCTTTCGGCATGCGAACCGACCGCGCTAACCACTGAGCTGTCATCGCTACAATACTACTACCTTAACGGCGTAGTCCACCCTAATGTCTCATAGTCCACCCTAATGGCATAGTCCACCCCAATGGCATAGTCCACCCTAATGGCATAGTCCACCCTAATGGCATAGTCCACCCTAATGGCATAGTCTACCCTAATGGCATAGTCTACCCTAATGGCATAATCCACCCTAATGGCATGGTACACCCTAATGGCATAGTCCACCCTAATGGCATAGTCTACCCTAATGGCATAGTCTACCCTAATGGCATAGTCTACCCTAATGGCATAGTCTACCCTAATGGCATAGTCTACCCTAACGGCGTAGTCCACCCTAATGTCATAGTCCACCCTAATGGCATAGTCCACCCTAATGGCATAGTCTACCCTAATGGCATAGTCCACCCTAATGGCATAGTCCACCCTAATGGCATAGTCCACCCTAATGGCATAGTCCACCCTAATGGCATAGTCTACCCTAATGGCATAGTCTACCCTAATGGCATAGTCTACCCTAATGGCATAGTCCACCCTAATGGCTTAGTCCACCCTAATCTTACAACCCTGTATAGCTTATTTATCGAAAATATCCTTACATAAAGTGAGTACGAAGCCGCGGACGCGACTCGTAACTTTTCCCGCACACATTGCAGAGGTACCGCCGCAGGCTCGAGCCGTGGTAGCGACGCAGGTGCTGTTGGAAATGTTGAACACCCCTAAAACATATTCGAAAATAAATAAATATTTTTTTTAATGTAAAAAGTAGTGAACGAACGAGACGCTCTCCTGATGGTAAGAGATAACGCCTGTCCATGACCATTGCAGCGATACACAGAACTTCCTTTCTTTTAAAGATTATTGAATTACTAGTTAGTAATTATGATTTTTTTTGTCATGTCATTTTAGTATATTGACAATATTTTTTTGTATCGACATTATTTACATTGACATGTTTTATATTGACAGTATTATTTTTCATATTATATTGACATGTTTGTATATTGACATACCTTATTTTGACATTTATGTTTTTTTAATTCATTGACGTGTAATCAGTGTTTCAAAACTCATATAATGACATACATATTTGACATTTTTAAATGGACTTGTAACATTGGTTATCAATAAAATATTTATTCGTATTTGTACGGAATCCTAAAAAAGATTTTTTTTTTCTTTGGTTTTGGCGTCGCGTTTTAGCATTTGCCAGTGTCAAGTGTTTATATATTTTCAAGTTTCAAAAGTTAAATAAGTGTCCTCGAAGCTAGTTATAGTCAAAGTCCAGTCTTAGTCAAGTCCAGTCATGCTTTAGTAAAGTAGTGGCGACTTTACTATAAAGCTTCGATGGAGTTTAGGAAGCACCACGAAAAGTCATGTTTCACCACATTGTATCATTTTCCCACACTCGCGCTTGTAATTCGGCACTTTATGAATAAAACACCACCATTTTTATGCATAAACACTCGACAAAACACTAGTTTTGGAAAAAAATACAACGGAGCGACACGACTCTTCCCGCGGTCCCGCCAAAACTCCTAAAAAAGATATAACTCACTGGAAGACTCGGCCGCACAGATGACAGTTGACGCTGTCCCGTTTCCCCGTGCAGAGCCGAGCGTGTGTCGGCCGCTGTCTCGCTCGCACAGCTTCGGAGCACAGCGAGCACTTGTAGCGTACGCTGTGATTGGCTGCGTGCGAGCGAAGAACTGCGGGGTTAGCGAAGCGAAGGGAACATATCGAGCAATAATGCTCACCGTTTGACTGAAACAACAGAGGTGTCATTTTTTTTTGTAATTCGGTATGTAAAGTTTTTATTTTGTATTTATTTTATATTTTTTACTGATAGTAAACTTTATTTTAAGAAACTAATTTGAATATTTTGGCTTTCTATGCGGTAGTTTAATTCTAATACGTTTTCAAACTTTTTATAGTTATGACGTCATGAGTACGGCTAAATATGTAGAATATGCCTTTGCCATACGAAACAAAAAAGTATATAAAACTTTTGACACATTTCATTAAATTTGACAACAGAACTGACAAGTTTTTTTTTTTAATTTGCCCCATCGCCCCAGGCTGTAAAGCCATTCTATCACGTCTTCGGTTTTTACAATTCATGACATAAAGTAAACAAATCTTATGTCATAAAAGCGATATCAGAGTCCAAATAACGTTTCAAGTAAAATAATCCAGATATTTGTATCATTAAACCGAAAAACAACTCGACGTATGTGTATTGAAAATATTATTATGATCGCCGTTGACTTGACATTGACAAGTTTTGTTTTGGTTTGCCAATCTATGAAAGTTGCCCGTCGAGATGACGTCATGAGACATCAATTGAAAGTCAAGTTTGATTTATGTTTTTTATTAAAATAAATCCCACCTCATAGTTTACAGAGTTTTAAACGTAAAAATATTGTACAGAAATGTACTATTTCGAAATGGTTTTGGAATCAGTAAGTTTTTTTTTTCTTTACATACCGAATTCTTCGGCAAATGGATATTGAGTCCTTGATGTTTGGAATGCTTTGTATTTGATATTCTATTTTAATTTGCTTTTGTATTTGGGTTTGAATTTGACATATGATTTTTTGTTTTCTCATTTATTAATGTATAATTTTGTGTCATGAATTGTTTTTATGCCAATAAAATATTTGAATAAATAATAAATAATAATAAATAAACATCGCAGGACATTACACACAGCGCCATCTGACCCCAAACTAAGCAAAGCTTGTACTATGGGAGTCAGATAACTGATAGAATACTTAAATTTTTTTTTTTGTAAATACATACTTATAATACATACAGTACACCCAGACACAGAACAAACATTTGGTTTTATATCACAATTTAAAAGTACATCGGTTTTTGTTATTATACCTGTAACATATTTAGTTAAAGTACAAGTCAAGTCTTGGTCAAGTCCAGTCCGTTCCGGTTATGCCTTAGTAATAGTAGCAACTTTACTGTAAGCTTTAATAGTTTTCATAGCAACACGAAAAACACCACTATTTAAGGTGGTTCTATTTCCATACAAATGAACCTTCGCCATTTATGGACAAATGGAGCATAATTTTACAGTGAAATCACAGCTACAGGCATTTGTTTTGGCAATAAATCAAATTTATGACTTTTGAATAAAATAGAAGTTTATGCTTATAATCTACTGTTTTATTCAAGCAATTGTGATTTACCGCAAAATAAAGATAATTATAAAAGATCTTATTTTTTTGATTTTAAAATAAAAACCAACATCAGCAGCGACATACATAAACATACATAATCCGACTAACAGCAACAACGGCTCAGCATTGTGACAAGTAATGCGACTTTACTTTGTCTTTAAAAATGTGTCTTTGGCATTAGTAGATTTCAAATACTTACTTCTTCATGTCTCATCATGTGGGTCTGATATGTATCTTTAAAGTGGAAACACATTGCACAGCTATGACATTTGAAGCTCGCTGTTATGTATTTCTCATCCTTTCTTGCCCTTTCTAATTCCAACTTCTGTTCTTCTAAACTAAGATCTATCTTTTTATATAAATCCTTCTTTATCTTCCTTTTGGATATTGATTTCTGTTCTGTTAATTCATCATTGTTATCTGAAAGATCTGCTTCGATTGAACTTTCCGCTTCACTAAAACAGTCATTTGGTGTCATTTCATTTAAATTGCTTTCATTTATGTCTGTTACGTTGTCATTTATATTTGTTTCACTGTCATTTAAGTTGTTTCCATTTTCATTTATATTAGTTGCATCATCATCGTTGTCAATCATTGTCATGTCATTTATGTTAGATCTGTTGTTGTTTATATTTGTAAGACTGTGATTTATATTAGTTACACTGTCATTTAGGTTTATTACATTTTCATTTATGTTGATAATATTACTGTTGCTATTTAAATGGTTTGACTGTTGATCCTCAAATAAGCTATTTTCAATGTTTTCGTTCACACAATTTTCGACTTGCACATAGTTGTTTTCTGTATAATTTAAACCAGTAATCACTTCTTGTAAGTTTCTTGCCTCCGTACATTCAATTGGCGCATCTTTGCTAACCATTCCTATAACAATATTTACATTATTGTCATTGTCTATTGATTGATTATTTTCTACGGGTATGACTAATCCTTCAATATTGACGTCATTTTTACAATTTAACTCTAGTAGTGTGCTATTTATCTTTTTTGGAACATTTTGAGTCCATTCCCCGTCGACTAAATCGTTTTGAGTGATCCTAACAGGCTCCAGATTTGGTAAAATCAATTCTTCATTGAACAAATTGTCTTCAACATTATCCTTTGTTACAAATAAATAATCTTCATTACGAAAGTTTTCTATTGGGGCAGTTTTAAGTAGAGCATCGTTTATATCGAAGTTTCTGTCATCTTGTAGTTCACAGTAGTTGCTATCGTCAAAGTCGGATTGTGAGTTTTCATTGTTGTTGTAAAAGTGGTAGCGAGTGTTCAAGTGTTGCAGGCATATGTCTTCTGGACAAAGAATGGAGACCGACGTCTCGCTTCTTTGCAAGTTCATTGTGCCTTTTTCACTGTAATTAAAAATCTAAAATTTTACATTTATTTTTATACAATATTGACATCTCAATCCCACTAATCACCACAAATATTATAAATGTGAATGTACACCTGTGTTTCTGGCCAAAATTAGGATTAGGGACCAATCACTAAGGTTTACTTGGTGGTAGATCTCCTTAGCAGGAGGTCGTCTAGGTAGGTACCACCGCAGTACCAGTTATTCTGCCGCTAAGCAGTAGTGTGTAAACATTACTGTGTTCCGGTTCGAACGGTACTGCAGCTAGCGATATTACTGGGCTGTTGAGACTAACCATCGAAAGTCTTAAAGTAATGAGCGCCAAAGCAGTGCCTGGACTTTGTTTTGTTACTCAAAGTTCTGTGTATCGCTGCAATGGTTATGGTCAGGCAATATCATAAACATTATGCCCAGCGTCATCTGACACCAAACTAAGCAAAGCTTGTACTATGGAAGTCAAATAACTGATAGAATACTTTAATACTTTTTTTTTCTAAATGCATACTTTTTTTTGTCTGGGTGTTCTGTATGTATTATAAGTATGTATTTACAAAAAAAAAAGTATTTTTGTATTCTATTAGTTATCTGACTTCCATCACACAAGCTCTGCTTAGTTTGGGGCCAGATGGCGCTGTGTATATAGTCCTACGATATTTATTTATTTATAATAAATACAGATCACCTAGACACAGAACAAACATTCATTTATACCACAAAATGTTTGTCCTGAGTGGGGTATAAGCCCACACCCTACAGTTCTTAAAGCAGATATACTACAAATGAGCCAACAGGGCTGTCAAAGAATAAAGAAGGGAAAGTGTGATTTGTTGAGAATCTACCTGAATAACACGGGGTATTCTAGGCTCCGTTTGTAACATATGGATTTAAATAACCACATTTTGTTCAGGAAATAACAGCAAATGAAGCACAGATGAGAGTCAGGGCACAGCTGGAAAGAAGCAAACATTAACACTAAAACAAATGCAAGTTTGTATACCACATATTCTTTTCTTCTTTAGTTTTGTCGTCGCGTTTTAGCATTTGCCAGTGTCAAGTATTTATATATTTTCAAGTTTCAAAAATTAAACAAGCATCCTCGTAGCTAGTTATAGTCAAAATCCAGTCTTAGTCAAGTCCAGTCTGTGTCAGTCAAGTCCAGTCATGCTTTAGTAAAGTAGTGGCGACTTTACTATAAAGCTTCGATGGAGTTTTGGAAGCAACACGAAAAGACATGTTTCACCCTATTATATCATTTTCCCACACTCGCGCTAGTAATTCGGCACTTTATGAATAAAACACCACCATTTTTATGCATAAACACTCGACAAAACACAAGTTTTGGAAAAAAATACAACGGAGCGACACGACTCTTCCCGCGTTCCCGCCAAAACTCCATACCACATATTAGGGTGTTTGTAAGTTAATAGTGTTGTTTAGAACTTCATGGTGTTGTGTTCAATTCTTTATGGTGTACATAGGTTCTTTTGTGCCAGTATGTTTGGCGTGTAAGAGTGTGACTCTTTTGTTTTATATAGATTGCGTGTTTTACGTCTTACAAGAAAATATATGTTATGTTCAAGCTACTAGTATTTATTATTTCCTAAATAGATAATGAATATTATTCAACTGTGATCAGCTCTCGCTATCAAATAGGACATCAAGAAAGTCGGCGGCGGTACTTGGATGAGGAAAAGTAAAGACAGAAAAGATTGGAAGCAGCTGGAAGAGGCCTATGTGTCACAGGACACGCTGATCACTAAACCAGGAAACCTGATGTGTCAGTTTTTTAGTTACTTTTTGTATTAAATTTTATTTGCACCTTGTATAGTATTCAGCAATAAAGCCTTAACAATAATAAAACCTCTCGAACAGACAATTTTTTTTTAAATATATAACTAGTAACAAACTCCATACGAGACGCTGGTAATTAAGTAAATAATAATCGAAAAACTTACATTCATCCCGATTACTTCTCTGTACTTTTCGCGGGTTTCCTCATTAGTATCTGCATTAACTGTACTGTGGCACACAAAACACAAAAACGAGGACATATTTATTTCGTTTTTGTATTTTAGTCAGTGCGTTCTCTGTTTATTAATTAATAAAAAATATAAATTAATACGTATCAATCAATCAATCAAAAATAACAAAGTAAACAGACCCTAAGACTGAGTGAAGACTGACGTTTAACGTTTTTTTTTTCTTGATTTTAGAACATTGCTCTGTACTTATTTTGCCAGAGTCAAGGTCAGGGTAACGGAGCTTTGGTGTCAAACTCAGACGATTAATCAGGGCCCAAGCCGTCAAAGCTCCGTTAAGTAGCTGATAAAATAACAATATTATCATTGATAGCAGTCACGAGAATTAAGCCATGGCGTGATTGGACCAGTTAACGTTTTTCAATATTATATTTATTAAGATTATTGTAATGTAAGGTGACATAAAAATATAACCATAATTATGAACATCCGCAGACTGATGTCGGAAGAGACATAATTAAATACTTTTGGGTCGCCTTACGAATTGTTTCCGATGCTGAAACTTTAAACTGAATATTATTACTTGAAGTCATAAGTGATATAGCTAAAATGACTTTAGCGGCTTCACTGGGTGAAAAAATCAAGAATTGAACTGCAGTTGTTCGACTTTTACTAGGGATGGGTCAATCTTCTTCTTTCTTTGGTTTTGGCGTCGCGTTTTAGCATTTGCCAGTGTCAAGTAATTATATATTTTCAAGTTTCAAAAGTTAAATAAGTGTCATCGTAGCTAGTTTTAGTCAAAGTCGTCTTTGTCAAGTCCAGTTCGTGTCAGTTAATTCCAGTCATGCTTTAGTAAAGTAGTGGCAACTTTACTACAAAGCTTCGATGGAGTTTTGGAAGCAATACGAAAACTCATGTTTCACCACATTATATCATTTTCCCACACTCGCGCTTGTAATTCGGCACTTTATGAATAAAACACCACCATTTTTATGCATAAACACTCGACAAAACACTAGTTTTGGAAAAAAATACAACGGAGCGACACGACTCTTCCCGCGTTCCCGCCAAACCCCATGGGTCAATCTATCCATTTAATTAAAATCGATGAAATCTTAACCTATGTCGCGAGGTCATGACTAACGTCACAAATAGCAATGAGATTGAGATTTGATGTTATTTGATGATGGGATAACTGAGGAACAAACTTGCTTGATGATGATGTACCGTGATGGTCGTAAGATTAGCTTACGTAGTTAAAGATATATTTACTTAGTCAACATTGTTATTTATTTTTATTGTAATTTACATAAGCATAAAATTGAAACATTTGTATTGTACTCAAAACTTAAAACAAATGCGCAATCATATTATCGATAACATACCAGTTTCATTTACTCGTTTGCTATCGTAACTCGATAGCAAACAAAAAAAGCGCACAACCAATTTCGAGCAATCAAATCAGGCACTAAGCACATCACTATACGTCACGTCAGAATTGCGTTAAAGACAGTTTTTGTGCCTGAAGCTTAGAATTCCAATTAAAATTGTTTCACTACACGAAAATAGTACTACATCATTAATTATTAGTGCAATAAACAGTGTGTCTGCTATGTAGAACGTTTTTGTGTTTGTGTGGTCACTATTATCGGAATTACGGTCAATATTGTTATGCGGCTGAAGAACTACATAATTAATAATTAAGACCTTTAATTAAGTGTTTGCGTACATTAGTACGTTATTTACACGATATATTAAGAAAACAGACTGCGGTTGCAGATTCATGCGTTTTGCGTTTTTATTGCAAACGCTTTGTGTAACGACGAGATGCGAACCAATAGTTTCCGAAAGAACTTCCGTTTAATGCTGTTTTGATGATCGAAGATACCACGGACAGTAAGTATTCTTCTTATTTTATAATGTAGAAAAAATAAAAGATTCAAATAAGAATTAAAATTTAGAATATTCTATAGATATCTTACTGAAATTGAGATATTAAAACGCTTTACAACAATGGTGATAATAGAAGTATTTCTGTATATTTTTTTTACATTTCAATTTCTGTAAACCAGTGTTTTCACTACCTTAAAACGGTTAGCTAAATTCCTTCAATGTTCAGTCCATATCGCTGCTTGTGGTAGTTAATGTTAATCTAATTATAAAGTATACTGGGATATTAGGTCACTTCATGAGGTGTTAATACCCCATGATGAGTAGAAATTGTCTCGCATTCGGAATGTCTATGGATTCTTGTTGTTTTCTTTTTAAATATGCTAATTTTTTGAAATAATAGAATAGAATAAAGTAAAATATTTTTATTGGCTTTATAACCACACCAGCTGCGTCCCGCAGTGTCACCCGCTACATGTTTTCGGGATAAAAAGTAGCCTATGTATTGATCCAGGGTGTCAGCTACCTCCATACCAAATTTCATCCAAATCCGTTCAGTAGTTTTTGTGTGAAAAAGTAACAAACATCCATCCGTCCAAACTTTCACATTAAAATATTAGTGGGATTATAAAAAGGAAAATAATACAAATAAATAAATTTCACTGCCTGTAGTTTCAACTAACAATTATATCCAATGAATAATATAAAATGTCAAATGGTTATTGGGCTGTCAGTCAAATATTAACTATTTAAAATTTTATTAATTTAAATATTATTATATTGACTTGGTGGTAGATCTCCTTAGCAGGAGGTCTAGGTAGATACCACCGCAGTACCAGATATTCTGCCACCAAGCAGTAGTGTGTAAACATTACTGTGTTCCAGTAAAGGATACTGCAGCTAGAGAAATTATGGGGCTGTTGAGACTAACCATCAAAAGTCTCAAAGTAATGAGTCCTGATTAATTCACAATACAATTCAAGTTAGAAATCAGTTCAGAATGTTCAGCTCCCATTTAGATTAAGAATATTAAAAATTGTATAGAAGTCTCACTTGGTGGTAGATCTCCTTAGCAGGAGGTCGTCTGGGTAGGTACCACCGCAGTAACAGTTATTCTGCCGCTAAGCAGTAGTGTGTAAACATTACTGTGTTCCGGTTTGAAGGGTACTGCAGCTAGCGAAATTACTGGGCTGTTGAGACTAACCATCGAAAGTCTCAAAGTAATGAGCGCCAAAGCAGCAATGCCCTGGACTTTGTTTTGTCACTCAAAGTTCTGTGTATCGCTGCAATGGTCATGGACAGGCGTTATCTCTTACCATCAGGAGAGTGTCTCGTTCGTCTCATTACTTTTTACATTAAAAAAAGACACAATATTGTCAGTTTTTTTCTTTTCTGTGTTATCCTGCGATCGGCTCCACAAGCCCTTAGCAGATTTGTTGATTGTCAGGTAGGAGCTGTTCCTCCTGTCAGGAAGCTGTCCTTTATTTCAGTTCAACAAAGTCCCATATGTGTTGTCTATTGAGCCTTCTACCACATAGCGGTTTGCATAATGCAGTTGCTAGGGTATTTGTGTATTTCTTTATTCGGCTTTGATATGCAATTGCTCTGGGTTCTTGTTCTGGTTCGATTCTTTTTATTTCTGTGTACTCATGCAATTCACTGATCTTGATAAACATTGGTGCATTGGTTATCATTTTGAGGGCTTTGTTCTGGAACCGTTGTAAAATTTCCATGTTGCTTTTTTTTGTTGATCTCAATTCCATAAGTCCAAATGGGTTTAATTATAGTTTTATAGATGAGTATCTTATTTTCTATGGTGACGTTTGATCTTCTGCCTATTAGCCAGTTAAGGTTTCTCAGCCTTATATTTAGTTCGTCACATTTTTTTTGGATATGGGTTTTCCATGTTTGTTTCCTGTCAAGATGCTAGCCTAAGTCATTGGTAGTGGTTTTTTTTATGGTTGACAGGCTAGGTGTTTGACCACAGCTCACCTGATGTTAAGTGAAGGTGTGGTCGAAGATGGTAAAGCACACCTAGCCTGGAATGGAACTGGCTCTCAAGTGAGGCTGCCGGAACACACCGTTAGATGCTTGGTGGCAGATTTTCAACTTGAGGGTGGTAGCTAGCCAGCCGAGTACTAGAGAGTACGCTACCACCATGCTATGGTTTCTTCACGATGTTTTCCTTCACCGGCAGCTCAAGCTCATTGTTGGGGTTTGAACCCACACCCTTCGGCATGCGAACCTAACGCGCTAACCACTGAGCTATCATCACTACAAAACTTAAATTACTATAAAATTAGAATCAAAGTAACTTGCTTGTAGTTTATCAAACTGTAAGGTGTGTAAACCAATAGATTTTATCATTAATATTATTATCTGTTATTTTTAAAACCAAAACTGGATCATAATTAGGTTTGGTAAATGATTCACTCGTGTTTATTGATAAAAATTTTCAATAACAAGATCATGAGATAAGTTATAGGAATGTGTTTGTGAAAACATAGTATTATCAGGGGTGTTAGGTTCGATTCCCACCCAGAACAAGCATTTTGTGATATAAAAAAATGTTCTCTCTCATTGGCATAATACATATATATATATATATACATATATTGACAGCCCCGTTGGCTCTTTGGTAGTACATCTGCCTTGAGAGCTGTAGGGCGTGGGTTCGATTCCCACTCAGGCCAAACATTTTGTGAATAAACAAATGTTTGTTCTGTGTCTGGGTGTTCTGTATGTATTATAAATATGTATTTACAAAAAAAAAAAAGTATTTATGTATTCTATCAGTTATCTGACTTCCATCGCACAAGCTCTGCTTAGTTTGGGGCCAGATGGCGCTGTGTGTATAGTCCTACGATATTTATTATTTATTTTATTTATATATTATTTACTTAATTTGTTGAATGGAATGCTTTCAAATAATTTACTGCAGCTACCGAAATTACTGGGCTGTTGAGACCAACCACCGAAAGTCTCAAAGTAATGAGAGTCAAAGTAGTGATGCCCTGGACTTTGGTTTTCTACTCAAAGTTTGGTGTGTCGCTGCAATGGTCATGGACAGGCGTTATCTCTTACCATCAGTAGAGCGTCTCGTTCGTCTCATTACTTTTTACATTTAAAATGATTATACCACTAATATTGTAAATGTGAAAGTTTGGATGGATGGATGTTTGTTACTCTTTCACGCAAAAACTACTGAACGGATTTGCATAAAATTTGATATGGAGGTAGCTGAAATTCTGGATTAGCACATAGGCTACTTTTTGTCCCGAAAACATGTAGCGGGTAACACCGCGGGGCGCAGCTAGTACATTAATATTTTGTCGTTAGAGGTGTGCGAAACGGAGACGATGCTAGTTCTGTATATTTGTAAACTGTTTATCGTCTGATGTATAATGTTGTGCAAACATTCTTTGATTTCATCAGTTTATAGGCGTAATAAATTTTTTTAAAGCGTTCAGACTACCTAGGTCTGCCTTGAATGTTATTGTAATTTTAGAGAACTGTGAAGTCTTCTTTCAAGCAATGATAGCCCAGTGGTTAGCGCGGTCGGTTCGCATGCCGAAGGGCGTGGGTTCAAACCTCAACAATGAGCTTGAGCTGCCGGTGAAGGAAAACATCGTGAGGAAACCATAGCATGGTGGTAGCGTAGTACTCTCTAGTACTCGGCTAGCTAGCTACCACACGAGAGTCGAAAATCTGCCGCCAAGCATCTAACTGTGTGTTCCGGCAGCCTCACTTGAGAGCCAGTTCCATTCCAGGCTAGGTGTGCTTTACCATCTTCGACCACACCTTCACTTAACATCAGGCGAGCTGTGGTCAAACACCTAGTCTGTCAAACATTAACAAAAAAAAAACTTAAAAAAAAAAAAATGTCTTATTTTTACGTAAATCTTTGTGATCTACTTCAACATCTTCTCAAAGACGTAAGTTGTTAGCATTCAAATCAAAATGATTATCATATTGTAGCGACGATAGCTCAGTGGTCATGGTCGGTTCCCCGAAGGGCGTGGATGAATCCACAACCCCGAATCCACATTTACTTGGTGGTAGATCTCCTTAGCAGGAGGTCGTCTAGGTAGGTACCATCGCAGTACCAGTTATTCTGCCGCTAAGCAGTAGTGTGTAAGCATTACTGTGTTCCGGTTTGAAGGGTACTGCAGCTAGCGAAATTTACTGGGCTGTTGAGGCTAACTCAACTAAAAGTCTCAAAGTAATGAGCGCCAAAGCAGTGATGCCCTGGACTTTGTTATGTTACTTAAAGTTCTGTTTATCGCTGCGATGGTCATGGACAGGCGTTATCTCTTACCATCAGGAGAGCGTCTCGTTCGTCTCATTACTTTTTACATTAAAAAAAAAATAAAAAAAAATCCCCAACAATGAGCTTGAGGTGCCTGTGAAGGAAAACATCGTGAGGAAACCAATGGCGTAGCGTGCCCTGTATCAAACACATACAACACACTCACGCACACGCAACACACTCACGAACACATACACAAGCTTGGTTTTCAACTACAGGGGCTCAACGGAAGACCAGCGCTGGTCATACTGTATGACCAGTATTATGCTGACGTGAGCCCTTATTTTGTAACTGTTCGTTTTTGTTTGTACCTATTTGTTACAAAGTTAAATCTTTTTCTTTCTTTCAAAGTTAGTTGGGGCCCCAACTGATTTTGAAAGTACTTAGAGTAGAATATAACTTTATTATACACCAAAACAAATCATAACAACATACAAATATGAAACAAAGTCCAGGGCACCGCTGCTTTAGCGCTCATTAATTTGAGACTTTCGTTGGTTAGTCTCAACAGCCCAGTAATACGCAGCGGCGGCCTTAGCTGTTGCGAGGCCCGGGGCGACAGATCATTGTGAGGCTCTTTTTATTTGAGTCCGTTTTACTAAAAAATGAGTTCGAGTGCTCGAGTGTTTGTAACATGCTTGCGCTAATAATGAAACCGTGCGTTCAGGGGGGGGTTTTGTTAAGTGCGTGCGAGATACACGTACATATATGGTAAAGACTTTTTTCTACGAGGACGCGAGGCCCCGGGCGGTTGCCCTGCTTGCCACTCCCTAAGGCCGCCACTGATTATACGGCTGATATGGCGGTGGCTACGCCCCTGGAGGAGACCATAGCATGGTGGTAGGGTACTTTTTAGTACTCCGCTGGCTAGCTACCACCCTAGTTGAAAATCTGTCGGGCAGCCTCACTTGAAAGCCAGTTCTGTAACATGTGCAAATTAAAGTCTATAGTAGAACATGTTTGCGCTTGAAATGATTCTAATCATAGTATAGTTAGCATGTCCAAATGTAATTAGCGTTATCATTGTTTGTTCTCTAAATATTTCTTGACCTGATTACTGACCCCAATGTTGCCCAACGGTGATTTTATCTCAGGACCCGGAGAGGAAACTTGTTTTTTTTCTAATGGTGGACAAGCCACACAGTCCAGACAGAGTCCAGGGCATCGCTGCTTTTGCGCTCATTACTTTCAGAACCGAAACGACAGTTATTAAATTAAAAAAAGAAAAGAAAGAAAGAAAGAAATTAATTTTATTTTGTAACACAGAACACAACAAACAGAGACAAACAGTTACAAAATAGGTTAGTAAATTAGATATTCTGTTTCACTTGGTGGTAGATCTCTTTAGCAGGAGGTCGTCTAGGTAGGTACCACCGCAGTACCAGTTGTTCTGCCGCTAAGCAGTAGTGTGCAAACATTACTGTGTTCCGGTTTGAAGGGTACTGCAGCTAGTGAAATTACTGGGCTGTTGAGACTAACCATCTAAAGTCTCCAAGTAATGAGCGCCAAAGCAGTGATACCCTAGACTTTTGTTTTGCTACTCAAAGTTCTGTGTATCGCTGCAATGGTCATGGACAGGCGTTATCTCTTACCATCAGGAGAGCGTCTCGTTCGTCTCATGATTTTACATTACATTAAGTTTTTTCGTTTATTGCGATGCTATAGTTACAGTTAATCAAGTAAAACTAAACAGCGTATCGTCTATAGAGAACAATACGGCGCGGTGGGTCAAGGCTCTCAGCTAAGCTATGTTGACGGGCGTGTCCGAACCTCGAGGTGACAAAACAAGCGTGTTTTAAAATGACACACCAATAAAATTGATATTTTTTTTCAAATTATTTATTTCGATACACGTAACAGATTTTTTTTTATGTAAAAAGTTATAGAACACATGAACAAAGTGTCTTCCCCTTAATAGAGACAGTAAGAAAATTGTCCATGCATGCATTCTTCGATTATACTCTACTTAGCAATTTAAGTTATATTAAAATTACTTATTAGTCTCAACTAGGCTAGATTGTAATAACAATGAGGTATCTAACAACAAACAGATACATCATTAGAAGGAAAAAAAAATGTAAAAGTAATGAGACGAACGAGACACTCTCCTGATGGTAAGAGATAACGCCTGTCCATGACCATTGCAGCGATACACAGAACTTTGAGTAGCAAAACAAAAATCTGAGACATCGCTGCTTTGATCTTATTTTTTTAATGTAAAAAGTAATGAGACGAACGAGATACTCTCCTGATGGTAAGAGATAACGCCTGTCCATGACCATTGCAGCGATACACAGAACGTTGACCCTGAATTAACACATTTTATCCTGAAAAATGTCGTGGGTAACACCACGGGGCGCAGCTAGTAATATGTATATATCTGAGGACCTAGTGAATTAAAACATTGTGAGGAAACCCTAGCATGGTGGTAGCGTACTCTCTAGTACTCGACTGGCTAGCTACCACACGAGAGTTGAAACTGAGTGTTCCGGCAGCCTCACTTGAGAGTCAGTTCCATTCCAGGATAGGTGTGTTTACCATTTTCGACCATACCGTCACTTTGTTTGCTTTTAGGGTTCCGTAACCAAAGGGTAAAACGGGACCCATATCGTACACAGAGCAAAATTTACATGGGATCAATCTGGAAATATATACTTTTACTAAAACTTAGATTACAGTTTAAAGTAAAAACGTAAAAAAAAACGAATTGTGAACCTCCTCCTCTTTTGTGTCGGTTAATAATATAATATCAATCCAAGAGCACGTCCTTAATATCTAGGTTAAAAAAACCAGAGATACCGCGACACCAACTTGAAACAGTTCAATGGGGGAGCCACTATTTCATTTCCAGAACAAAACGTCCAAGTTCTTATCAAAACTATTTAGTTCAGTTGTTTCGCGTGTTTGTCGATGTAGGATGCTCTGATAACGGATGGCGATAAGAGTGGACCAACAAGCGTTAAGCAAAATTAGTGATAAAATCAATCATTACTCTGACTCATGTGTTACTGGATGCCGTACTTCCGGCTGTTTTTTTTTTGACAGGCTAGGTGTTTGACCTCAGCTCACCTAGTGTTAAGTGACGGTGTGGTCGAAACTGGTATAGCACCCCTAGCCTGGAATAGAACTGCTACTTAAGAGGGAACGCTTGTAGCGTTTTTCCATACAAATGTATTTCTCTATTTTTCTCTCTGGATAATGCTTGTAGAGCGAAATTTTTTTGTTATAAAATCTAGGTCTGCGAAAGCTATGTCCATGTCATTTCTTTTTTTTCACCAACTAAGTAGGTAGGTACATAAAAAATATGATTCTTCTTAATTTGTTATAAATGGCACTTTTATACCGACATAATCAGACTACTAGACGTGACGTGTTCTAGAGTGGAGACCGCGTATTGGCAAACGTAGCGTAGGACGCCCTGATACTCGATGGAGTGACGAAAGGGGACATCCACAAAATACGTCACACGAATTTCATGATTTTTTTACCCCTCTCCCGTCCTTGTCATAGCTGGACACATTTGTGAGACTATGCCTATGCCCAGCAGTGGGCTTTGATAGGCTGATGAATCAATCGACTATGAAACATTCGAAAGATTTTTAAGATAAAAAACTGATAGGGACATAGACTCATTCTTCTTCAAAACATATACGAAACTTCAAAAGAACATTATAAGTTGTTTGATATTTTTGATAAAAATTTACCTAAATTTAAATTTGACATAAGTAAGATTGTCTACGTCACCTACACAAATAATGTTACTTGATAGTTGATAGTTGATAGTTGATAGTTGATAGTTAAGTTGTAAGTAAAATTTATTTGTTAGTTTCACTTTTGCATCGTATAACTTTATATTCAATAAGTAAATATCTTAGATTTTAAATGTTAGTTAAATGCTTCTAAATTTATAGTCATGTTGTATACACATGTTTAGGTATATAGTCTGGCTCGAAACTGTACCTAGCAAATTATGTATCTGTTCTGACTATGTTCTGTTTTGTGTATCAATAAATAAAATAAAAAAAAAAATATGTGCAAAAACTATTGGATTGGCTCAATTTTTTGGGGGAGAAAACTGGAAAATACTGAACGTCAATTTTCTTAAAAATAAAGTTATCAAAATAGTTACGTAGGTATCATCCTAGACTAGTACGTACCTATATGACCATATTTAAAGAAGTAGTATTTTTCGATGATGTTATCTTGAAATACACACACATAGATAGCTTGTCTGTTCGGGCGAAGCGATGGCAATAATTTCTTCAAATACTTAATAATAAGTAAATAAATTAATAATAATAAATATCGTAGGACTATACACACAGCGCCATCTGACCCCAAACTAAGCAGAGCTTGTGCGATGGAAGTCAGATAACTGATAGAATGCAGATAATATATATATATATATTTTTTTATGTGACAAATAATGAGACGAACGAGACGCTCTCCTGATGGTAAGAGATAACGCCTGTCCATGACCATTACAGCGATACCCAGAACTTTGAGTAACAAAACAAAGTCCAGGGCATCGCTGCTTTGGTGCTCATTACTTTGAGACTTTCTATGGTTAGTCTCAACAGCCCAGTAATTTCGCTAGCTGCAGTACCCTTCAAACCGGAACACAGTAATGTTTACACACTACTGCTTGGCGGCAGTATATCTGGTACTGCGGTGGTACCTACCAAGATGACCTCCTGCTAAGGAGATCTACCACCAAGTAAAACCAATAAATAAAAGAACAATACAATAAACGTATATACATATGAGATACTAAATAAACTAAATGTATATTTTAGCAGGCTGATAAATAATGTTTATTGGGGTTTGAACCCACACTTGTCTAGTTTTTTTTAAATCTTTTTGTGTATTTATGTACATTATTTTATGGTAATTGACAAATATATTTTCTGTTCTGCCAACAGGATAAATCCTTAATAATTCCTCGTTTTCCTTTTACCTAACCTTCTAACACATTCCACTATTAATATTAATAGAAATTTAGCAATTCAATCATTCCAATTCAGTATATAAAAGACAAATGTAATATATGAAAATTTATTCGAATTTATAAAAAAAAAACTCATTGACATTTTTATCTCTTGTGCTATATTATCTGTGACATTTTCAAGAGCACATCTGATATTTGTTATAACATCTATTCGCTATATTTTCGTCGTATATTTGTAATAAATAAATCTCTCGAGATAAGTGTATACAAAATATAAAACTAACCAAAGCAATAAATAAATTTTAATAATAAAATTTTAATTATAAAAAATTGAATCACCGAAAGCAATTGTCCGAAAAGATAACCATCCAATTGACAAACCAATTACGCTGCGGTCAATTTGTAACGAAACAATTGAAGGGCAACCAATTGGTAATAAACCAATTGGTCCACAACCTAGCGACCGAGTAACGCTACCCATCACACTGCCGGCCGACGCGGTTCAACCAAAGCGATGCTCCCATAGGACCTCCTTCCCATTCCCCCCCGTCCCGCTATGTGGTGAGGTCACTATGAGTTCCTCCCCCGCAGTTGAGCCGTCATCCCCTTCCACCACACCCTCGTCACCAGCGTTGAGGGTTGACTTCCACACTTCTACTCCAAACTTCATCGGCGGACGGGTAAGTTTCAGTCATTGGACATTAGTAATTAGATTTAAAAGCTACTTCAGTTGGGAGACTGTCGGGGCTGTCTTTTTAAAAAAAAATAAAAGTAATGAGACGTACGATGCGCTCTCCTGATGGTAAGACATAACGCTGGAATGGTTATAGCCATAACCATTGCAGCACCGTGATTAAATAGTGATAGTTTAAAACAGTACTTTAAGTCAATCATAGAATAGTAAGCCAATCACTGAAAGTAGATTAGATTATACTAACCTAATCATTGCTTAGTAATTACCCAGTAATTCCATTATAACACATTAGTCATAGTATAGTGAAACAATCACGATATGATGAGTTAGTCACGATGTAGTAAGTCAATGCAGTCATAATGAGTCAATCACGGTTTACTGCATCGTAAGTCAATCACGATTTACTGCATCGTAAGTCAATCACTGCGTAGTAAGTCAATCACGATTTGCTGCTTCGTAAGTCAATCACTGCGTCGTAAGTCAATAACTGCGTAGTAAGTCATCATAATATAACAGTTGTGGAATCAGATACGAATGTGCCAGTCAAGCTAAGTTAACGATTTCGATATTGCTACAAAGTATGTTATGGTAATTTCAGAAGCACCACCATCCACCACTCAACGTTATCCTACCGGTGACCGCGCCGGCGACACCACCTACTTACAGTAAGTTTTACATAAGTTTGGGGAGTATTACTAAGTTGAAAGGGGGTTACTGGATACTTCTTAAGCCCCCAATAATGGTTAAAATAACTAGAAGTGTTTATATCCTCTTCTCGCTGCAGTAACAAGTTGTCAACACGTGTGTCGCCACTACACGAGGAGCTCAGGACGTGTTGACTCTTCGAGCGCTTGGCCGAGAATGAGGTTATTCAGCGAGAAGAGAATATAAAAACTTGTGATTATTTTAATTCATTTAGTTTTTAAGGTTATGTCGGATTTTAGTTTTAGATATTAATTAATATTTCGGATATAATTTAACTAGAATAAATGTACAATTAAAAAAACCGACTTCATACACATAAGCTCGAACGCAGCTGGGTTTTAGGTATTTTACAAGTCAGTTATTTTTTTTTAACGATCTTTTGTACTCGGGCTAAATATTACATATGTCCAAATGTCAAAAGTTTATTTTTAAATGTCAAAGGAAAAAATCAATTTATGCTATAATTACCCATATTTATATTGTGTATTACGTTAAAAAGTTTTATAGATAATTTAGATAAAAGGAAGAAAGAAATATTTCAAATGTTATGTATGTCGTAGCGATGATAGCTCAGTGGTTAGCGCGGTAGGTTCGCATGCCGAAGGGCGTGGGTTCAAACCCCAACAATGAGCTTGAGCTGCCGGTGAAGGAAAACATCGTGAGGAAACCATAGCATGGTGGTAGGGTACTTTCTAGTACTCGGCTGGCTAGCTACCACCCTCAAGTTGAAAATCTGCCGCCAAGCATCTAACAGTGTGTTCCGGCAGCCTCACTTGAGAGCCAGTTCCATTCCAGGCTAGGTGTGCTTTACCATCTTCGACCACACCTTCACTTAACATCAGGTGAGCTGTGGTCAAACACCTGGCCTGTCAACCATAAAAAAAAAAATAAAAAAATGTCGTTATATGAGTTTTAAAAACACTGATCCCGTGTTCCCGCCAAAACCTCGCAGGTCGCTTCTGCAGCGGTGTTTTTTTTTTTGGCATCGCGATAAGTGCGTTCTGCCACTTTGATGTTGGTGTTTCAGGCGAAGCGGGCGTGACACCGCCGCCGCGGTCGCCCGGCGCCGGCGCCGCCACACCCGCGTCCGGTGACGGCCGGGGGCATCCGCCCGACGGCACTTCTTCAGACAAGGTATTATTTATGCTGGATAAAAGAAATAACGAGAATTAGTTTAATTAATTATTTATTTTTGATTTCGTACAGAAAGGTATATTGTAATTGTGAGAATGGAAAAAAATTGTAAACTTTTTTTAAATTATAATATATTGATAACGTACTGTTTTTATAGACGTGGATATGTTAGTGGTGCTAATGTAAACTATTTTTAATTATTTGTTGATTTTCCTCTGTTTTTTTATTACAACTAGGCTTGTGTGTGGCCGCCAACTCGCCTGATGTTAAGCGAAGATGCGGTCTCCGGTGGAGCACGCTCGCCTAGAAGAACCGATTCACTCGCGACTTGAAGGTACCCAGATAGTACCAAGCAGGGAACACCCACTTACTTGGTGGTAGATCTCCTTAGCAGGAGGTCGTCTGGGTAAGTACCACCGCAGTACCAATTATTCTGCCGCTAAGCATTAGTGTGTAAACATTACTGGTACTGCAGCTAGCGAAATTACTGGGCTGTTGAGACTAACCATCGAAAGTCTCAAAGTAATGAGCGCCAAAGCAGCGATGCCCCGGACTTTGTTTAGTTACTCAAAGTTCTGTGTATCGCTGCACTGGTCATGGACAGGCGATCTCTCTGACCATCAGGAGAGCGTCTCGTTCGTCTCATTACTTTTTACATAAAAAAAAACACTCGGGCAGCAAATTACATTTATTAGCGGTTCGTACGATGAAGGTAGATTCGAACCGTTTCCAATAAATATGGAAATTTCAATGTGACAAGAGAAACGATTTTTAATTATTGATTGAGTTCAGGCGATTATCATGCATGGTTATTTATGCGCCCCTCCAAGGTCAGGGCCTTGAGCTTGAGTAGCGCGGACGTGGTGGTCGATGGCACTGACTTTAACATTTGCAATATCGTTTCAGTCATCGGAAACAGCGGTGGGCACTGTATCGAGAACAACCACGCAGCTATCCCGGAAAGAGAGTTACAAAGCGCAACGCCAGCATTACAGAAGAGAGAAGAAACGTGTCGCTTCCGCTTTGCTGCATTCCATAGAGGACCCCTCGGTTGTTGTCTTAGCCGATTGGCTGAAGGTAACTAAACGCGTTTTTTTTTTTTTTTATGGTTGACAGGCTAGTTGTTTGACCACAGCTCACCTAATGTTAAGTGAAGGTGTGGTCGAAGATGGTAAAGCACACCTAGCCTGGAATGGAACTGGCTCTCAAGTGAGGCTGCCGGAACACACCGTTAGATGCTTGGCGGCAGATTTTCAACTTTCGTGTGGTAGCTAGCCAGCCGAGTACTAGAAAGTACACTACCACCATGCTATGGTTTCCTCACGATGTTTTCCTTCACCGGCAGCTCAAGCTCATTGTTGGGGTTTGAACCCACGCCTTTCGGCATGCGAACCTACCGCGCTAACCACAGCTATCATCGCTACAAATGCTATGATGCTCTTTATTTCACGTATACTTATTGCATTTTGCAGATATTCATAGCATTTTGTCGATATTCGTTGCATTTTGCCGATATTCGTTGCATTTTGTCAATATTTGTAGCATATTGTCGATAAATACAAATGAAAATATTTTTGTTACAAATCAAATCCGTAATATCATTATAAAAATGTTAAAATAAAGTCAATATAGTCCAATAAAGTATGTAAAGTGTTGTCTATTGCCTATAAAGTTTGACAGTTTCATATTGCCGCCAAGCACCTTGTGGTGTATTCTATGTACCTTGAACACTAAAACATCTGTTAAACTGTTTTTTTTTCAGGTTCGCGGATCGTTAAAGTCATGGACAAAACTATGGTGTGTTCTGAAACCTGGCCTCTTGTTGCTGTATAAGACGCCCAAGGCGAAGGTGAGCCATGTCGGTATCTGATATTAGATTTAGCTTGAATGTATGTCTGTCTTTGGTGTCGTAGTCTGTCTATTTTTGGTGTAAATCCCATATCTTATCAGTTACGTTGAAATTTATAGTGAAAACTTCTATTTGTCTAAGTCAGTCAGTCAGTGAGTGGTAATTTAGCTTTATAGAGTTGTTAAACAAAGCGCTATATGAGTTGTATTTGGTCATATCTGTTGTATTTGGTTTTATATGTTGTTGTTGTTGTTTGGTTTTGTATTTGGTCGTATCTGTTGTATTTGGACGTATTTTATTTATTTTTATTTTATTGATATTAGGGAAATTAACAGCTAGTTACAAACATTTGGTTACCTATGTACCTTTGATATCTGTTCTATCTGTTGTATTTTGTCCTATCTGTTGTATTTGGTATTAACTTTTGTATTTTGTCATACTTATCGTATTTTACCCGAATACGCGAAAATGAGAGGTTTGATTTTAGCAGTAATATGTACGTATATAATGTTTATGTGTTTCACGATTTTTTATATTTAGGCTTGGGTTTGACCGCAGTTTTGTCTGTCTTTTTTATAGTTGACAAGCTAGGTGTTTGACCACAGCTCACCTAATGTTAAGTAACTGGTGTTGGTTTTTTAAGATAGATTAAACGTAGAATGGCAATGGCTAAAAACGCTATGGCACCAAATATTTTGAAAAAACGGGGAATAAGCTACAAAACAAAAGTTCTTCAGCAAACAACTATGTACTTAGAAGCCACCTCCACTTCTTAATTCTACCAGGTTGTTAGCTACTTCGGACGGAAGTCGATGGAGGCACATTGCCCGTCTAAGAGATTCCAGTGACCACACTCCTCAGGAATGAAGTGCTGATTGAAGGAGAAGTTGATTTTTAACCCTCGACGCAAAAACGACGGGGTGTTATAAGTTTGACGTGTCTGTCTGTGTGTGTATGTGCGTGGCATCGTAGCTCCCGAACGGATAAGCCGATTTTGATTTGATTTATTTTTTGTTTAAAAGGTGAATTAGTCGGGAGTGTTCTTAGCTATGTTTGATGAAAATCAGTCCAAGATGGCCGCCGCCACAAAATGGCGGATTACATATTTTGTCACAACTCCCTAAATATGGGTGTCAAATGAAAGGGCTCGACTAGTAGAATACTATACACATTTTGTGAATTAATAAATGTTTGTTCTGTGTCTGGGTGTTCTGTATGTATTATAAGTATGTATTTACAAAAAAAAAGTATTCTATCAGTTATCTGACTTCCATCACACAAGCTCTGCTTAGTTTGGGGTCAGATGGCGCTGTGTGTATAGTCCTACGATAATTATTTATTTATGTCGGGGTGTTTTTTTTAATTTTAAATTTAACTTAAATTCTTAATTTTTTATTTGTTTTAAAGGAGTTTTATTTCTTTACAGAGCAGCCATTGGGTCGGGACCGTGCTGCTGACCTCGTGCCAGGTCATCGAGCGCCCTTCCAAGAAGGACGGTTTCTGCTTCAAGCTATACCACCCACTCGAGCAGAGCATCTGGGCGCCCAGAGGACCCCACAACGAGACCATCGGTCAGAATCTTCCACCAATTTATTATTATCATTATTTCAGCCTATTTTGTCTCACTGCTAAATAAATAATAAATAAATAAATATCGTAGGACATTACACACAGCGCCATCTGGCCCCAAACTAAGCAGAGCTTGTGTGATGGAAGTCAGATAACTGATAGAATACATAAATACTTTTTTTTTTGTAAATGCATACTTATAATACATACAGTACACCCAGACACAGAACAAACATTTGTTTATACAAAAAAATGTTTGCCCTGAGATATACACAAAAAAGGATATAGTCACATTAATGCGTAAACAAAAGACAAATTATAATCTTTGTGGTAGATCTCCTTAGCAGGAGGTCGTCTAGGTAGGCACCACCGCAGTACCAGTTATTCTGCCGCCAAGCAGTAGTGTGCAAACATTACTGTGTTCCGGTTTGAAGGGTACTGCAGCTAGCGAAATTACTGGGCTGTTGAGACTAACCATCGAAAAATAATGAGTGTTAAAGCAGCGATGGACCCTGGACTTTGTTCTGCTAATCAAAATATTATTACGATGTTTGTATGTATATAAATATAGATATATATTATATATATCTATCTATCTATACTATTACAAAGAGGAAAGATTTGTTTGTTTGTATTGAATAGGCTCCGAAACTACGGGACCGATCTTAATAATTCTTTCATTATTAGAATGCTACTTTATCCGTCATGGACGTAGACTATAGTTTATTTAAAAAACAATTAGGGATCCGTATGGAAAATTCAATAATGTAACCCAAGCTGTGAGAAATTTGAAAAAACCCTTACTTAGCATGCGCAGCGAAAACTATTGACAACAGAATAAAGTGACGTTTTATAGCAAAGTGACAGCTGCAAGTAAGTCCGCGATATCATATGTCTAACTGGTACAGTTGTCATCTACATCTACACTAATTATAAAGAGGAAAGATTTAATTGTTTTGTTTGTTCGTATTGAATAGGCTATATAAATATATGTTTTATACCTTTCCTTTTAAAATATAATAACTGTTCCAAAGTTTATATAACCACTTAAGCTTCTGTATCAAATTGTATTTGAATGTTTTATGTTATCGTTTTATTTACATAAGTTTTTACTTTTTTAATGATAATAATAATAATATAACTCTTTATTGTGCACATCATATAAAGTAAAAAATACAGAGAACAAAAAACCTTATTAACTAGTGACACAAGTGGCGGCCTTATCGCTAACAGCGATCTCTTCCAGGCAACCAAGAAAAGAAAAATACGATAGAAAGCTTAAGAAACAGACGGGAGATGTAACACTAATAAGAAATAAAAATAAAATAAAAATTTTTAGTTTTTGATGAGTATTATGCTCGCAAAATAATAATATTTACACGGTTGTACTGCCAGGACCGAATACACACTGGTAGTTGTACATGCTTGTTACATATTTTATGATACAATAAAGAAATTTTAAAACAAAACAAAAAAAAAAAAACAATTGAATAGGCAATTGATTGATTCAGGCGTTACTTTGCGGAAGTTCATTTTGAATGTTCAATGTTTATATTTAGTTTATTTCCGCTTAACAGTCGTTCCAGTTCCAACAGTGACGAGGAGACTTAAATTTAACTAATTTTACACTGCTTATTAATTAAAAACCCTAATCTTACTTAAAATCTAGAACTCATAAACTTAGAAATATTCTTAATTTGACAAATATAAAAAAATTAAAACTACAAAAAATCTAATTAGATTTTTTGTAGTTTTAATTTTTTTATATTTGTCAAATTAAGCATAATATATAATAATAAGCAGTGTAAAATTAGTTAAATTTAAGTCTCCTCGTCACTGTTGGAACTGGAACGACGGTTAAGCGGAAATAAACTAAATATAAACATTGAACATTCAAATTGAATAGGCTCCGAAACTACTGGATCGATAAATTTGTATTGTTAATCGAGTTTTGTTTTTCCGTGTGAAAATTCCCGCCGGGGCGAGCTGCTAGTTTTAAATATTTGTTGTGTACAGGGGCAGTTGTGCAGCCACTGCCGACAGCGCATCTGATATTCCGCGCGCCGTCGCAAGCGGCCGGTCATTGTTGGCTGGATGGACTAGAACTCGCCCTACGATGCAGCAATGCTATGCTAAGGTACTACATTTTTTTTTCTTTGGTTTTGGCGTCGCGTTTTAGCATTTGCCAGTGTCAAGTAATTATATATTTTCAAGTTTCAAAAGTTAAATAAGTGCCATCGTAGCTAGTTTTAGTCAAAGTCGTCTAAGTCAAGTCCAGTTCGTGTCAGTTAATTCCAGTCATGCTTTAGTAAAGTAGTGGCGACTTTACTACAAAGCTTCGATGGAGTTTTGGAAGCAACACGAAAACTCATGTTTCACCACATTATATCATTTTCCCACACTCGCGCTTGTAATTCGGCACTTTATGAATAAAACACCACCATTTTTATGCATAAACACTCGACAAAACACTAGTTTTGGAAAAAAAATACAACGGAACTACACGACTCTTCCCGCGTTCCCGCCAAAAACCAAAGGTACTACATTACAGATAGGGTGCAAAACTTTTCAGTATATAAACCAAACACTTACAAAAAAAAAAGCCGAATTACGGAAAAAACGTTGGTTATGCGGATGCGATGCGGTTTGCGGTTTTTTTTTTTTTTTTTTTTTTTTATGGTTGACAGGCTAGGTGTTTGACCACAGCTCACCTGATGTCAAGTGAAGGTGTGGCCGAAGATGGTAAAGCATACCTAGCCTGGAATGCAACTGGCTCTCAAGTGAGGCTGCCGGAACACACCGTTAGATGCTTGGCGGCAGATTTTCAACTTGAGGGTGGTAGCTAGCCAGCCGAGTACTAAAGTACCCTACCACCATGCTTTGGTTTCCTCACGATGTTTTCCTTCACCGGCAGCTCAAGCTCATTGTTGGGGTTTGAACCCACGCCCTTCGGCATGCGAACCTACCGCGCTAACCACTGAGCTATCATCGCTACAAAATGTATGCGGGAATATGCATACAAGAACAAGAATATGCATGCGGGGTATGCGGGAAGAGATTCTCTGTTACACACCAAGAAGAAGAAACAAGAGAGTGAGCACTAACCTGGCTTGCCGACTGGCTTCTGGCACGGAGCTGGTGAATGGCAATGCACTGCGTTTCTTTCTTAATGCACACACGATAAAAAAGCTACTTGCGGCGCAGCGGGAAGAGAAAGAGGGAAATAGCGGGAACAGCGGGATTGAGGAAGGGAAGAAAGGTAGCGCGTATGAAATGTCGGTTAAATTAAATGTGAACATGTAGGTATGTATGTCGCTGAATGCTGCCCATTGGCCACTTGCGCGAGAAACGTCAACGGCCAGCTTGGGCAGTGTCTCACTCCGATGCATCATTCCTCTCGCTTGTGTAACAGAGACGGATAGAAACGGCGTAAACAAACGTATATAGTTAGTATGTATACATATAATTTATTATAGTTCTTATCGCGTTACAAATAGAGTGTATAATTCAGATGTTCGCGGTCGCGGCCGGAGCAGACAGTCGCAGCCGAAGCACCGACAACACAAACGAATATATCTCACGAGGAATTAGAGAAGCACTTCAATGAACACGGTAAGCACTGAACAAGACAATATACAACACTTTATTACTCACACATTCTAATTAATTAATTAAAATTAGATAATTAATTGATTCAGGCGTTACTTTGCGGAAGTTCATTTTGAATATTCATAGAAAGAGCATTTTAACTTCAAGTTTAAGCATGTTTTATAAGTGATAATCATGTGCTAAAAAATATAATTAATTTTAATTAAATGTTCAAGGTATATATCTAGTTTATTTCCGCTTAACAGTCGTTCCAGTTACAACAGTGATGAAGACTTACATTTAACTAATTTGACAACAAGAACTTTGTCAAATTAGTTCTAGATTTTAAGTAAGATTAGGTTTTTAATTAATAAGCTTTCAAGTTAGTTTAATTTAAGCCCTCATCACTGTTGTAACTGGAACGACTGTTAAGCGGAAATAAACGAGATATATACCTTGAACATTTAATTAAAATTAATTATATTTTTAGCACATGATTATTACTTATAAAACATGCTTAAATTTATACTAACTAACTAATTTGACAACAACTTATTAATTAAAAACCTAATCTTACTTAAAATCTAGAACTAATTTGACAAAGTTCTAGTTGTCAAATTAGTTAAATTTAAGTCCTCATCACTGTTGGAACTGGAACGACTGTTAAGCGGAAATAAACTAGATATATACCTTGAACATTTAATTAAAATTAATTAGATTTTATAGCACATGATTATCACATAAAAAACATGCTTAAACTTGAAGTTAAAATGCTCTTTCTACTTGTGCTACTCGCACGATACTGCGATGAATGAAGCCTTTACGACAAAAAGTGTTAAACAGTACCACAAAAAGTTTTTTTTGGGATATGTATTGTTGGCAAAGGTTGTAGCACATAATTTTTTTTTTCTTTGGTTTTGGCGTCGCGTTTTAGCATTTGCCAGTGTCAAGTATTTATATATTTTCAAGTTACAAAAGTTAAATAAGTGTCCTTGTAGCTAGTTATAGTCAAAGTCCAGTCTGTGTCAGTCAAGTCCAGTCATGCTTTAGTAAAGTAGTGGCGACTTTACTATAAAGCTTCGATGGAGTTTTGGAAGCAACACGAAAAGTCATGTTTCACCACATTATATCATTTTCCCACACTCACGCATATAATTCGGCACTTTATGAATAAAACACCACCATTTTTATGCATAAACACTCGACAAAACACTAGTTTTGGAAAAAAATACAACGGAGCGACACGACTCTTCCCGCGTTCCCGCCAAAAACCACATAATTTGTTTGTTTTAATAAATAAAAAATATGCCCTTAAAAGGATGCTGACTGATTAACAGTATCCCTTGTAGATGATATTTTATTTGAAGGTAATATAAAACTTTGTTTCCATCCCATGCACTATGTATGCTATTGTGTGGTTTTTATAATATTTAATATAATGCTCATTTTTGGCAACAAAATGTATATAAATAAAAAAACGTCGATTAAAAATACAACAAAATTAAAAAAAAAACAATTGAATAAAATTTGCTTTTGATAAATTTAATTTTTTAAATATCAGACCCATCGTATTGTAGCTCTCCTATAATGTCCATATCGGATGATTCACCGTACGATAAAAGAAACAATCAAAACCAAAAAAGGTCGAAAGCTGTCAAAATGTCAAAGTGGGCACAATGCGTAGAATCAATCGAGACGACGTCAAAAATGGACACGGATTCAGAAAACGAAAAGAAAGAGGGTTTCTTTGATTTTCTAAAAAAAGATATTTTCGAAAGGAACGTTGCTAGCACATCGTCTGTCAAAGATATGAGGAAAACCAAAAAGAATGCTATAACAAGCAAAAGTTTAGCGTCTAGTCCGATGAGGCATGAGATGGGGAAGAGGTCACCAATTTTGCGGTGTTTCGATTTACCCAAAATACCAGTCACCGAAAGGATCAAAGAGAAAGTCTCATCGACGACCTTGATTGAGGAGAACTTAATCAAATTCATGGCGTCGTTTCCTAAGAGGAGGAGTTCTACGCCTTGCACTAGACATTTGACGCAGAAACGAATATCGGAATTGCGAGAATCCGGAGTGAAAACAGATTCAGAAAACGATGAGGTTTTTCTGAAGGTATATTTTTTTTTATAAACATTTTAAATGTATTCTTAGTTGAGATAGGGTTGAGGTAGGGTTGGGCGATAGACTCGGGGGGGTCCATCGCCCGACAAGAGTAGCCCCTGCGGTGGCGCGCGCGGTGTTTCCGCGCGCCCCTCAAGGAAAGAGGCTGCCCAAGTGGGTGTTCCCCAATGAATATAGTCTGGGTACCTTCAAGTCGCGAGTGAATCGGTTTCTTTTAGGCGAGCGTGCTCCACCGTAGACCGCATCTTCGCTTAACATCAGGCGGGATGGCGGTCAAACGCAAGCCTATCTACTATAAAAAAAAAAAAAAAAAAAGAGGGATGGAGGCATTACAGCTCCATCCCTAACAGGGAAGGGTCCCAGGGGACCAGCGCCGTCGGGGCGGCGGACGAGTGCGAAAGCGTTCCCGTAGCCCCGACACACGGGCGCCAGGCAGAAACACCCCAGGGTTTTTAGTGGGTAGGCCGCCACAATGGCGGAGAGTCCCACATAACCACCGTGCTTCCCCCGGAGCCGGTGGTATCCGTTAAGAATTTCCCGGGGAGAAAAAAAAAAAAAAAAAAAAGGGTTGATAAGCATAAAATGGCACGTTTAACCAACAAATTGACTGAAAGTCGACTAAGGTGGTATGAACACGTGATGCGGAGAGACGATGACCTTGCTGTTCGAAGAGCGCTGGTACTTTTTTTTTTAAATGTTTTTTATGTTAAAAGTAATGATACGAACTAGACGCTCTCCTGATGGTAAGAGATAACGTCTGCCCATGACCATTACAGCGATACACAGAACTTTGAGTAACAAAACAAAGTCCAGGCTTCGCTGCTTTGGCGCTCATTACTTTGAGACTTTCGATGGTTAGTCTCAACAGCCCAGTAATTTCGCTAGCTGCAGTACTCTTCAAACCGGAACACAGTTATGTTTACACACTACTGCTTAGCGGCAGCTAGCGAAATTACTGGGCTGTTGAGGCTAACTCAACTAAAATGAGCGCCAAAGCAGTGATGCCCTGGACTTTGTTATGTTACTTAAAGTTCTGTGTATCGCTGCGATAGTCATGGACAGGCGTTATCTCATACCATCAGGAGAGCGTCTCGTTCGTCTCATTATTTTTTACATTAAAAAAAAATACGGATACCACCGGCCCTGGGGCAGGCTGGTTATGTGGGACTCTGTTATAATGGCGACTTACCCACTAGAAACCTTGGAGTGTTCCACCTTGGCTCTTTGTTTCTTTTTTTATGCGGAATAGGTTTGCGTATGACCACATCCTGCCTGATGTTAAGCATAGCTGGTGGTAGGTCTCCTTAGCAGGAGGTCGTCTAGGTAGGTACCACCGCAGTACCAGATATTCTGCCGCTAAGCAGTAGTGTGTTAATATTACTGTGTTACGGTTTGAAGGGTACTGCAGCTAGTGAAATTACAGGGCTGTTGAGACTAACCATCTAGTCTCAAAGTAATGAGCGCTAAATAGCGCGCTTGCCTAGAAAAACTTTACTTTGGTTTGGAAGACATTTATATATATCTTATGTTTTTTAGACTAAATTGCCTAAAAAACGTCGTGTGCTACATTCAGAAGTGATATGCGATACCCCAGACAATATAGTGATAACGAAAACGGCGCCATCTCTCGAGAGATTCAGGAAAACTTATAGCTCATCTTCCACCGAAGACGGATGCTTCGGATTTAGGTATAAATGCACCAAGTTATCTTAAATACTAAGTTAATGCCACTAATATTATAAATGTGATAGTTTGGATAAATAAATACAATAAATAAATATCGTAGGACTATACACACAGCGCCATCTGGCCCCAAACTAAGCAGAGCTTGTGTGATGAAAGTCAGATAACTGATAGAAGATATATATATAGGTACTTTTTTTTTTGTAAATGCATACTTATAATACATACAGTACACCCAGACACAGAACAAACATTTGTTGATAAAGAAAATGTTTGTCCTGAGCGGGAATCGAACCCACGCCCTTCAGCTCTTAAGGCAGATATGCAACCAATGAGCCAACTGGGCTGTCATGGATGCATGGATGTTTGTTACTCTTTCACGCAAAAACTACAGAATGGATTTGGATGAAATTTGGTATGGAGGTAGCTGATACCCTGGATTAGAACATAGGCTACTTTTTATCCCGAAAAAATGTAGCGGGTAACACCGCGGGGCGCAGCTAGTTTTCCAAATGTGAAAGTTTAGATGGGTGTATGTTTGTTACTCTTTCACGCAAAAACTACAGAATGGATTTGGATGAAATTTGGTATGGAGGTAGCTGATACCCTGGATTAGAACATAGGCTACTTTTTAACCCGAAAAAATGTAGTCTCCACGTGGGAACAGCGCAGGGCACAGCTAGTAATATATAAAGTGACATCCTACTAATATGTTAAATGTGAAAAAGGAAAAAAATCAGATTCCATCCGCTCTAGTGCAAAGATACAAGATCGAGAATTGCATGATTTGAAATTCGAGGTATATTTTTGACATAGTTTTATTTAATAATCGGTTTTTCCGCCGAGTTTCAATCTACAGAGCTTCAAACGAATGGTGAATCGGGTCCTTAAAGGTAGGCAACGCACTGGCAATGCCCCGGGTATTGCAAGTGTCCATAGGCGGCGGTGACCGCTTACCATTAGGTGGCCCGTCGCTTGTTTGCTACTTTTTTCACATTAAAAAAAAATCAAGACTTACATTAAATAAAAAAAGTATGTAATTGGTGACTTCACTAAAACATAAGTGTTAAAAAATAATGTGGGGTCATACCCTGGGCAAATATGTACAATTTAATGTTTTTTTTTAGAAAATCGTCCACATATAGTCATATACCGTCACCTACTCCAATGAAATATTCTCTGATCGACTACGACAAACTACCTTCGCTCGCTTTCGCGCAGAGTGCGAGCGAGAGGCGTGACGACCGTTTCGCTTCTCAGAATGTTTACATAGCTGGGAAGATCGTTAGGGGCGGTAAGGTTTTATGTGGGCAAAGAACATCTAACAGGGAAACGGTGCGAGTGATCCGAAAGGAGGTTGTTGTACTCATCATTGTAAACTTTAACTATGGAAACGACCTTGAAATCGCGAGTAAACTATCAACAGTTGGGAGTGACACTCGAGACGGCTATTCGATAATAATTCGACGAGAATCGATGTTGGAATTTCAAACACACGCCAACTTTTTAATAATTCGGCGAAAATCGGGAGTGAAATTTCAAACATGCCCCGTTTTTTTGAGATTGAGAATCTTCAAATTCAAACATTATGCAAAACATGGGTTACAATTATTATGGGTATGGGTTACTTAGAACATGACTCAGTAATTATAATTCGACAAAAATCAAGAGTGAAATTTCAAAGACGCGTGACGTTTGGGCACATTTTATTATATGAGAGAGAAGAAAGATTTTAAAGTAGAGCGAAGGAGAAAGATATCAATTCTTTTATTTTTAATCTATTGCATAGCTTCTATCGCGGGCCTTGAGCGTGGAGACCGAATCCAGAAATTCCGTAACGAAAATAACCTAACACCCCCCACTCCCACCGGCACAGCGGTGATACTTTTTAGTTTTGCCATCTATCGATGAATAGCAGAACTTTTAATGGCTTTTTTGAAATATCACGCTTGTCTCTTTAGTTCAGCAACTTGCCTCTAGGTGGCATTGGTTGTAATGCTATGCAGTAGCTTTACCGCGGCAGTCCCCGAGTGCCACACGTCTTTTTTTGTAAGTTTTCGTAAAAAAGATGTTTTATTCTATAAACTGACGTCATGCAGGCTTAATTTTTTAAAGCGCTTGTTAAAGTAAGCATAAGAGGGGGAATAAGAGTTATGCTTACTTTTGTTGACAAGGGGGAGGGAAGCGTAAACAATGACTAAAATTATGTATGCTTATAAATATGTATTTGATATGTCTTTGTATAGTGCAGTTGGTCATAAAAAAAAATCGCAATATGTACAACGACCTCTTCGGAATACTACCGTTCTGCGTAACCTTGTTTCAAATTGAGTAAGAAACTATGGAGATAACTTGAGGCTTTATTTATAAACGTTGCTTATAGTTGTGCTTAAATTAGCCTGTCTCATTTCCACGCGTGACATTCTAATCGACAGAGTATGTTAAGCATTGTTTAACTATAAGTAATGGTTATAAAGTTTTGTGGTTTCAGATAACATATCAGTTATCTACGCAGTTTGTTTGCTCTCGCTATTTGAATTAGAATTTGCCGTAATTACTGCGCTAGTGATTTTTCTATAGTATTTGTAGAATGTAGAAAACTTTTATGTTTAAGGTGGTTCGATTTCCATGCAAATAAATTTTTCCCATTTATGGACAAACGGAGCATAATTTTACAGTGAAATCACAGCTACTGGCATTTATTTTGGTCTTTATTTGCGGTAAATCACAATTGTTTGGATAAAACAGTAGATTATCAATTATATATTAAACGTTTTCGCCGAAGTAAGTTATATGGACTGCAATTAGATTTTCGTATGGTTGACAAGTTAGGTGTTCGACCACAGCTCACCTGATGTTAAGTGACGGTGTCCGGGGATAGTGTAGCTTCCCAACGGTGAAAGAATTTTTTGAAATCGGTTCAGTAGTTTTTGTGTTTATTCGTCACATACAAAAATCCAAAATACAAATCTTTCCTCTTTATAATATTAGTATAGATTTTAACGAGAATCGAGTACCGAGTACTCTTTCTGTTTTTTTTATAACAATTTTATTTTAAATTGATGATTTAATTATTATTATTTTTTAAATCTATTGTTTTTTTTTTATTTTTTATTATGATTTAAATTACATATTTTTAAATTAAATTGTATTATTATTATTTTAAATACTGTATCTATAATTATCTAATGTTGACATATAACTTGTATGTGTTATCAAATAAAAACACTACTACTGTCTCATCAGTCATGCTGTATATGTACCTAGTTTTAAAGACAAATAAATCATTCATTCATTCAAGCGCCAAGTCGGGGCGGGTCGCTAGTCAATAATATGATATGTAACCAAAAGTGTTAATGAAAAGAATTCGAGACGAACGTCCTAATCAGAAATTTAACTGTTGACGACATCTGGCGTGAAAAACATGCGCGATGACGTCATGCGGTATCTACAAACAGTTAAAACTACTTACGTTAAACTGTCATTAAATTTACTAATCACTTCATCACTACATAGTATAAAACAAAGTCGCTGTCGCTGTCTGTCCGTCCCTATGTATGCTAAAATCTTTAAAACTACGCAACGGATTTTGAAGCGGTTTTTTTTAATAGATAGAGTGATTCAAGAAAAAGGTTTATATGTATAATACATGCATAATATTGTAGAGAAACACTGATAAATTTGGAGGTATCTAATGTGATGTCGTAAATAAACACATTTTTTTGCGCTTACATTGCAAACGCTGGCTGAACCCCACGAGATAAATCAAAATAATGTACTACAGTATTGTACACCTTGAAAAGGTCAACAAAAAAGTCCGCGATGGTATATGTCTTTCTCTTAAGAATAACCCACAATAACCATTTTTTATCCTTTACATTTTACGGGAAAAAATGGCTTATTTACGAAGTGATTTTAAACAATACAGCATTAATTTTTATCCAATTAAGTACCTTATATATATATACTAGCGACCCGCCCCGGCTTCGCACGGGTGCAAAATTCGAAAAAAAGTAGTCGCGTTTTCAAGGTGTAGGTACAATACTTAGTACATTATTTTTATAAATCCTGTAAGGTTAAGCCTGCGTACGCAATGTAAGCGGCAAGAAATGTAAGAATTTACGACACCACATTAGAAACCCTGAAAATAACAGTATTTCTCCATTATTTAATAGATGTTATTATACATAAAAACCTTCCTCTTGAATCACTCTACCTATTACAAAAAACCGCATCAAAATCCGTTGCGTAATTTTAAAGATTTAAGCATACAGACAAACAAACAGACAAAAATAGCGACTTTGTTTTATACTATGTAGTGATATTGCCCATTTAATATAGATCAATATGGCCCTTTACAGCATGTAGTCAAGTAGGCCCTTCAAGTCGCGAGTGAATCGGTTTCTTCTAGGCAAGCGTGCTCCACCGTAGACCGCATCTTCGCTTAACATCAGGCGGGATGGCGGTCAAACGCAAGCCTATCTACTATAAAAAATAAAAAAAATAAATGTAATTTAAATGAATATCTCCGAAGATATTACAGATTAAAAACGCAGGGACCTCGCGGTTGCGGCGGTACCGGCCAATAAAGTCGTCCGCCGCGTCTGTTTGTTCGCGATAAACATAAAAACTACTGAACGGATTATCACGCGAATTTCACCAATAGATAGAATTATTCAAAAGGAAGGTTTATATGTATAATACTAGTATATGCACCACATTAGTATCTACATTGCGCCCGTGCGGAAAAACAGTTTATTCAGAAATTCTGCAAAGTTTCTGTGGTAGGGGGAGGGATGAAAGCCAAAATGTTTACTTAGCAATTTTAAGAAAGAAAGAAAATAATTTTATTTTGCAACAATACAAAAAAAAAAAACAAAAATAACAACAAATAGAGACAAACAGTTACAAAATACGGGCTCACCTCAGCATAATACTGGTCACACTAATTAGTATGACCAGCGCTGGTCTTCCGGTGAGCCCTTGTCGGTGAAACAAAACAACAAAACAAACATAACAAATTACCAACAACAAATAAACAAAACGTAATAAAAAATTCAAACTACAAACTACCCTGCAAATAACTCTTCTCAAAATATCAACAAAACAAAAATAACAGGCTCACGTTTGACCACCATCACGTTTGATTTTATTGTCGCGTAGTCCGATTTCAATTATTCTTTTTTTGTTAGAAAGGCTATACTCTAAATATTGTACGATAAAAATTGCATGTTCTTCGGAATGGTAGTTTATAAATAAATAAATATCGTAGGACTATACACACAGCGCCATCTGGCCTCAACCTTTTTTTTTTTACGTAAAAACTAATGAGACGACCGAGACGCTCTCCTGATGGTAAGAGATAACGCCTGTCCATGACCATCGCAGCGATACATAGAACTTTAAGTAACAAAACAAAGTCCAGGGCATCACTGCTTTGGCGCTCATTACTTTGAGACTTTTGATGGAGTTAGTCTCAACAGCCCAGTAATTTCGCTAGCAAACTAAGCAGAGCTTGTGCGATGGAAGTCTTAACTGATAGAATACGTAAACACTTTTTTTTTGTAAATACATACAGAACACCCAGACACAGAACAAACATTTGTTTATTCACAAAATGTTTTTCCTGAGTGGGAATCGAACCCACGCCCTACAGCTCTCAAGGCAGATGTACTACTAATGAGCCAACGGGGCTGTCTGCCAAATGAACATCCACAGTAGGTATGGTCGTCTAAAATAACATAAACCTCAGAATGTAGAGGAAACTTTGATGCTCATAATAAACTGAGAATTACAAATAAATAAATGTCACTGCCTCATAATAATATAACAATACTGTCCAGTCAATAATATAAATGTTAATAATGTCATATCATTATAAGAAATCAAGTAATAAATAAAAAAATAAAAGTCGGCCAAGTGCGAGTCGGACTCGCGCACGAAGGGTGCCGTACCATTTTATCTGTAAAATGGAACGAGGAGGAAAAAAAATGGATGGAGGAAATGTTGTAGCCGATCAGTTTGCAAAGGAATCTGTATTAAACGGAGCAGAGGTGTACATCGTCCCAGAATATACGGAAGTGTTGACAAAATACAGATATAAAATATATGAGAAATGGAAAACTGACTACATCAACATATGTTCACAAAAAGGTATCTGGTACAGAACTTTGCAAGCTGAACCTCCTCGAATACCTTGGTGCACAAACAGCAATCTGCAAAGAGGCTTTATAATCTTAGCACATAGACTTCGGTCTGGCCACATGCCACTTAATAGGTTTGAATATCTAATGGGCAGAGTTGAATCCCCCGCCTGCTCTCTCTGCGGGAGCCCTGAAAAAAATAAAAATCAAGTTTATTGTATGGGAGCCCACCTTTAATATTTATTTTTAGTATTTGTTGTTATAGCGGCAATAGAAATACATCATCTGTGAAAATTTCAACTGTCTAGCTATCACCGTTCTTGAGATACAGCCTGGTGATAGACAGACGGACGGACGGACAGCGAAGTCTCAGTAATAGGGTCCCGTTTTTACCCTTTGGGTACGGAACCCTAAAAAGGCTAATTCGGAATTCAAAGCCTTGAAATCATTCAATAAAATTTATTCCCTAACTTATGTACAGAATCCAGGTATAATTACGCCCTAACACGCTGTTGACCTATTTTATTCATCAACTTTTCCTCGTCGCTTATTCATTAAGCGATGATAGCTCAGTGGTTAGCGCGGTCGGTTCGCATGCCGAAGGGCGTGGGTTCAAACCCCAACAATGAGCTTAAGCTGCTGATGAAGGAAAACATCGTGAGGAAACCATAGCATGGTGGTAGCGTACTCTCTAGTACTTGGCTGGGTAGCTACCCTCAAGTTGAAAATTTGCCGCCAAGCATCTAACGGTGTATTCCGGCAGCCTTACTTGAGAGCCAGTTCCATTCCAGGCTAGGTGTGCTTTATCATCTTCGAACACACCGTCACTAAGCATCGGGTGAGCTGTGGCCAAATTTAGGCTACCTAGCCTGTCAAGCATAAAAAAAAAAAGTTAGCATACAAACTACTACTACTCTACTACTTGTTACTTTAAGTTTGATATACAAACAATCACGGGAACATAAGAAAACACAATGAAATTCGCGTCGACAAATAAGGCTTGCTCTTTTATAAAAATAATTTGTGACCTTGCATGTTAAAACGGGTTACCGTATAAACAGTATGGACTTTACAATGGGCCATCGTTCTTACACGACTGCCCAAAAAAGGAGTAATGTTTTCAAAAACCATTTTTATGCATAAACACTCAAAAAAACATTAGTTTTGGAAAAAATACAACGGGGCGACACAACTTTTTCCGGTCAGTCAAAACTCATAAAAATAAATAAATATCGCAGGACATTACACACAGCGCCATCTGACCCCAAACTAAGCAGAGCTTGTGTGATGGAAGCCAGATAACTGATAGAATACTTAAATACTTTTTTTTTGTAAATACATACTTATAATTATACTTGACGGCCCTGTTGGTTCATTGGTAGTATGTCTGCTCCAAGAGCTGAAGGCCGTGGGTTCGATTTTCACCCAAGACAAGCATTTTGTGATGTGAAAACAAATGTTTGTTCTATGTCTGGGTGTACTGTATGTATTTACAACAAAAAAAACCTATTTAAGTATTCTATCAGTTATCTGACTTCTATAGTACAAGCTTTGCTTAGTTTGGGGTCAGATAACGCTGTGATATTTATTATTTATTTATGATAAATGCAGAACACCCGGACACAGAACAAACAAATTATGCCGCAAATTTATCCTGGGTGGGAATCATACCCACGCCCTTAAGCTCTTGAAGCAGACACTACCAATGAACCAACAGGGCTGTCAAACGGACGTTTATGACGGCAGTGCAGACACGTCCTTTTTCCTTATGACGGCAGTATGGAGGTCAACAATCACATACCATACTGTTTCCACTCTGTACGTTTTATAATCATCTGAATATTACTTAAACAATTTAGTACCTTATCATCCGCGGGACAGTGCACACGTATCAGTATATATTGTGATAACGTTTGATAAGGATGCTCTTTGTTTTTTGATAATGGAAATTATGGCGTTCTATCACCGTTTTAAGTGTAATGAACGGGAAAAATATTTGTGTGTGTAGCAAAAGTGTATTGCCAATGTAAAAGTGAACATTTAAAGTGCTTTAATCAGATATCAGTAAGATAATAACATATTTCGACTCGATCGGAATTGTAGAAGCTGTCATACAGGGGCGGACCAGCAGTTTGACCCTAGAACTGCCTGAATAAATCAACCAATTACCATATTGTGAAAAACCTGTTTATGACGATGTTTTTTTTTATGTAAAAAGTAATGAGACGAACGAGACGCTCTCCTGATGGTAAGAGATAACGCCTGTTCATGACCATCGCAGCGATACACAGAACTTTGAGTAACAAAACAAAGTCCAGGGCATCGCTGCTTTGACGCTCATTGCTTTGAGACTTTCGATGGTTAGTCTCAACAGCCCAGTAATAAAGAGATCTAGCAAATATTTTATTAATTTAAACACACAAACAGCAACTGAGATATAGCAAAAGAAATCAACGGATTATGTAGTTATGTGATACTAATTATAAAGAGGAAAGATTTGATTTTTTGTTTGTATTGAATAGGCTCCGAAACTACTGGACCGATTTAAAAAACTCTTTCACTTTTGGGAAGCTACACTATCCCCGGGTGACATAGGCTAGTTTTTGTCCCTGTATTCCCACGGGAACGAGAACTACGTGTGTGAAACCGCGAGGCGTCCGCTAGTCTATACTAATTGTAAAGAGGAAAGATTTGATTTTTTGTTTGTATTGAATAGGCTCCGAAACTACTGGACCGATTTTAAAAATTCTTTCACCTTTGGGAAGCTACACTATCTCCGGGTGACATAGGTCAGTTTTTATCCCTGTATTCCCACGGGAACGGGAACTACGTGTGTGAAACCGCGAGGCGTCCGCTAGTCTATACTAATTGTAAAGAGGAAAGATTTGATTTTTGTTTGTTTGTATTGAATAGGCGAGCTGAATTACTGGATGGATAAATTTATATTGTTAATCGAGTTTTGTTTTTCCCGTGCGAAGCCGGAGCGAGCTGCTAGTAGATGATGTTTTCGTTTGCTACGAAACCTCGCTGTTTCATTGGAGCAGTGCGTTTAGTTGGGTTTACTAAGGGTCATGGAGTCGGTTTTTTTCCGTGGCTATAAAGCCGCCCAATTGAAAACAAAATGCAGTGAAATCTATATGCTAATTTACGAAAAGAAACTTATTGATATTTCCCCTAATTATTATAATATCTTTAAATGTTTTTAACGTTCCCATTACCTATGAAGCGAAGCGCTCTTTCTCCAGCATGTCTAATAGAAAACAAATATAGGACAACAATGTCAAACTATCGACAAAATCATTTATCAGTTCATTCCGCAAATTGCGATTTAGCAAAGGACTTACAATGCGATGAGCAAATAAAGTAATTTGCGACGCAAGAATGCAAAAACATTTCTTAATAATAAACTAGCAGCTCGTCCCGGCTTCGCACGGGAAAACAAAACTCGATTAACAATAAAAATATAGCATATATCACTCAGTGATAATGTAGCATTCTAATGATGAAACAATTATTAAAATCGGTCCAGTAGTTTCGGAGCCTATTCAATACAAACAAACAAAAAATCAAACCTTTTCTCTTTATAATTAGTACAGACTAGCGGACGCCTCGCGGTTTCACACGCGTAGTTCCCGTTCCCGTGGGAATACAGGGAAAAAAACTAGCCTATGCCACTCGGGGATAGTAGATCTCCTTAGCCTCCTGCTAAGGAGATCTACTCGTCTAGGTAGGTACCACCGCAGTACCAGATATTCTGCCGCCAAGCAGTAGTGTGTAAACATTACTGTGTTCCGGTTCGAAGGGTACTGCAGCTAGCGAAATTACTGGGCTGTTGAGACTAACCATCGAAAGTCACAAAGTAATGAGCGCCAAAGCAGCGATGCCCTGGACTTTGTTTTGTTACTCGAAGTTCTGTGTATCGCTGCAATGGGCATGGACAGGCGTTATCTCTTCCCATCAAGAAAGCGTCTCGTTTGTCTCATTATTTTTCACATTAAAAAAAATAACAATATAGAAATATTAAAATAACAATTAAGATAAAGATAAATTTATTAACAGAAAGAGTTAGGCACATACACAAAGAAAAGAAAACAGTGAAGTTAATACAAACATAATGGACAATTATAAGTGAATAATACATAAGTGTTGGACGTTACAATTTTTGTTTCGGTGTATACACTTGTTATCGTTGGACCCCAAACTAAGCACAAGGCTTGTATCTTGGGGACCGAGTGCATTTTACAAAGAAAGATAATTCTGGGTTAACATTTTATTTTGGTTTACTTTCAAGAAAGATTTCAATTCAGCACTTGAAGAGTGTGATAGCGTATGGCATTACAAAAAAACACTAAGCATTGTACAGACTAATTATAAGACTTTCAGTCTCGCTAAAGTTTAAGGCAAGCAACCAGTCTCTTACGTTTCTCCTAAAGACAAAATTACTAATTCAAATGAACGGTAGCAATTCAGATAGGTACATAGAATAAACAGATGTTAGAAAATAATATCTTTGTATCTATATTTAAACCTTTAGTATAAATACCTATCTATAACAATAGGTTTTTTTTTTATAGCTGACAGGCTAGGTGTTTGACCACAGCTCACCTGATGTTAAGTGACGGTGAGGTCGAAGATGGTAAAGCACACCTAGCCTGGCATGGAACTGGCTCTCAAGTGAGGCTGCCGGAACACACCGTTAGATGCTTGGCGACAGATTTTCAATTTGAGGGTGGTAGCTAGCCAGCCGAGTACTAGAGAGTACGCTACCACCATGCTATGGTTTCCTCACGATGTTTTCCTTCACCGGCAGCTCAAGCTCATTCTTGGGGTTTGAACCCACGCCCTTCGGCATGCGAACCGACCGCGCTAACCACTGAGCTATCATCGCTACTAGGTACTTAGTATTAAAGTAGTACTTAGGTTTCAAACGACGACGTGAAGAATTTCAACAAATATTAAATTTACGCGATAAGTGTTTTGCAAATTGACACGTATTCCATCATTCAGCAAAATCTCACGACATCTCACCATGGGAATCGAAAAAACGCAAAAATCACCACACGCCATGAATGGATGCCCCCCTAACCATTGGGCTATCGCTAATACAAATCTGGTTTGGACAGCCGTGTCCTAGCTAATTAAAACTGATTATACATTGATAACGTTAAGCTATGTTCATAGATTAGCACAATCCGGGTTATCGTGATTGAGGTCATACGCAATGTGACCATTTTAATTTTCGTACAAAACGGGACATTTACAAAATTACAAAAGTTCATAATTTTCGCTTTCGTTATCAAGAAAATTCTTGGACGAATTTTTTAGATGTCCACAATTTCCACAATTTATGCATTAAAGAGATTATATATACGCATTAACATTAGCTATAATAAATATCATAGGACATTACACACAGCGCCATCTGACCCCAAACTAAGCAAAGCTTGTGTGATGGAAGTCAGATAACTGATAGAATACATAAATACTTTGTTTTTGTAAATACATACTTATAATACATACAGTATATCCAGACACAGAACAAACATTTGTTTATTCACAAAATGTTTGCCCTGAGTGGGAATCGAACCCACGACCTACAGCTCAAGGCAGATATACTATCAATGAGCCAACGGGGCTGTCTAAAGCACATCTAGCCTGGATTGGAACTGGCTCTTTAGATGCTTGGCGGCAGATTTTCAACTTGAGGGTGGTAGCTAGCCAGCCGAGTACTAAAGTACCCTACCACCATGCTATGGTTTCCTCATGATGTTTTTCCTTCACCGGCAGCACAAGCTCATTGTTGGGGTTTGAACCCACGCCTTTCGGCATGCGAATCTACCGCGCTAACCACTGAGCTATCATCGCTACGAAACAATGTTACATGTCAAAATAAGGTATGTCAATATCCAAACATGTTAATATTAAAAAAATACTGTCAATATAAAAATATGTCAATACCAAAAAAATATTGTCAATATATTAAAATGACATGACAAAAAAACAAGGTCTCTAGCAGCCAAGATCTTAACTTGGTTACCACTACTAATTCTACTTGGTGGTAAATCTCCTTAGCAGGAGGTCGTCTAGGTAGGTACCACCGCAGTCTGCCGCTAAGTAGTAGTGTGTAAACATTACTGTGTCCGGTTTGAAGGGTACTGCACCGAAATTACTGGGCTGTCGAGACTAACCATCGGAAGTCTCAAAGTAATGAGCGCCAAAGCAGTGATGCCCTGGACTTTGTTTTGATACTCAAAGTTCTGTGTAACGCTGCAATGGTCATGGACAGGTGTTATCTCTTACCACCAGGAGAGCGTCTCGTACGTCTCATTAATTTTTATATTAAAAAAAAAACTTGGTTCTGAAGCACGCGGTGGATGGTGCATCCCGGACCGTATCTATCTACATAGGATATACCATCTAGTAAATATGACATGGCATTATTTACAGAGTATTGGTATAACTTGAATACTAGAAACCAATTAACAGTTTTAAAATCAACGTACACAGGGCCGATGACGCGGTGACGTCACCGCCATCCTTGTGTACATTACATGTTGCACATGTTATGTTTGAGTTATGTTGTTGGTGTACACTGTACACAGATTGGCGTTTCAAAAAATGCCTAGATACAATATAAACATCGTAGGATTGACACACAGCGCCATCTGAAACCAAACTAAACAAAGTTTTTTTTAAAATAACAAATACGCTTTTTTTTTGGCATTTGCCAGTGTCAAGTGTTTTATCTTTTCAAGTTTAAAAAGTTAGTAGTAGTTAGCCTCGTAGTTATAGTCAAAGTCCAGTCTTGGTTAAGCACCGTCCGTGTCAGTCAAGTCCAGTCATGCTTTAGTAAAGTAGTGGCGACTTTACTATAAAGCTTCGATGGAGTTTTGGAAGCAACACGAAAAGTCATGTTTCACCACATCGTTTCGACAGCCCCTTTGGCTCATTGGTAGTATATCTGCCTTGAGAGCTGTAGGGCGTGGGTTCGATCCCCACTCAGGGCAAACATTTTGTGAATAAACAAATGTTTGTTCTGTGTCTGGGGTGTTCTGTATGTATTATAAGTATGTATTTACAAAAAAAAAGTATCTATATATTCTATCAGTTATCTGACTTCCATCACACAAGCTCTGCTTAGTTTGGGGCCAGATGGCGCTGTGTGTATCGTCCTACGATATTTATTATTAACCACACTATATCATTTTCCCACACTCGCGCTTGTGATTCGAGACTTTATGAATAAAACGCCACCATTTTTATGTATAAACACTCGACAAAACACTAGTTTTGGAAATAAATACGACGGGGCGACTCTTTCCGCGTTCACGCCAAAACTCCCACAAATAGGCTTACGTTTCACCGCCATCTCACCTGATGTTAAGTGATGATGCGGTCTAAGATGGAGCACGCTCGCCTAGAAGATACCGATTCACTCTCGACTTGAAGACACTCAGATTATATCTATCGTGGAACACCCACTCAGGCAGGGCATTCCACTGTCTAGCAGTCCGCACAATGAACGAAGGTTGAAATCGTTTCGTTCTAGTTTTTGGAACGTCGACCATGAAACGATGTCGCTTGTTTGAGCTTCTGGCTCCGAAAGAAAAATAGGCATGGAGGAATTAGACCATGTAGTTCTGAAGCACACTCTCCGAAATGAATCCATGAATGAAGTAAAAGTAATGAGACGAACAATACGCTCTCCTGATGGTAAGAGATAACGCATGTCCATGACCATTGCAGCGATACACAGAACTTTGAGTAACAAAACAAAGTCCAGGGTATCGCTGCGTTGGCGCTCATTACTTTGAGACTTTTGATGGTTAGTCTCAACAGATCAATAATTTCGTTAACCCGTTAAACAGAAACACAGTAATGTTTACACACTACTGCTTGGCGGCAGAATATCTGGTACTGCGGTGGACTTTCTGCTATGTAAATCTACAACCACGTAAAAAAATGTGTTATGGAAGTCAGATAACTGATAGAATACATAAATACTTTTTTTTTATAAATACATACTTTTAATACATGCAGACCCAGAACAAACATTTATCGTTACATAAATGTTTGTTCTGGTGGGAATCGAACCCATGCTCTACAGATCTTAAAAGAAAAAATGAAAGAAAATATTTTTTTTATTTTGTAACACAGAACAAAACAAAAATAACAACAAACAGAGACGAACAGTTACAAAATAGGGGCTCACCTCAGCATAATACTGGTCATACTAAGTGGTATGACCAGCGCTGGTCTTCCGGTGAGCCCTTGTCGGTCAAACAAAACAATCATAACAAATTACGAACAACAAATATAATAAAACGTAATTAAAAATTTAAACAAACAAACGAATATGTTAATAACTTCTCTTAAAATATTAACTTACAAATGACAAAACAAAAACAACAGGCTCATGTCTGACCTCCAGCGCGCCTGTTACCAAAAGAGAAGATATGATCTAGGATGGTCTACCTAAAAGCAGATATTCTACTGAATAAGCTGACAGGGGAATCAATGCATATCATTCTGATGTGTGATTTAATAATATTTGATGTTTTTCTCATTAATAGTAATAATTATTATTTAATAAGGAAACAAAGAGAGGGAAAATGAGTATAGTGCTTGTATTATGTATGTTTGTCAATAAAATTACAATAATCATGAGTAATAGTTATACACCTTTTTTTTTTTTTACTAAAAAAATGGCGTGATCTACTGGTATAACTGATTCTCTATGAAAAAAACTTAATTGAAAAATCGATGTCTAAAAATTATCCACAAAAAAGGTGATTCCTGGTTATTATTGTACCCGCATTTACGTAAACCTAGTCCGTCGCAAGTTCATTCATAAACCACGCGCCTGCAGCGGGAGCCTCGCGCGCGAGTGCGAGAGAGAGAAACAACATGTTTCTGCAATATTACAATGAAAGCCGCCATCGGTTCCCGCCAGCTGCTCCGGGGATAGTATTCTTTTGTTGTAAACGAGTGCTGTGCCCATAATTTTAGGCAGGATTTCGGACAATGTTGACTAGTAATAACTTTGGCATTATGAAGTAAACAAAATTTCTGATTGCACATTTACGATGTCTCACTCGGTCTGGATTACCCATTAAATTTTTTTGAGTAATTAATAACTTGTGGCGTATACATGACAAGTGAAAAGCCGAGGTGTGATCATAAATGTAATAGCAGATGACATCGTCAATTTTTTTATTCGGCAATATTGCAAAATGGCTGAATTTTCAATTACCTCAGCAACATATACGTAATGACCAACCTTGTAAATAAAGTTTAAAACTCCATATACGTAGCGGTGTTCATACTAAAACAATTTTTTTATCCGACTGCACGAAAAGGAGGGGTTCGTTTTTAGCAGCCTTTGAAGAGAGTTATAATACGATACAATGTTTTTTATTTATAACAATAAAATTGCAATCCCACTAATATTATAACATTTAATTTTGTATAATCGCAAAATGTTTGTCCTGGGCGGGAATCGAATCTACGCCCTACAGCTCTTAAGGCAGATATTATACCATATAGATATTATGAGCCAACAGAGCTGTCGATATTATTATATTAGTTGCGCCCCGCGGTGTTACCCGCTACATATTTTCGAGATAAGAAGTAGCCTAAGTGTTAATCCAGGGTCTCAGCTACCTCCATACCAAATTTCATCCAAATCCGTTGAGTCGTTTTTGCGTGAAAGAGTAACAAACATCCATCCAAACTTTCACATTTATGACATTAGTGGGATAACGAAGTTTCAATATAATAAGAATATCGACAGCCCTGTTGGCTCATTGGTATTATCTGCCTAAAGAGCTGTAGGGTGTGGGTTCGATTCCCGCCCAGGACACACATTTTATGGTTATGCAAATGTTTTTTTCTGTATGTGTGTTTTGTATGTATTTACAAAAAAAAAAGTTTTTTAGACTATCCAAACTTTCGATGGGTAGTCTCAACATCCCAGTAATTACGCTAGCTGCAGTACCCTTCAAATCGGATCACAGTAATGTTTACACACTACTGCTTAGCGGCACAATATCTGGTACTGCGGTGGTACCTACCTAGACGAACTCCTGCTAAGGAAATCTAAACAAAACGTATTTTACACTCCTATTTAGTAAATCGTTATTCAAGATAACCTTAAATTATTATACTATTTACAAAATGTATACAAAAAACTTAGTCTAAAAAACCGTCAGGGGAGGCATATGTGGCCAGAATGCTGGCAACATTGCCACGCTAGATGGTAATGCTTAGCTTTTGACCAAAGTAGATACCAGCATTCTGGTCACCTGAAGCCTCCTCTAAACGTTTGGCCAGGTCCCGATACAGTTCGAGAGCGGCCCCTACGGACCTAAAGTTTCAACCCCAAACGGCACAAAAAGATACATTCTATATTTCTATACGGATTTTCATTTAGTAAATCAATGAGGATGTTTATAACAAATCAAGTATTGAAATCTAGTGTACCTACAGAGAAACAGGTTTTCTAGTGATAAAGACAATAGACAATAGACAATAGACAACACTTTATTTATGACATAAAATACATTTCAACATAATTAAAGGTAACAACAACAACAACAACAACAACAACAACATAATTAATTAAGGTTTAATTAAAGGTCATTTTGACACTTGTAAGTTTATTGTCTGACCTAAAACTATCTATATCAGTCTCCCAATGAATTAATTTAAACGACCTTAGAATACGAATCTTTTGCATTTGATTTAGATCAAGTTCATAACGCCACAAAGTTCATTAAAATGATAATAAAATGTATACCTTTACATGCTCAGCAAGTACCTTGACTTGGCTCACGAGATGACCGCCATGTGGGATGTTGATTCACTATCATTGTCCCGATAGTCGTCACGGTAAACGGCCTCATAGCGAAGAGTCGCGACTAACATCTTAAGAGACTCTCGCTAGACGGTTGGGTCAAGAGTCAGCTTCAAAAGACAGTGATCCTTGACGCGGCGCGCATTGTGAGGAGGTTCCTCACTCTGCAGCCCTAACCACCGGCAGCTTGAACCCTGCCCCGCTGCCGGCGGCACCCTAGTTTTATATATTATTTATAAAATGGTATTAAAAATTAAAACTTAAGAAAATAAATAAACAACTGAAATCTATACTATTATAAAGAGGAAAGATTTGATTGGTTTGTTTGTTTGTATTGAATAGGCTCCGAAACTACTGGACCGATTTCAAATATTCTTTCACCGTTGGGAAGCTACGATATCTCCGGTTGGCATAGGCTACTTTTTATCCCTGTATTCCCACGGGAACGGGAACTACGCGGGTGAAACCACTAGGATACTTTCATAACATAGGATATGTTCCAAACATGCGCTGGAAACTGGGCGCTTTGTGAAACAAGCTTTTTTTTCAAGCATATTAGGAATCTTTATTATGATTTTGGCGCCCTCTGAAACTGCCGCCCGGGGCAATAAGTTAAAAAATATATTGGAACCAGAACTCTCAGTTATACCCCAGCATCTCACGTTTTTCCGTTATTTTTGAGGTTTATAATTATTGAGAATGTTCAAATGACTAGAACTCTGTAGAACTCAGTGAATTTCATCTCTTCTGACGTTAGATCTGCGAATTTCGATGAGATGCTATGACCTGTAGTGTGAAGTTAGCATCTCATTTTTCAAAACTCAGTTTTGATAGGAAAATCGATAGAACTATTGTTAAAATCAATTTATTTATTTATTTGTTTTTAGTTTATTATTATCTCGTCTAAATTTTGAAATTATAATTCTTGCATCTGTCCCCGGCCGGTGTGGGTTCGGGGCACTTTAACTTAGATTCGTTAACATAAGTGAAAACTTTTTAGGCTTTTGAATGTTAATTTGTCTTCTATTTATTTATAAAGTTAGCAGCTGTTTGTTTTCCATGTAAAATAAAAATAAATTAAAACTTAGCAAGAACTGTAGAACTATGCTGGATACCAATGAATCTGAAGTAATTTTTTGAGATGCTAATTTCACAGACGTGCAGGTGCCCCGGTTCGCCCCCCACTCGATCCGGGGCTGGCACAAGCTATGACGTGCTTACCGACAATCATGTCAGTATGATTATAGACATAATGCCACAATAGAACTGCATGTCTGTCACACGCACCTGCTGTTGAGCGGTGACGTAATCATATTCTCTGCTCTAAACATTAATAACTAGCGGCTCGTCCCGGCTTCGCACGGGTGGACATTTATTTTTTAATTAAATAAATATCCACCCGTGCGAAGCCGGGATATTTGTTGTCAAAGAAATCACATTTGTTGTAATGTAGCCTTGTACTTTTAAATTACTAATACTAATAATTCTACTTGGTGGTAGATCTCCTTAGCAGGAGGTCGTCTAGGTAGGTACCATCGCAGTACCAGTTATTCTGCCGCCAAGCAGTAGTGTGCAAACATTACTGTGTTCCGGTTTAAAGGGTACTGCAGCTAGCGAAATTACTGGGCTGTTGAGACTAACTTTTGTAGCGATGATAGCTCAGTGGTTAGCGCGGTAGGTTCGCATGCCGAAGGGCGTGGGTTCAAACCCCAACAATGAGCTTGAGCTGCCGGTGAAGGAAAACATCGTGAGGAAACCAAAGCATGGTGGTAGGGTACTTTAGTACTCGGCTGGCTAGCTACCACCCTCAAGTTGAAAAACTGCCGCCAAGCATCTAACGGTGTGTTCCGGCAGCCTCACTTGAGAGCCAGTTGCATTCCAGGCTAGGTGTGCTTTACCATCTTCGGCCACACCTTCACTTGACATCAGGTGAGCTGTGGTCAAACACCTAGCCTGTCAGCCATAAAAAAAAAAAAAGTTAAAACAGTTAAGTTTTTTTAACATTTTTCTTAGTGGAAATTCTTTATCAAAATGAATATTTTAAAATGTGTAAAAGTGGCGTTTATTATACAATAAAACAGACGTGACAGCCCCGTTGGCTCATTGGTAGTATATCTGCCTTGAGAGCTGTAGGGCGTGGGTTCGATTCCCACTCAGGGCAAACATTTTGTGAATAAACAACAGACATAACACAAAAGTTTAATGAAGGGTTTGGTTATGCGGATGCGATGCGGCATGCGGAAAGATTCTCTGTTACACACCAAGAAGAAGAAACAAGGAGTGAGCACTAACCTGGCTTGCCGGCTGGCTTCTGGCACGGAGCTGGTGAATGACAATGCACTGCGTTCCTTTCTTAATGCACACACGATAAAAAAGCTACTTACGGCGCAGCGGGAAGAGAAAGAGGGAAATAGCGGGAACAGCGGGATTGAGGAAGGGAAGAAAGGTAGTGCGTATGAAATGTCGGTTAAATTAAATGTGAACATGTAGGTATGTATGCCGCTGAGTGCTGCCCATTGGCCACTTGCGCGAGAAACGACAACGGCCAGCTTAGGCAGTGTCTCACTCCGATGCATCATTTCTCTCGCTTGTGTAACAGAGACGGATAGAAACGGCGTAAACAGGGTTCAAATACTGTAAACCCATAGCATGATCAAAATTGGAAATAAAAGTGATAAAATGCTGTGGATACTGTGGGAGTTGCTTGGAATCAAAATCAACGAAAACTTAAACACTCACGACACTGAGAGAGTTAAAAACGAACAACCAAACTAATAAGAAAGATAAAAGGGATACGGAGTAGACCATGCTAGTTAAAAATACGTAGAAGAGAAACTAGAAACGGAATTCCAAAAAGCAGATCAGACAAAGACAGGGGAAGACAGAAAAACAGTCACTGATAAGCTAAAATACCTGAGACGCATCTCTCAGTAGACTTGAGAGACAGTAAACTAGCAAACTCAACAAATCTTCATTGAATTGAATAATTTTCAAGTAGTTCTTTCACCATTTATGAGAAAGATGGAGCACGATTCAGATATTCTTTTTGCTGCCAAAATGAAGACCAAAAGCCCCAAAACGGAACGGCGAAGGTCAAGCATCTTCAACCTTCTGAAAAGGCAGAAAAAACTCACCAGGCAGTTTTCGGAACCGGCACCGTTCACCAGCCTTTCTCTGGACAGGAAATTTTCTGTGGATTCTGCTATACTGTCAGACTTTACTAAAGTCGAAAACGGAGGGTATACAGTGACATTTGACACTTGTAAACGTGATGCATTCTCCAGCAACGGAGGTTAGTGTTTTAGGATTGGGTCTGATATATTTAAACTGTTTGGTAATATTTGTATATTGACGTGTACGCAGAGTAGCATTTGGAAGTTTTTGAATTGCAATTATGCTGATTTTTGCAACTTGTGTAATAAATACCACGAAAACTGGCAAGCGCAGCGTAGGACGTCTACCCACAAGGTGGACAGACGACTTAATAAAGACCGCAAGAACGCGCTGTATGCGAGCCGCTTCCAACCGGTTTTTATGGAGGTCAATGGAGGAGGCCTACGTCTAGCTGTGGACGTCGTACGGTTGGGATGATGATGATGATGTAGTAAAGAATTTTTTTTATTATGTAAAAAGGATCGACTTAAAAAAAGGTTCAGAAATCTGGTTAATTAGATTAAACGGAATATGTGGGGATTCCAATTTTTAATGGTTGTCCAAAAGCTTGAAGTAGTAATAGCTCGTTCAAGCTAGACTATAGAGTCTGTAGCAGTTGGTAAACTCAATCAGAGCCTAACCAGTATGCTAAAGCCAGCTTAAATCCTATATAGTGTGACTAGAATACCTCAGCAAGTCGTTTTAGCGCCAAAAATAGTTTGATTCTCACAAATTTGAACTTTGAAAGTTGTTGCTTTTGTTTTCTATGTGTAATTCTTAGATTAATATTCCTTACACAAAGAATTTTGAGAACGTCCATAAATAGTCACATGGGGTCAACAAAGCGTGACAAATTTAGGGGGACATATTTTTGTGATGTCACATATATTAGTTTTTTTTTGTTGTAAAAGTCATAAGGCGAACGTGATTCTCCTGATGGTAAGAGATAACGCTTGTCTATGACCATTGCAGCGATTCACAGAACTTTAAGTAGTAAAACAAAGTCCTGGTCATCGCTGCTTTGGCGCTCATAACTTTGAGAGGGTCGATGGTTAGTCTCAACAGTCCAGTAATTTCGCTAGCTGCAGTACCCTTCAAACTGGAGCACAGTAATGTTTACACTGTTTGGCGGCAGAATATCTGGTACTGCTGTGGACCTAGACGACCTGCTAGGGAGACCCAGTAAAATTTATAGGGGATTCCAGAAATCATTGTAATTTGTGAAACGTAGAGGCTATATCAGTGTTGTATATTGTAGTAGGCTAGCGTAGTTAAGCACATCCCTATGGGTCCTCAGAACTTGCGGGCGCAGCGTCGGACACGGACAGCGAAGCGTCGCGAGGAGCCATGACGCCAGCCCGACAGACACACAAGGAAATAGTCCTCAATGAGCTGCTGGAAGCGTGGGTTGAAGATCCGGACAGAGACGTCGGTGTGGTGAGTATACTGTACATGGGTTGCGTTGAGAGCGGGCCTGATGCGTGAAACGAAATCAGACTCCACCAGCACACAAGGAATTAGTCCTCAATGAGCTGCTGGATGCGTGAGTTGAAAACCCGGATACCCGGTGTGTTCCGGCAGCGTCACCTGCGAGCCAGTTCCATATCAGGCTAGATGTGCTTTACCATCTTCAACCACGCCGGCACTTAACATCAGGTGAGCTGTGGTCAAACACCTATCTTATCAAACATAAAAAAGCACGACTTTGTGCTGCCACCCAGATTGTATATATATTTGTCTGTTTACCAAAAAAAAAATCAAGTATCTTTCCAGGCAGGAGAGCTGGTGGAGGAAGTGGGAGAGGAGAACAAATCTCTTCTCTGGTTTCTGCTGAAGCAGGTTCGTCCAGGTATGGATCTCAGCAAGGTGGTGCTACCGACGTTCATCCTGGAGCCGCGTTCCTTCCTCGACAAGTTGGCTGACAGCTACTATCATGCGGACATACTGTCGCAGTGAGTACTGCCTTTGTTTAAATAATACTTTTTGAAAACAAGTACAAATAAAAAAATTTAAAAACCTCCGACTGGTATTTAGTATTCAAGCCCATATTGAGGGAGATATGTAATCCGCCATTTTGTGGCGGCGGCCATCTTGGGCCGATTTTCATGAAACATAGCTAAGAACACTTCCGACTAATTCACCTTTCAAACAAAAAATACTAAATCAAAATCTACGATGCCACAGACAGACACAGACACAGACAGGTCAAACTTATAACACTCCGTCGTTTTTGCGTCGAGGGTTAAAAAAATATGTAAAAGCAACGAGATGCTCTCCTGCTGGTAAGAGATAACGCCTGTCCGTGACCATTGTAGCGACACACAGAACTTTGAGTAGCAGAACAAAGTCTAGGACATCGCTGCTTTGTCGCTCATTACTTTGAGACTTTCGATGATTAGTCTCAACAGCCCTATAATTTCGCTGCAGTACCCTTCGCGGTAATGTTAACACACAACTGCTTGGTGACAGAATATCTAGTACCGCGGTGGTACCTACTTAGACGAGCTCCTGCTAAGGAGATCGAGCACTAAACATATTATGTATATTATTACATAGGGGATTTAAAAAATATTGTGGTTATTTGAAAATTATTGTAATTTATGTAGGATGATGTAAGGATTCTAACGATACCTCATACATCTAGATCTGTTAAGGTATTTAAAAGTGATGGTAGAATAAAACATACATGCAGGAACCTTGAAAACAGTACACTCCTTTTTTGGGAAATGTCCCAATTTAAAATGCATTTCTACTTAAGTATTAATCCCCCAGTGCTCAGACCGTGGAAGACCCGTATCTTCGCTTCAAATGCGTTCTACGCTGGTACCTGTCGGGGCTGTACCGGAAACCCAAGGGTCTGAAGAAACCCTACAACCCAGTCTTGGGGGAAACATTCCGATGTTGCTGGAAGCACAATCAACCTGACAGCTATACGTTTTACATCGCTGAGCAGGTAACCAAACTTTGTACTCCTCTATAAGCATCCCAATTTGGTACCCCCTGCACCTTCCTTCTACCGGACGGTCAGACAAACGCGACCAAAACGTCATCCGTACATGGTGGATGTTCCCCATGTACGCACAAAGCGTTTTGATTCCACATTTTTCATTCGCACAGCGAGGTTGTGGAACTCTCTGCCGGAGTCTGTGTTCCCTGTTAGGTACAATATTGGCGTCTTCAAATCTAGAGTAAATAGGTTTCTTCTAGGTAAGCGTGCTCCATTTTAGACCACACTACTGTTTAACACCAGGCAGTGTGGTCAAACGCGAACCAATTTTGAATTAAAAAAAAATCGTATTTAAATTCAAGTAATTTGTTGTGTAGATACATGGGTTACAATAGGCACCATGGCGTGCATGTGATGTTAAGCGAAGATGCGGTCTACGGTGGAGCACGCTTGCCTAAAAGAAACCGATTCACTCGCGACTTGAAGGCACCCACATTACTTCTATCAGGGAACACCCATTTGGGCAGTTAATTCCATTGTTTAGCGGTTCGCACAATGAAGGTGGATTAGTGTCGTTGACGCGCCTTGCGTATGTGAACGTGACATATTTAAACACTAAGAAATCTTATAGATTCCCATATTGCAAGTCCGCATTCGACGTAACGAATCCTTTGATCCTCTAGCTATCGAGTGGTGTAAACACTTGTAGGCTGCGGTTGATAAATATATAGCTGTAACACTAATCTGTATTCCCCAATTTTGAATCATCAGTCCTTTTAATTTTTTCATCATTTTAACCGTAGGACGTCCACTGTACATAGACCTTCCCCAGTGACTTCCTAAAAGACCGTTTGGAAGCGGCTCGCATCCAGCGCGTTCCTGCAGTCTTTATTAGGTCGTCTGTCCAGCTTGTGGGTGGACGTCCTACGCTGTGCTTGCCAGTCCATGGTCTCCTCTCCAGAACTTAGCAGCCCCGTCGGCCATCAGTTCTGCGTGCTATGTGCCCTTCAACTTGCTAATCCGTTGGGCTATGTCGGTAACTTTAGTTCGTCTACGGATCTCCTCATTTCTGATTGGATCTCGTATGGAAACTCCGCATATTCCTCACCATAGCTCGTTAGTTCAATTTCCTCAACCAATTTAAACACGTGTTCATATCAAAATATATTTAAATTTCAGGTATCGCACCACCCCCCCGTGTCGGCATTCTACGTGTCGAATAGAAAAGAAGGTTTTGTTATAGAAGGCAGTTTATTGGCGAGGTCGAAATTCTACGGTAAGTATTTACATATTTTTTTTTTTTTTTAGTATAGGCTTGCGTTTGTCTTTTTTACTTGGTGGTATATCTCCTAAGTAGGAGGTCGTCTAGGTAAGTACCACCGCAGTACTAAATATTGTGCCGCTAAGCAGTGGTGTGTAAACATTACTGTGTTCCGGTTTGAATGGTACTGCAGCTAGCGAAATTACTGGGCTGTTGAGACTAACCATATCTCGAAAGTAATGAGCGTCAAAGCAGCGATGCCCAGGACTTTGTTTTGTTACTCAAAGTTCTGTGTATCGCTGCAATGGTCATGGGTATGCGTTAATCAAAGTCTATGGCATCGCTGCTTTGGCGCTCATTGCTTTGAGACTTTCGATGGTTAGTCTCAACAGCCCAGTAATTTCGCTAGCTGCAGTACTCTTCAAACCGGAACACAGTAATGTTTACACACCACTGCTTAGCGGCAGAATCACTGGTACTGCGGTGGTACCTACCTGGACGACCTCCTGCTAAGGAGATCTACCAACAAGTAAAACTTTACCTTCTGATACGAGCCCCTACAGTGTCATTGTTATTTCCAGGCAATTCGACGTCGGCGATATTGGAAGGTTGCGCTCGAGTACATTTGTTGCAGTGGGGAGAAACTTACATCACGACTGCGCCGTACGCGCACTGCAAGGGGATTGTTATTGGGACGCTCAGCATGGAGCTGGGTGGGAAGGTAACGTTATCATCATCAGCACTATCATCATCATCATCATCATCACTATCATCATCACCATCACCATCAATATTATCATCACCATCATCATCATGTCAGCCGTAGGACGATATAACGACGGTAATAGGACTTTATTATGTCGTCTGTCCACCTTGTGGGCGGACGTCGTACGCTGCGCTTGCCGGTCCGTGGTATCCACTCCAGAACTTTGCAGCCCCATCGGCCATCAGTTCTGCGTGCTGTGTGCCCACTGCCACTTCGACTTGCTAATCCGCTGGGGTATGTGAATGACCATAACAATTAGGTCATAAGCAAATTCAGCATGAAATTAGTCGGAAGGTAATGTCATCATCATGCCATCATAAAATAAATATCGTATGACATTTGACATAGCGCCATCTGATCTCACATCTAAGCAAAGCATGAACTATGGAAGTCGAATAACTACATATATATAGGAACATATGAATGCTTTTTTAACCGACTCAAAAAAGGAGGGGGTTGTTCTCTCTCTCACTCTCACACACTCAATTCGACTATATGTTTTTTTTTGTATCTATGTATGTTACGCGATATTTCCGCCAATTATGAATCGATTTTGATGGTCCTTTTTTTGTTTGGTAGACCATACTTCAGAGGTGGTCCCAAATAAATTTTAGAAATAAATCGAGTGGTTTTTATAAAAATATCAACAAAAATCTAAAAATTGTATACATCGATGATATTTTCGTTTACTCCGAAACCTCGCTGTTTCATTGGAGCAGCGCTTTTAGTTGGCCTTATGGTCATGGAGTCATATGTGCACCCAGATACAGCACAAACGTTTGTTTATGCAACAAAATGTTTCTCCTGGAGGGGAATCGACCCACGTCTTATAGCTTATGGAGAGGAACTACTACCAAATATGCTATGAGGGTATTGGAGGCCTTTATCTATTGTTTGCAAGAGTTTTAAAACCCCCTTTTACTTTTCAGGTGCATGTTATGTGCCCGGACACTGGCTACCAAGCAGATATAGAGTTCAAATTAAGGGTAAGTCTTCGATTGGGCACACAGTGCGATGCTCCGCACCGCTGCCAATGTGGCGTGGCTGTTGACCAACTCGCCACCAGCTTCACGACCATCACGGTCTTTCCTGCACGGAGCGCGGGCAGGACTCATCGACACGCCAATTTTAATTTTTTTTTTCTTTGATTTTGGCGTCGCGTTTTTGCAGTATCAAATATTTATATATTTTCAAGTTTCAATAAGTGTCCTCGTAGCTAAAGTTATAGTCAAAGTCCAGTCTTGGTCAAGTACAGTCCATGTCAGTCAAGTCCAATCATGCTTAAGTAAAGTAGTGGTGACTTTACTATAAAGCTTCGATGGAGTTTTGGAAGCAACACGAAAAGTCATGTTTCACCACATTATATCATTTTCCCACACTCGCGCTTGTAATTCAGCACTTTATGAATAAAACACCACCATTTTTATGCATAAACACTCGACAAAACACTAGTTTTGGAAAAAAATACAACGGAGCGGCACGACTCTTCCCGCGTTCCCGCCAAAACTCCATCAGCCTTTTGTAGTCCACTGCTGGACATAGGCCTCTCCCAAGACACGCCACTCAGCCCGATCTTCGGCTTTTCGCTTCCAACCACCGCCAGCTGTCCTACGTATATCGTCACTCCATCGAGTCTCAGGGCGTCCTACGCTACGTTTGCCAATACGCGGTCTCCACTCTAGAACACGTCTACCCCAGCTGTTGTCGGTTCTGCGACAAATGTGTTCAGCCCATTGCCACTTCAGCTTGCAAATACGCAAAGTTAATCAAATGTGTCAAAATAGCTATGTATACTTATTTGTTTTATATGGCATTGTTTTACATATTTATATTCAGCTTGCTTTGTGACGTGACTGCTATAAAAACGTATTAAAAAATCAACTGCCGTATAGTTTATTTTTTTTTCTCAAAATGCATGTAGATGCGCAAATCCAAAGCTGGCAACATCTTGAACTTGGGTCACCAAGATACAGGCTAAGCCTAGTTTGGGACCCGATGTATAACGCCATATCATTTGCAAAAAAAATATTTGTAAAATAAAAATCTGATTGTTTGTAATGAAATTAATGTCTGTTGTTAAATAAAGATTTATTATTATTATAATTTATTTATTTAATTGGTTATTATTTATTTAATTTATAATTAGAAAGTCATATTTTCAAATTGGTTTCATAAAATAAAGTTTACTTACTGTCAGTAAAAGATATAAGTTTTTTTTTTAAATCTTTACATACCGAATTGCCTTTTGCTATGGAAGCTGATTTCAACACAATATATTCATAATTTTTTTTTTCAGTCATTTCTAAGCAGCGCGGACCAAACTAACGCAATTTCGGGTCGAATAAAAAAGGGGAAAGAAACCATCGCTACTGTAGAGGGATACTGGGACGGAAGAATCGATATCAAAGACAAGAAGACAGGGGTAAGTTTTTTTTTCCACAATGCCACCTAGAGGCGAGTTGCTGAACTAAAGAGACAAGCGTGATATTTCAAAAAAGCCATTAAAAGTTCTGCTATTCATCGATAGATGGCAAAACTAAAAAGTATCACCGCTGTGCCGGTGGGAGTGGGGGGTGTTAGGTTATTTTCGTTACGGAATTTCTGGATTCGGTCTCCACGCTCAAGGCCCGCGATAGAAGCTATGCAATAGCTTAAAAAATAAATAAAATGGACAAAATGTGTGTTTGTTCCTTAGGAGGACTTCAACCTGCTGGACGTTTCGGTTCTAAAGGAGCAGCGGTTGCCGCGATATCTTATGAAACTTGATCGGCAAGCAGAGTTCGAGTCGCAGCGGTTGTGGACGCACGTCTCGGACGCCATCGCGCGCGACGACCAGGCAAGCGCACAAACAAACATACAAACACACACACATTACGCAAATTAACACACTCTGTAGTAGATCTCCTTAAGGTGGTTCGATTTCCATACAAATGCAATGCATTTTGCATGGTGGTAGGGTACTTTCTAGTACTCGGCTGGCTAGCTACCACCCTCAAGTTGAAAATCTGCCGCCAAGCATCTAACGGTGTGTTCCGGCAGCCTCACTTAAGAGCCAGTTTCATTCCAGGCTAGGTGTGCTTTACCATCTTCGACCACACCTTCACTTAACATCAGATGAGCTGTGGTCAAACAACTGGCCTGTCAACCATAAAAATTTTTTTTTTTTTTTTTTTTTTAATACGGATAAGTCCGCGTTTGACCACCAACTCGCCTGATGGTAAGCGACGATGTGGTCGAAGATGAAGCACGCAGACCTAGAAGATACCTATTCACTCTGACCTTGAAAAGATCTAGATTATATCTATCAGGAAACAAGGAAGCCGGCAGCTTGTTCCATTCCTTGGCCGTACGGATGAGAAACGTAGAGTCGAAACGTTTGGTACGCACCCAAGGAAATTCCACTACGTATGGGTGGTAGTGGGCCGTCTTTCTACTTGTCCTGTGGTAAAAAGGGGATGGAAGTACAAGGTCGAACAGCTCAGCAGCACATTCTCCGAAATGAATCCTGTAGAATTTATGGACAAATGGAACATAATTGTACGGTGAAATCACAGCAACTGCCATTTGTTTTGGTCTTTATTTGCGGTAAATCACAATTGCTTGAACAAAACAATAGATTATTAGCATAATCTACTGTTTTGTTAAAAAAATCATAAATTCATAAATCATTCATAAATTTGATTTTCTCCTAATAATCTACTGTTTTGTTCAAGCAATTGTGATTTACCGCAAATAAAGACCAAAATAAATGGCAGTTGCTGTGATTTCACTGTACAATTATGTTCCATTTGTCCATAAATGGCAAAAAATTATTTGTATGGAAATCGTACCACCTTTACAGAAGGTCGTAAGGTTAGGTAATGGCACAATATTAAACTTGTAAGGAAAATAGGCCGACAGCGATATATCGATAGACCAGGCTTTTTTTTTATGGTTCACAGGCTAGGTGTTTGAGCACAGCTCACCTGATGTTATGTGAAGGTGTGGTCGAAGATGGTAAAGCACACCTAGCCTGGAATGGAACTGGCTCTCGAGTGAGGCTGCCGGAACACACCGTTAGATGTTTGTGCGGCAGATTTTCAACTCTCGTGTGGTAGCTAGCCAGCCGAGTACTAGAGAGTACGCTACCACCATGCTATGGTTTCCTCACGATGTTCTTCCTTCACCGGCAGCTCAAGCTGATTGTTGGGGTTTGAACCCACGCCCTTCGGCATGCGAATCGACCGCGCTAACCACTCGGCTATCATCGCTACAACACAACAAAACTACTATAGGCTCCACAGATTGCACGCCAAGCAGTAGTGTGTAATGTAAACATTAATGTGTTCCGATTTGGAGGGTACTGCGTTGTGTGTTACCAGTGTTCTCGTGAGCAGTATTGAAATGTACAAACGTTCGCAGGTGGCAGCGACGGAACAGAAAACGATAGTGGAAGAAGCTCAGCGGAACCGCGCCAAGAACCTTTCAGGTCCGTGGACGCCGCGCCTCTTCCGCAAGGAGAGCAACGTCTCTTCGCCGGAGGGCGTCATCGACCAAGGCTACCGGTACCTTCACACCAATACCAGGTAAAGGGGAAATTTTGTACTCCATTATTTTGGTATAGGTTAGGTTAGGTTAGTGTCCTTCTGTGAACAAGTGATGTTCCAGAAGGAAACGGCGGAGCGCGAACGGGAGATCACAACAGATCTCCCAATGCGCCGCCGGAGAGCCGGGCGTCGGAGGAGAATCCACGCCCTCCTCCAACCTCCATAACAGGGGCTTTGGGCGATAGACTCGGGGGGGTCCATCGCCCGACAAGAGTAGCCCCTGAGGTGGCGCGCGCGGTGTTTCCGCGCGCCCCTCAAGGAAAGAGGGATGGAGGCATTACAGCTCCATCCGTAACAGGGAAGGGACCAGCGCCGCCGGGGCGGCGGACGAGTGCGAAAGCGTTCCCGTAGCCCCGACACACGGGCGCCAGGCAGAAACACCCCAGGGTTTTTAGTGGGTAGGCCGCCACAATGGCGGAGAGTCCCACATCACCACCGTGCTTCCCCCGAAGCCGGTGGTATCCATTAAGGATTTCCCTGGGAGAAAAAAAAAAAAAAAAAGGTTAGGTTAGTGACTAGATTTGACTGACACGGACTGAACTTGACCAAGACATATTTTTTTTTTTTACTTAAAAAAGTAATGAAACGAACGCGACGCTCTCCTGATGGTAAAAGATAACGCCTGTCCATGACCATTGCAGCGATACACAGAACTCTGAGTAACAAAACAAAGTCCAGGGCATCGCTGCTTTGGCGCTCATTACTTTGGAGACTTTCGATGGTTAGTCTCAACAGCCCAGTAATTTCGCTGCAGTACCCTTCGAACCAGAACACAGTAATGTTTGCACACTACTGCTTAGCGGCAGAATAACTGGTACTGCGGTGGTACCTACCTAGACGACCTCCTGCTAAGGAGATCTACCACCAAGTAAATATCACTACATATATCACTATAGGTACAACAGATATTTTATTTTAAACGGAAAACTGTAGTACTGACATTTTTTATACATTTAGCTATATAGATAACTTGCCGTCAATCGAATGTAAGGTTATGAATGAAGCGTGAAACTTTTCCCCAGCCCGTGGCAAGCCGAAGAAGTCCTCGAATACGAAGATGACTTCATTATAAAATCGGTTTTGGGTCACGCGCACGCCGAACCGTCGCTGCCACCGCGCGCTCGCCGGCCTTCCGACTCCGACACGCATGACGACGCGCCACGAGCCAAGACCTCCTCGTGAGTACACAATACTTTGCGCCAGGTATCTCCCTACAGTGGCTGTTCGTGCGAACGAGCCAAGACCTCGTGAGTATACAATACTTTGCGCCAGGTATATCTCTGCAGTGGCTGTTCGTCCGAACGAGCCAAGACCTCCTCGTGAATACACAATACTCTGCGCCAGGTATCTCTCTACAGTGGCTGTTCGGCTGAACGAACCAAGACCTCATGAGTACACAATACTTTGGGCCAGGTATCTCTCTACAGTGGCTGTTCGTCCGAACGAGCCAAGACCTCCTCGTGAGTGCACAATACTTTTGCGCCAGGTATCTCCCTACAGTGGCTGTTCGTGCGAACGAGCCAAGACCTCGTGAGTACACAATACTTTGAGCTAGGTGTCTCTTTACAGTGGCATCGTACGTTTTAAAAAAATAATTTATGGGCTAGGTGTTTGACCACAACTCACCTGATATTAAGCGACGGTATGGACGAAAGTGGTAGCACACCTAGTCTGGATTGGAAATCGTAATCAAATTATGCTGCCGGAACACCATTTAGGTGCTTGGCGGTAGATTTAAAACTTGGTGGTAACTAACCAGCCGAGTATTAGAGAGTACTCTACCACCATGTTATGGTTTCCTCACGATGTTTCCTTCACCGGCAACTCAAGCTAACCTAATATGCTCTGCTTAAGAGCGGAAGTACACACGTCTATAGTTAAATAAAAGAAGTTGATTGTGGACATGACTTTCCATATCTCTGATAATCCTATCTTTTAACATCCTTATCGTATATCCCAGATTACGCATAGGAGTGCCAGGGCAGCATTCAGAGAAATCGCACTACGAAGATTATCAATTGCGAGCCAAGACATCCTCGTGAGTCGTATAACCTTTTATTAAAGTTGTCTCAAACCTTTTGATAACCGAAAAGACCGAAACGAGGTCTGCCCTCACCGAAATCGATTTTTTTAATATGATTTTCAAGGATTTAAGGTGGTTCGATTTCCATACAAATAAATTTTTGCCATTTATGGACAAATGGAGCATAATTTTACAGTGAAATCACAGCTACTGGCATTTATTTTGGTCTTTATTTGCGGTAAATTACAATTGCTTGAATAAAATAGTAGATTTATTAGATAATCTACAGTTTTATTAAAAAATCATAAGTTCATAAATCATTCATAAATTTGATTTTATGCTAATAATCTACTGTTTTATTCAAGCAATTGTGATTTACCGCAAATAAAGACAAAAAAAAAGCCAGTAGCTGTGATTTCACTGTAAAATTATGTTCCATTTGTCCATAAATGGCAAAAAAAATATTTGTATGCAAATCGAACCACCTTAAGGAAATACGTCCGAATTTTTTATATATTTATTGTATAGCGAAATTACAGGGTTGTTGAGACTAACCATCGAATGTCTCCAGTAACCTTCAAACGTAACCTAACCAGGCTAGGTGTGCTTTACCATCTTCGACCACACCGTCACTTAACATCAGGTGAGCTGTGGTCAAACACATAACCTGTTAACCATTCAAAAAAAAACTGGAACACAGTAATGTTTCCACACTACTGCTTGGCAGCAGATTATCTGGTACTGCGGTGGTACCTACGTAGACGACCTCCTGCTAAGGATATCTACCACCAAGTAAAAATACATCAATACTATAAAATACTACTACTATTGTTATTATTTTACTAGGTGGTAGATCTCCTTAGTAGGAGGTCGTCTAGGTAGGTACCACCGCAGTACCAGATATTCTGCAGTAGTGTGGAAACATTACTGTGTTCCGGTTTGAAGGGTACTGCAGCTAGCGAAATTACTGGGCTGTTGAGACTAACCATCGAAAGTCTCAAAGTAATGAGCGCCAAAGCAGTGATGCCCTGGACTTTGTTTTGCTACTCAAAGTTCTGTGTATCGCTGCGACGGTCATGGACAGGCGTTATCTCTTACCATCAGAAGAGCGTCTCGTTCGTCTCATAACGTTTTACATTTAAAAAATAAAATATTGTGCCTAACAGGGAGCACAGACTCCGGCAGAGAGTTCCACAACCTCGCTGTGCGAATGAAAAACATGGAATCTAAACGCTTTGTGCGTACATGGGGAACATCCACCATGTACGGATGACGTTTTGGTCGCGTTTGTCTGGCCGTCCGGTAAAAGAAAGGTGGGGGGAACCAAGTGCAGTTCAAGTGCACACTCTCCCAAATGTATCCGGTAGAAAACTGACAAGCTAGCAACTCTACGACGATACTCAATGCTTTGAAGTCGTAATTACATGGAGTTTACACTGTATTGCTTGACAGCCCCGTTGGCTCATTGGTAGTATGGGCTAAGAGCTGTAGGGCGTGGGTTCGATTCCCACTCAGGGCAAACATTTTGTGAATTAACAAATGTTTGTTCTGTGTCTGGGTGTTCTGTATGTATTATAAGTATGTATTTACAAAAAAAGACGTGTGGCACTCGGGGACTGCCGCGGTAAAGCTATTGCATAGCATTACAACCAATGCCACCTAGAGGCGAGTTGCTGAACTAAAGAGACAAGCGTGATATTTCAAAAAAGTCATTAAAAGTTCTGCTATCCATCGATAGATGGCAAAACTAAAAAGTATCACCGCTGTGCCGGTGGGAGTGGGGGGTGTTAGGTTATTTTCGTTACGGAAATTCTGGATTCGGTCTCCACGCTCAAGGCCCGCGATAGAAGCTATGCAATAGCTTAAAAAAAAAAGTATTTATGTATTCTATCAGTTATCTGACTTTTCTTCCATCACACAAGCTCTGCTTAGTTTGGGGCCATATGGCGCTGTGTGTATAGTCCTACGATATTTATTTTTTATTTTTAATTAATGTAGATTAACTTTTCGTTTCAGACGTACCTTAAAACAGACTCTTCATGCGATAGACACAACGTTACGCGAGCAGACGCAAGCTATCGAGCGGCTCAGTAAAAACGTGGAGACGATGAGCGAAAACCAAAGAGCCTCCACGTACAGACACCAGAACGCGGGAAGATCTCCGTCCACATCGCATTCATGGGACTTATTCGGAGGTTTTATGCTAGCAATCATACTTCAGGCTTTACTGAACTGGCTGTTCTATCATAAAGACTGATAATTCTAAAAGTTTAATCATGTTTCGCATGCTGTTTATATAATAAATACAGTTTTGTAACAGATTATGTAAAAAAAAAATTTATAATGAACCCCCCTCGGCACTATGAACACAAATTTCAAGGCGATTCGATTTTCATACAAATTCATTCAAACTCATTGCCGGCTTCCCTGTTTCCCATAAATTACAATTTGGACGTTTCTAAGTGAATAGTTTTCTTCTAGATCAGCGTGCTCCATCCTCGGCCACACCGTCGCTTTGCATTAGGCAAGTTGGTGACCAAACGTAGATCTATTTAAAGTAAAAAAAAAAAAAAAATTGTTTGCCATTTATGGACAAATGGAGCATAATTTTACAGTGAAATCACAGCTACTGGCATTTATTTTGGTCTTTATTTGCGGTAAATCACAATTGCTTCAGTAAAACATTGGATTATTATTAGTATAAAATCAAATTTATGAATAATTTAAGAATTTATGATTTTTGAATATTAAATGAATCTGTTTTATGCAAGCAATTGTGATTTACCGCAAATAAAGACCAAAATAAATGCCAGTAGCTGTGATTTCACTGTAAAATTATGCTCCATTTGTCCATAAATGGCAAAAAATTATTTGTATGGAAAACAAACCACCTTAAACAGACCTGTAGAAGGACCATATCTATTCATCAACTAGATAAGCTGGTAATCATTAAAAGTCGGCACAGGTTTTCTTGTATCATAGCTAAGAACGTTAGCTCAAATCAACTTTTAAAACGGTACGAAAGTAAATTGTAATCGGTTCTGCCGTTTGGAAGCTACGATGCCTTATTGCTATACATAAACACACGTTAAAATTGTAACAAGTATTTTAAGTATTCTGTGTGGTTCCCATAGTACAAGCTTTGCTTAGTTTGGGGCTAGGAAAATGTCCTACGATATATACAGTATGACTGGTGAGACATCTACGATACTCGAGGACGTGATATTTGGCGATCATATAGGAAGGATCATTTGTTCTGTGTCTGGGTGTATTGTATGTATTATAAGTATGTATTTACAAAAAAAAAAGTATTTAAGTATTCTATCAGTTATCTGTCTTCCATAGCACAAGCTTTGCTTAGTTTGGGGTCAGATGGCGGTGTGTGTAATGTCCTGTGATATTTATTTATTTATTATTTATAACATTAAAAATAAATATTAACTGACTACGAGCTAAACTTAACCGAAAGTTCTGTAATTAATTACGCAACGCATGGACACCGCGCGGACGTTGTGAGGACGCTCGCACCGACGACGGCGGGTCAAGCACGTACTTGTCGCGTGAACAAAACATCGTTATCCACGCTTCATTTCTTTATAGGGAAATTTGGCCAAAAATTAAGTACCTAATTATATTACACTAGCGGACGCGTCGCGGTTTCACCCGCGTAATTCCCATTCCCGTGGCAATACAGGGATAAAAAGTTTAGGTACTAGTCTAGTAGAGGAATAATAGCCTATGTCACTCGGGGATAGCGTAGCTTCCCAACGTGAAAGAATTTTTGAAATCGGTTCAGTAGTTTCTGAGCTTATTCATTACAAACAAACAATCAAATCTTTCCTCTTTATTATAGTACTAGCGGACGCCTCGCGGTTTCACCCGCGTAGTTCCCGTTCCCGTGGGAATACAGGGATAAAAAATAGCTTATGTCACCCAGGATAGCGTAGCTTCCCAAAGGTGAAAGAATTTTTGATTGTTTGTAATGCATAGGACATTACAAACAATCAAATTCCTCTTTATAATAGTATAGATATATTTATTACGAGAATCGAGTACCGAATACTCTCCTACAGTATCGTAGGCATCTCACCAGTCATGCTGTATATATATATATTTATTTAAAATTACTCGTGTCGGGGGTTGAAAACTTCATTGTTTGACGGAGCAGCACTTGTTTAGAAACTGTGATAATATTTGTTGCCTCTCGTTCTCGTTGATGCAGAGTGACAAGGATAGAAATAATATCGTATGGTCTAGAATAAACGGACGGACTACGGCGGAACGTTAAACTGAGAATGTAATATCGAGTGACTTTTTTTTTTTACTAAAACACAGACACAGAAGAAAAAAAATGTACAGATCTGAAATTGTATGGATTCCTTTTTGCACAGAAGAAGGGGGAAATGTTAAATTCCTCTTTTGGCCAGATAAAAGTAGTTAATCTTCAATTCTTGATTAATAAATTAATTTTCCTTTGCGAAACTGCTGTGCAATTCTGTAAAGATTTTTTTTTGTTTTTGGCGTTGCATTTTGTTTATTTGTCAGTGTCAATTGTTTCAATATTTTCAAGTGTATCATGGAGTTTTTGGCGGGAACGCGGGAAGAGTCTGTTCGCTCCGTTGTATTTTTTTCCAAAACTAGTGTTTTGTCGAGTGTTTATGCATAAAAATGGTGGTGTTTTATTCATAAAGTGCCGAATTACAAGCGCGAGTGTGGGAAAATGATATAATGTGGTGAAACATGAGTTTTCGTGTTGCTTCCAAAACTTCATCGAAGCTTTGTAGTAAAGTTGCCACTACTTTACTAAAGCATGACTGGAATTAACTGACACGAACTGGACTTGACAAAGACGACTTTGACTAAAACTAGCTACTGCCATCGTAGCTTAACTTTTGAAACTTGAAAATATATAATTACTTGACACTGGCAAATGCTAAAACGCGACGCCAAAACCAAAGAAAAAAAAACAAAAAGTGTATCATGAAAAATCAAGTCTGAGTCACGCAAAGTCATGTCACTGTCATCTGAAAATAGATATAGAGTTGTCAGTTTCGCCTGCCTTTCGAGCGGTAAAAAAATACTGTTTTCCGCCTGAAATTGTCATGTGTTATTTCATACCATCAGGAAAGCGTCTTGTCTAATTACTTGGTTAGTATAAAAATACAATATAGTATATTTCATATTACTCTACATAAACGACAATATACTATTTATACAGTGCTTGGTAGTTATATGGCGCATTTTATGGTAAAAAAGGAACACTTAGTTATGTTGGGATGCAATTCGGAATAATAAAAAAAATAAAAATACTGAAACGGATACACAATAGAATGATTTTGACATTTGAAACATTAGAAATGATTTTTTTGTATATACATATAATAGAAAAATATATTCTAGTTACTGTCATGATTGATTCTAATTGTAATTAGTAAATGAATTTTGACAATCGTGATTTATTAATATGACGTGATATAAAGGGCCATATAAACTTTCGCAATAATGTTTTGACTGTTGTAATAATAATTGTTTAATAATCCCATAATTATATTATTATTATTTTTGTAAATACATACTAATATGTATATAATAATTAAATATAAGTATGTATTTAAATCAATTTATTTACATGAATTAAAAAAAAAACTTGCCTACGTCGAATAAAATTTATATATTATAATTAAACGAAAGTAAATATACTGTATCTTTACTTTTAATTGCTTTCTGTTTCTCTTTTGATTGTTAGTTTATTGATAATTAACAATTACAACATTTTTGTTTTACTTAAACGGAATTATTCACGTTTTATTATTTTGGATACTACGACTATAGTTTCGGCCACAAAAGCCGATAAGCTCGAAACTATAGTCGTAGTATTCGACGTAATTAAACGTGACTAAAACCAAAAACGTGTCAAAACCACGTCAGTTTGCACGATAAAATTACAAAATTTACAATGTGTCATATGTTCCACCAGTCACTGTAAGTTGTTAAACAATTATATATACATATATATATATATATATGAATTACTATAAATATAACTTACAGCTAAAGTAAAATTTGCGCATTTTGAATATAAAATTAATGTAAATAAATTAAAAAAAAAATGAAAAATTATATTTTCACATTGCACTTTTAAATATTAGGTCAGAACTCACTACTTTGCTAAGATATTAACGAATAAGATTTTTTTTTTTTTTTTAATGGTTGACAGGGCTAGGTGTTTGACCACAGCTCACCTGATGTCAAGTGAAGGTGTGGCCGAAGATGGTAAAGCACACCTAGCCTGGAATGCAACTGGCTCTCAAGTGAGGCTGCCGGAACACACCGTTAGATGCTTGGCGGCAGATTTTCAACTTGAGGGTGGTAGCTAGCCAGCCGAGTACTAAAGTACCCTACCACCATGCTTTGGTTCCCTCACGATGTTTTCCTTCACCGGCAGCTCAAGCTCATTGTTGGGGTTTGAACCCACGCCCTTCGGCATGCGAACCTACCGCGCTAACCACTGAGCTATCATCGCTACAAAAAAGAAATTGATTAAATGTGATCTATATATGTCGGAACTGAATAATAGCACGATGTCATAAAAGCTTACTTTGGCATAGTTATTTCAAAAAAATTTTTAATGCCTTAAGTTGTTTCAGAATAAAAATGTATACGACCATTACTATAAAATACTTCTTGCAAAATTTGGCGTAGAGTTCCCTTAAATAAAAAATCCTACCCCAAAAGGACGCGGTCTATAGTTATTAATTCCGTAGTTGAGTTATTTACACCACATTTTTCTTTACTAAATCGGAAAACATGTCAGATAGGTACGTCTTTTTTCCTTATGACGACAGTCTGTAGCGGTCCGAGTTTAGCCGAAAACGCAGGCCGCGCTTGTGGCCACTGTTCGCTACGACGGACGTCCGTCACGACTAAACGCGGCATTTCACCTAGTCGCGGTTTTAGCTATTACCGCGTGCCGCGCCTGTTTGGGTCAGGCTTTCAATGCTGGTAACATCACCATCATACTGAGCACATAAGAAACTTTGTAAAATTAATAACAAATAAAACGTATTTCGTGACATATTTAATTATTTTTTAAAAATACAATTGTTTTGGGTTATGCATTAGAAATATTTGTTTACGCGTTATTAAGCCCTTGTCCCACGTGAGCGATGATTGCGATGCGAATGCGATGCGATATTCAAAAAATAAACTGTAATATATTTTTTTGAAATTTACTTTTTTAACACGTTATCAAGAAAGAAAGAAAATGATTTTTTTTCTTTCGTTCTTTATATTATATGTTATGTATAAAGAGACACTCCAGTCAAGACGTGAATGAATCGTTTTATTCTAAGTAAGCGTGCTCCATCGTAGACCGCATGTTAGTTTAATATCAGGCGAAATGGCGGTTTAATGCAAACCTATTTGTAATAAAATATGTATATATTTATACGTAAGTCAATATTTATGGATTTACAGAAATCCATAAATATTGACTTACGTATTTTGTGATTTCAAAACTGAAATTGTAAATTTGTCGATAATTGATGTTAATTATTTGACTTTGTTTTATACAGCCCTGTTAGCTCATTTGGTAGAATATTTCCTTTAGGAGTGGGTTCGATTCCCACATTACAATAATAATAACAAAATACAAGGCTGTTGAGACTAACCATCATAAGTCTCAAAATAAGTAAGCGCCTAAGCAGCGATGCCTTGGACTTTGTTTTGCTACTCAAAATTCTGGGTATCGCTGCAATTGTCATGGACAGGCGTTATCCCTTGCCATCAGGAGACCGTCTCGTATGTATCTAAATATACTCTCAAAAAAAACCGTATATTTTTGCATCGTATCGCATTGCATCGCTACTTTGTAGCTTTATAACGCTTATGTAGGACAGTGAATGACATTGTTAATAATTAATATTTGCAAATAATTACTGAACTATAATCGATCAAGTTGATTCTTATGATATTCAATAAAAAAATGTTTTTTAATATAATAATACTATTGATAAATCGTTAAAGGGTGTGTCTTTGCGTATCCAACGCGTTTACTCTTAAGATAGATCTAGTTTATAAATTAAAATGTATAAGTTTGCCATCTTCCTAAAAATTATGTTAGTTTTTCGACCAAAATTAGATTTTAATTTTATTTTTAAGGCTATTTTAACGTTTGGAATAAATAAGGTGTGATAAGATAACGACTCTTAGCGTCTGTTATTGGTAATTCAATCGCTTTTAGAACACTCATGTGATTTTGCAGCGTCGCATTCGGGCGCAAAACGACCCATTTGCAAAACGTCTCATTCGCAAAACGTCCAATTCGCAAAACGTCCAATTGGCAAAACGCCTCATTCTCAAAATATGTGATTCTTAGAACGCCCCGTTTAAAAAATTAACGGCGTAGTTTGTTTTTAAATATTTGTTGTACATCGCTCTGTTCATTCTCAAGTGTCAATTATTATATATTTTCAAGTGTTTCGTGGTTTAATCACCTAAAACATCTTATTCACAGATAAATTCACATAAAGTGAGCTAGCGAAGCAACGGTAACTTAATTAGAAGCTTCTACGGAGTTCTAGAAAGAACACTAAAAGTGTCAACACATCACTTGTCCACACTCGTGCGTATAATTCGGTACCAAAAACACCACTATTGTAAATATAAACACTAGAAGGAACACGGAGGCTTTGAAAAATAATACAATGCAGCGACATGATTTATATTCTTACAACTAGCAGCGGGTTAAAAAGTAGCCTATGTGTTAATCCAAGGTGTTAACTACCTCCATATTAAATTTCATCAAAACTGGTCCAGCCGTTTGAGCGTGAAGAAGTAACAAACACACTTACACACAAACTTTCGCCTTTAAAATATAAGTGTGATAGTGTGTATATACCATTTTAAAAATAACGCGTTTTAAGAATGTTACGTTTTGAGAAAATGTTTCCTAGCCATTGGACATTTTCAGAATGGCAGTATTTGGGAATGAGACATTTCGAGAACATTTGCAGACATGGGACGTTTTGAGACTAAGCCATTTTGCGAAAACGTATTTTGCACACATGGGCATTTTGCGAAAAAAAATCTTGCGGGGTAAGACATTTTGCGTCTAAACTATATATGTATGTACACACCAATGCAACGTTGATAGAGTCGCGATACGATGATCGGTCAATGCAGTCGCGGAATCGTCAATTGCCGCTGCTAAAAAGCATGTCGTGTGCCTTGACCCTAAATAGCTTAAACAGACTTGCAATCTCCAAAATTGTTCGTCGTTGCCCGACATAGAGAAAGCGTTCTGTCTTTTTTCCAAAAATAAAATTTCAATATTATGCATTAGAAATTGTTTTTATATATATATAAATCTAAAAATGTGATTAAATATGGCGTAACCTTTACATCAATTTTAATGCAATACAATATAATACAAAATACATAACATACATACATGTTATATTTATTTACATATTAAATTTCAAATTAATCCAAACTATTTATAATCGTGTATAAATTTTGTGTGATGAATTTCTAAAATAAGTTTTTTCAATTTGTTTTGTCAAGTATTACGTAAGTACGTACGTACGTAATTATTAACCCCTCCCTCCCATTTGTCAGCAAAAGTAAGCAAAGCTCTTACTCCCCCCCCCCCCCATGCTTACGCAACCATTGGTTTATAACCGGCATTATCTTAAACGCGATCTGTTCTAGGATCTATACGGAGGATTCGAGAACAATTAAATTAAAAATCAGCATAATTATGTTGTGACATTGCTGACGTTATCACCATTCAGAGGGCTCCCATCCACCATATCATCAAAGTAAGCAAAGCAATTACCAGTGGTTCTTACTTAATACTTGATTACAAAGCTTAAACTCTTATTTATTGTAATTATTAATTGTTTATTAAATTTTATTAATTCTGCTGGTGTTATCACCAGTCAGATCCTCCCCCACATTCCCCATGTCATCAAAATAAGCAAAGTTATTAATCCCCCCTCCGTGCTTACTTGATACTTCGGCCCCACATTACAAAGTTTAAATTCCTATTTTTTCTAATTTATTTGTTTATTAATTCGTCATACTACCTTCCATTGTTATATTGATAGAAAAAAAATGTTAAATATATTTATAAATTTATATTCCTATTGGCATGGATTGAGCTTGATATTTACACTAATAAATATAAATCTAGAATTTTATTTTAAATTTGTAAGATTGCCTATGTGAAATATCTTTGCAGGGTTGCGCGGAACGGCAGTCCTCAGCCGAAAAGATTTCGAATAATTATGTTTCTATTTTTTTGACGGCCGTTATGCTAAACCTCGGTCACTGAGCCCCTTTCGGCTTGCTACCGTTCCGCGTAACCCCATATGTATATGGTTATTTTTACAATATTAGGTAGTGTGAATACTATATAGGTTATTTATAAATTGCTAAGCCGTTTTGCAGCAACATTTTAATATATAAACATTCTCGGTTCGGCTGTGTTTGTTTACTGGTGCTGACCACAGCTCACCGGACATTAAGCGGCAGTGAGGTCGGAGATTGAAAACGCCTAGCCTGGAATGGAACTGGCTCTCAAGTGAGCCTGCCGTATAATAGTTTTTTTTATCTGTGTAATAATGTATATTACAAAAAAGTTTTAATAAGGACCCCAATAAGTTTTATGGACCCCAAATTTACAGCTCACGTAATTAATACCCTCAAGTTCAAAATCTACCGCCAAGCACCTAACGTTGTGTTCCGGTAGCCTCACTTGTAAACTACTTCTATTCCAGGCTAGGTGTGCTTTACCATATTCGAGCACGCCGTCACTTAACATCAGGTGAGCTGTGGTCATACACCTAGCCTGTCAACCATAAATATAATCGCTCACATTGACTGCCCGGTGTTCCCATAAATCTAACCAAATAGATAAGATTTATCGATTACAGCAGTTAAAAAAAACATATTTCCTTCTTACATGGAAATATGTTTTTTTAAAATCCTGAATACAATATTACTAGTTTGTAGTATAAACAACGGAAAAACCAAAAAAATTATCTATATGCACGCTTTTCTGTTTAAATATTATTCTAAATTATGTTTAGTAAATGCAATATGCTAAATTAATCTTAGCTCGAATAGACATTTTTTTTTTTAATTGTATAATAATTTGGCTTATGTAAAAAGACAATTAATAACGGCATAGATTATTTATTACTATTTAATAAACAGTAAATTCGACATTCTTAATCGCTTAGTCTGTTTCTACTTGAGTAAAATTATTGTCTTGGTCTCGATTCAGTTAATAACAAAGACTCAATTGTTGTTCTAGGTGGCTTGAATGTCGACTTCGGTAATCCAATTGTCGACTTATAACACGCATGATCCAATTGTCGCCTTGGGTGATACGATTGTCAACTCCTGTTATCCAAATGTCGACTTAGGTGATTTAATTGAGAACATAAATGACCCCATTGTTATCAAGGGTGACCTGAATGTCGATTTCGGTAATCCAATTATCGACTTATAACACGCATGATCCAATTGTCGCCTTGGGTGACACGATTGTCAACTCCTGTTATCCAAATGTCGACTTAGGTGATTTAATTGAGAACATAAATGACCCCATTGTTATCAAGGGTGACCTGAATGTCGATTTCGGCAATCCAATTGTTGACTTACATGATTAAATTATTAACACACGTGAACCAAATGTTGAGTGATTCGATTGTTGACTTTGGTAATCCAATTGTCGTTTTGGGTGGTCCGATGTCGACTTCAGTAATCCAGTTGTTGTCGTAGATGATACGATTGTGGACTTAAGTGAAATGTTGTAGAGGTACTCAAAATTAAAAGCAGCGGAATCGCTAAAGTCTTTTTCATGATACTTTATCGCGCGGATTCCGAAAGAGTTTGAAAGATATATTGTGGCTTTTACTGTAAATTATTGTCGAGTATAATTTTGTACCAATTTCACTAGGATATTTGAAAAAAAAGCTAAATTTTGTCACACTTAACAATCGGCATTACATAATTTTTAAATTTACTTGATGCTAAAAGTCACATTGCCAGTGTTAAAAATAAAGGCCTGGGTTGCCATTCTATAAGTATTATTATTCCTCATAATTGTAGATAAATTAAAATAGTGTAATTAAATACATACGTGATTGTATTTTTCCTTTATGATTTTGTGAGATGTAGGTAATTTAAATTGTTGATATTTTTTTGTTGTTTTATCCAGTGAATATATTATTTTCCTGAATATAATATATGTTTTTTATTGTGTTGCCCATTGTACCTGACATCCTCGATTTCATTCATTGATGGCGAAGTTATACTACTTTTATTCTCTGTTACAAAATATAGGAAAGTTTTTTTTTATAATATAGTTACCTAAATAGAAATGTATTTTTTTTTAAATTTTTTGGCAGCGCATTTTGTGTACTTTGCCCGTTTTTTTACCGTAAAGTGTTGCTTTTTTTTAAATATTATTTTATGTAAAAGTAATGAGACTAACGATGCGCTCTCCTGATGGTAAGGGATGGCGCATGCCCGTGACTATTGCAGCGATACACAAAACTTTGAGTAGCAAAATAAAGTCCAGGGCATCGCTTGAGCTGCCGGTGAAGGAAACCATAGCATGGTGGTAGGGTACTTTCTAATACTCGGCTGGCTAGCTACCACCTTCAAGTGGAAAATCTGCCGCCAAGCATCTAACGGTGTGCTCCGGCAGCCTCACTTGAGAGCCAGTTCCATTCCAGGCTAGGCGTGCTTTACCATATTCGACCACACCGTCACTTAACATCAGGTGAGCTGTGGTAAAACATCTAGCCTGCCAACCATAAAAAATAAAAATCAAAAATCGCTGCTTTGGCGCTCATGACTTTGAGACTTTCGATGGTTAGTCTCAACAGTCCAGTAATTTCCGCTGCAGTACCCTCAAACCGGAACACAGAAATGTTAACACACTACTACTTGGCGGCAGAATATCTGGTACCTACTGCGGTGGTACCTACCCAGATGATCTCCTGCTAAGGAGATCTACCATTAAGTAACAGATGACGCATGTCCATGACCATTGCAGCAATACACAGAACTTTGAGTAGTTTCACAAAGTCCAGGGCATTTTGCTTTGGTGATTTGGCGCTCATTACTTTGAGACTTTCGATGGTTAGTCTCAACAGCCCAGTAATGTCGCTAGCTTAACAAATTTAACGAAATACATCGAAACCGAATATAACGACATCGTTTAGAACGACAGATTGGTTATAACAACCGAATGGCAAGGTCCCGGCCGAATCCCTATACAAACTCATAAGTAAACATACCGCCTATAACGACATCAGATACTGCGACATATCGCTTAAAATGACGAAACTTTATCGATAATCATCGGCAATAACGACCAACCGTTTACTTGTTCCAGCAAAACAAAACAATGCGAACAATTTTCATCCTTATACTAATCTATGAATGAATATTTTGACTTAGGTACTATTATTGGCTACACACTTTCTTCCACCCTATCCGACTCTTCCGCGCTCTTTTTTCATTTGACCTTGCATGTTTCTTGTTTTTCATTTAGTGCAATAGTTGACAGTGATGTAGGTTTTATTTATTTTTTCGACATTTTATTTGAAAACACGTCCATATGCGTAACCCATACCCATACTACATACATACATATGACTACTTGTGTATATTGCTTATAACAACTATCGGATATAACATCCGATGTATACGGTCCCTTCGATGTCGTTATATCCGGTTTCGACTGTATATACGTATATGGTTGCCGAGGAATATTGCTGCCAAACAAACAGCTGGCAGTTAGTAAAAGTGCGAATTTACCCAACAAGCTTATTAAATATGTATATTCATATGATTACAAGCAATTACGCTAACGCGTGTCTATTGAATTCGAGTTTTCTCTGTACTGTATGTATATACCTACTTTCTTATATTTAATACTTATTTGATTTTCTGTTAAGTGCAACGTTAGTGTTTAATAATGTATTGCTTGAGATTTACTCGGTTAAATTTTTTGTGTCTTTTGACATGTGAGTATCATCACGGACTTGATGCTGAGTGGTTAGCGCGGGCGGTTCGCATGCCAAAGGGCGTGGGTTCAAACCCCAACAATGAGCTTGAGCTGCAGGTGAAGGAAAAACATCGTGAGGAAACCATAGCATGGTGGTAGGGTACTTTCCAGTACTCGGCTGGGGAGCTACCACCCTCAAGTTGAAAATCTGCCGCCAATCATCTAACGGTGTGTTCCGGCAGCCTCACTTGAGAGCCACTTTCATTCCAGGCTAGATGTGTTTTACCTTTCAAACACCTTGCCTGTCTAGCATTAAAAAACCGACTAACCATCGAATGTCTCAAAGTAATAGGCACCAAATCACCAAAGCAAAATGCCCTGGACTTTGTTCAACAAAGTTCTTTATATTGCTGCAATGGTCATGGACATGCGTCATCTCTTACTTGGTGGTAGATCTCCTTTGCAGGAGATCATCTGGGTAGGTACCACCGCAGTACCAGATATTCTGCCCCCAAGCAGTAGTGTGTTAACATTACTGTGTTCCGGTTTGAAGGGTACTGCAGCTAGCGAAATTACTGGACTGTTGAAACTAACCATCTAATGTCTCAAAGTAAGAGCGCCAAAGCAGCGATGCACCGGACTTTGTTTTGCTACTCAAAGTTCTGTGTATTGCTGCAATGATCCGGGGCATGCGTTATATCTTACCATCAGGAGAGCGCATCGTTCGTCTAATTACTTTCACATTCAAAAAAACTAGATTCATAGATTGTAAACAATCTTGCGTAAGGTGGTTCGATTTCCATACAAATATTTTTTTTCCATTTATGGACAAATGGAGCATAATTCTACAGTGAAATCACAGCTACTGGCATTTATTTTGGTCTTTATTTGCTGTAAATCAAAATTGCTTGACTAAAACAGTAGATCATTAGCATGATTTATAAATTTATTCAAGCAATTGTGATTTACCGCAAATAAAGACCAAATGAAATGCTGTGAGTTCACTGTAAAATTATGCTCCATTTGTCCATAAATGGCAAAAATTTATTTGTATGGAAATCGAACCACCTTAAAATTTTACAGTGAAATTTACCTATTCTTTACAGTGAAAGAAATTACCACCGAAGAAGTCTACATGGATTTCTCAAACGTAGAAGACACAGAACTATTAAACAATTACGACGATTACGATCCTATAAACGAACTCGTCGACGGTGAACAAGAAACGAGCATTAAACCTAAAACTTACACGGTATTATTTGACTATAATAAACCACACAGACCAAAGAAGTTGAAACAGAATAAAAATGACGACGCAATTAAAACTAAATGTATCAGACTTTTTGGCAGTATTTATGGATGATGTATTATGAAAAACAAGCATAATCATGATTGTAAAAATTCCCGTAAAAGTTACAAAGAGAAATCATATTTAACTGTAGAATGGAATACTCCAGAATTTTACCGGAGGATTGCAAATGGATATGGTAGAACGGCTATAAGTTTCAAGGTGAAAGATTTAGAAAGGACTTCTAACATAAATTCCGATAAATTTCCTAATCTTGTCGGAGATAGATCACGAAGGCTTCTAGAAATGCCGTGTGATTTGCTCCATTTCAATGAATTTGGAGAAATAACGAGACCTGATTGTGTTGTTTACAACGCTGGAAAAAGATATCCTTATGGCATTTAGGAAAATAAAGTTATTCGAAATTCGTGTTGATGTTTATTTTGCAGCATGTTTCCTGAGAGTTTTTAAAACGTTAACAGTTTTTCCATTGCAAACGAACATACAAAAAAATATTACCATCGATTACCATACAAATACATTTTTGCCATTTAGGGACAAATGGATCATAATTTTGCAGTGAAATCACAGCTACTGGCATTTATTTTTGTCTTTATTTGCGGTAAAATTATTAGTGTTACCCGCTACATGTTTTCGGGATAAAAAGTAGCCTATGTGTTAATCCAGGGTGTCAGCTACCTCCATACCAAATTTCATACAAATCCGTTCAGTAGTTTTTGCGTGAAAGAGTAACAAACATACATCCATACTCACAAACTCTCACGTTAGGGTTATGGTAGGGTACTTTTTAGTACTCGGTTGACTGGCTACTACCCTCAAGTTGAAAATCTGCCGCCAAGCATCTAACGGTGTATTTCGGAAGCCTCCGAGTCAGTTCCATTCCAGGCTAGGTGCGCTTTACCATCTCCTACCACACCGCCACTTAAAATCAGGTGAGCTGTGGTCAAGCTCCTATCTAGTCAGTAATTTGAACTAAAACACCACTGGATCACTGCATGTTCCATTTGCTACTACTATAAGAACTATTTTACGTCAGTGCACTAAAGTTAACAATTTCAAAATATACTTATGTTCAATTAAACGGCTTTGACTTTACTCAGTTTAATAAGATTTCTACGTAACCTTTTCAATTTTCTTTAATGTGTTTTTTACATCCAATTGCATTTACATCTTCAATTAAAAAATCAATTACTTGACAAAACTTGTTTATTGTAGCGGATTTGTCTGCCCATGTGAACGAATATAATATAGAAACATTAAATTATATTTTTTTTTCTGTAGAAGTAATAAGACGAACGGGGCGCTCTCCTGATGGTAAGAGATAACGCCTGTCCATGACCATTGCAGCGATACACAGAACTTTGAGTAGCAAAACAAAGTCCGGGGCATCGCTGCTTTGACGCTCATTAGTCGATTAGTTTTTTAGTCGATTTTCGATTAGTCATTAGTCGACTTTCGATGGTTAGTCTCAACAGCCCAATAAAATTTCCCTTCAAACCAAACACAGTAATGCTTACACACTACTGCTTAGCGGCAGAATATCTGGTACTCCTACCTAGACGACCTCCTGCAAAGGATATCTACCACCAAGTGAATAATAACACAAATAAATATCGTAGGACATTTCACACAGCGCCATCTAACCCTAAACTAAGTAAAGCTTGTACTATGGGAACCAGATAACTGATAGATTTTAGTTTTTTTTTGTAAATTATATTACTTTTAACGTATCTAAGTGTACGTAGGTATAGTCCGGGTGGCAGCGTTGCAAATACAAAAGTCATAGTAAGCCGGCTGATATTGATACTGATAGTAGATCCCATATGGCTAATAAGTAAACCGAACGTCAGCTGCCCAGGTAGCGGTGGGTTTGGGAGTGTAATAAATACATTTTATTATAATCAATTTAATTAATTTTAAGGAAAGAGGCTTAGGTAGCCCGAAGGTCGTGTTATGGGCTCAAGCAAGGCCAGCACCTCGAAATTCGTGTTTAAAAGGAAACCGCATAGTAGTAATGCTCCAATATTTTCAACCTTTACTGCATCAGCTGACGGTCTTTCCACCGCTACCCACGCAGCTGATTGCTGTTTTCGTACTTTAAATTGTATAAACAATCAGCTAGTTTAAGTTTCATCCGGCGTACTATGACTTTTTTTACGCGTTTTTTTACAAGTTCATGCGATCGGCTGACGCATAATCCACCCTCCTCCATGCAGCTGACGACTATTTTTCAACTCAGTATGATGTCAACTATTCATGAAAATGGGTTTCAGCCGGCGTACTATTACTTTTTTTTGATTTTTTTTTACAACTTCCATGACCTCCCACACCCACCGCGGGTGCGCCAGCTGACGCTCAGTTTACTTATCAGTTATTCGAGATCTATCGAACAAGATAGCAATGGATCGGCGTAAAAACACTACCTAAAATGCAACGCTACCACCCGGACTAGTAGTACGTGCAGCTGCCCTCAAAATGGATTATGTACTCTTATTTTTTTTCTTTGATTGTGGCGTCGCATTTTGTGCATTTGCCAGTGTCAAGTGTTTTGACATTATAAAGTTTCGTTAAAAAGTAGTCAAAGCCTACTGTAGTACAGTATTGGTCAAGTCCAGTTCGTGACAGTCAAATCAAGCCATGCTTTAGTATAGTAGTGGCGCCTTTACTATAAGCTTCGATGGAGTTTTGGAAGCAACACGAAAAGTTATGTTTCCCCACATTATATCATTTTCCCACACTCGCGCTTGTGATTCGGCACTTTATGAGTTAAACACTACTATTTCTATACATAAACAGTCGAAAAAAAAACAATAAGAAGTACAAGAGTAGTTTTGGAAAAAAAATACAACGGGGCGACACGACTCTTTCCGCGTTCCCGCCAAAACTCCTCATGTACCTAATATGTAGTTGCCGATGAATTAACAAAAAAAAAAAATTTTTGTCGATATTTTTAGCTCTGGGCGGAATGTATTTCTTTGTTTATGAACGAATACATAATCAAAGATGTATTTATAGTTGAACAAAATTGCTAGTCTTAAATTGCCGCGCGATTTTTAAATGTAATTTACTTTTTGGACAAACATACATCATTCTTGACATTTTGTGTTATAATATACGTAAGTATAAATCAGATTATGCTGCAGCGTAGAGCAAATACGCCTTTATTATTTTTAATTTTTATATGAATATGCGACGAGATTGAAAGGAAATGAGTTTTTTCAATAACATTTATTGGGTATTTTTGTACCTAATTTCCCGTAAGTAATACATTATTAATTATGTTTATAAGTTTCGGTTGCCTAGTAGGGAGGCGGTCTGGCTTCCAATTTGGAGGTCTTTGGTTCGAATTCCACGACGCGTACCCACTGTCTTTTCTAAGTTTTTTTTTGTTTGGCAGGCTAGGTGTTTGACAGCTCACCTGATGTTAAGCGACGGTGTGGTCGGAGATGGTAAAGCACACCTAGCCCGGGATGGAACTGGATCTCAAGTGAGGCTGCCGGAACACACCGTTAGATGCTTGGCGGCAGATTTTTCAACTTGAGAGTACCCTACCACCATGATATGGTTTCCTCAAGATGTTTTCCTTCACCGGCAGCTCAAGCTCATTGTTGGGGTTGAACCCACGCCCTTCGAAATGCGAACCGATCGCGCTAACCACTGAGTTATAATAAACTTATGTGCGTATTGCCGATAACTGCTCTACACCTACATTTGTGTCGAACATTGTCTTTGTTCTGTAGTTTAGAATACCCCTAAATGTATTTATTATATTTTCATTAAATCTACCAGTAATCTGGTTCCAATCATACACGCTTTGCTTACCGCTGTGGTAGACGAGTTCTAGAATGGAGACCGCGAATTGGAAAACGTATCGTAGGACGCCCCGAGACTCAATGGAGTGATGATATACGTAGGACAGCTGGGGGATGGAAGCGAAAAGTCGAAGATCTGGCTGAGTGACGTGTCATGGGAGAGGGTGTGTTCAGCAGTGGGCTTTGAGAGGCTGATAATGGCTGAGATTAGATAGCTTTGTGTGATGTGTCCTTCAATGTTATTTTAACGATAATTTCAATCATTACAGTGAAAGGTCTGAAATCAGCAAATATCTATGTAATCAATGTTTCGGTCGTTGAAGACGTGGATGCACTGAAGGATTACGAAGAATATGACATTGCTTACGATGATTATATACCAAAACACAATCATGTCAACAAAAATATTGAAGAAGATAGTAAAAACATTAACTACTTTATATGTCAAAGACTATTCGGTAGTATATATGGGAACACAAACCAACACGAGCGATGTTTAGAAGGTTTGACAAATAAGAAACATAATAAAGATCATGAGTTTGATAGATCGAAAGGAAAATACCATTACAAGAGCCATTCTAAAGGCAATTACTATAATCAAGTTGGGAGACAGCAATATAGACCATATTTGGATTTGACGAAATTCTCTCAAGATTATTTGGACGTGAACGATTTGGCTAGATCACATTTCGCTAGCGATTACGTCGATATAGGTGATTTTAGACATGCGCGAAGCGTTAGACCTCAATGCAGGGAAGAGTTCGATGAATTCGGACAGATGACCAAAATCAACTGCCTTCCTGTATCGAGAAAAACTTTAGACGCGGATAGGAATCTTAAATTTAAGGTAGACAGTTCTGTATCAGATGAATCTAAAGCGGAGCAAAAGGAAAACGTTTTGAGAAAGAGAAAAAATAAGAGATACAAAGTAGTTTCAAAAGAAAGTGATGACAGCTCCACACATGACAGTGATGATAGTGACAAATCAGATGATGATGAATTAGTTGATGATAACAATGGATCTAGTGCATCTATTCAAGACAGCGATAGTATTGAGGTGACTACAAAGAAGCCTAAATCAGGGAAGCGTAGACCTAAAAAAGAATTTAGGGATTCATACATGTATATACAAGGGAATAAGTTATACGATCAAGATGATTTCAGAAGGAACAAGTTGCATTATTTCAGACTTTTCAGAGATGACGATGAAAGCGATTTGAAAGATGTCAACGAGAATCGCAGTAACAGAAGATCATCGCATTTTCTTCCAAAAAGATTTCATTGGGATGATGACGAATATCAAAATTTAGGTTACTATTGGTTCAATGGGCCGCAAGGAAAGTATAAAAAATGGAAATCACGACGAGTTCTGTAGACTTAGTACATGTAATAAAGACTTAAGGTGGTACAATTTCCGTACAAACAATTTTTTTCCATTTATAGACAACTGGAGCGTAATTTTACAGTGAAATCACAGCTACTGGCATTTGTTTTGGTCTTTATTTGCGGTAAATCACAATTGCTTGAATAAAACAGTACATTATTGTTTAACAGTAGATGATTGTTGTGATTTCACTGTAAAATTATGCTCCATTTGTCCATAAATGGAAAAAAAATATTTGTATGGAAATCGAACCACCTTCAGTATAAATATCTTCTATCTATACTTACTATTAAAAAGAGGAAAGATTTGATTGCTTGTTTGTATTGAATAGGCTCCGAAACTACTGGACCGATTTCAAAAATTCTTTCACCATTGGGAAGCTACACTATGTCCGGCTGACATAGGCTACTTTTAATCCCTGTATTCCCACGGGAACGGGAACTACGCGGGTGAAACCGCGACGCGTCCGCTAGTGTAGATAATATAAGACACATCTATACCGAATTTCAAATGGATACACGTAAAAACAAACTTGTCTTTTGATAAACTCACGGGAACCTAACATGTTTCTGATACTTGGTGGTAGATCTCCTTAGCAGGAGGTCGTCTAGGTAGTTACCACCGCAGTACCAGTTATTCTGCCGCCAAGCAGTAGTGTGTAAACATTACTGTGTTCCAGTTCGAAATTACTGGGCTGTTGAGACTAACCATAAAGTCTCGAGAGTAATGAGCGCCAAAGCAGTGATGTCTGACTTTGTTTTGTTACTCAAAGTTCTGTGTATAGCTGCAATGGTACTGGACAGGCGTTAGCACCACTCTTCCCATCAGGAGAGCGTCTCTTTCGCTCGATGGGGGTCAAACGCAAAACCTATTAAGCTTTAAAAAGAAAGGAAAGAAGGATAATGGAATGGAGTAGAGTCTATAAAAGGTAAGTCGATTAAAAAACAGAAAATATACACATTTAATTATATTTGAAAAATTTATTACAAAAGATGATACAAAATGGGTACCAAGTCGGATCAAGATAACACTGACAAAGCTACCAATTTTAAATTAAGTGTTGAGATATCTGCACGATGTTACTTTCAAAACGAAACATTTGTATTTTTATCGTCGACAGGCTAGAAGTTTGACTACAGCTCACCTGATGTTAAGTAACGGTGTGATCGAAGCTGGTAAACACACCTAGTCTGGAATGGAACCGGCTATCAAGTGAGATTGTCACAACATTTTCGAGTGTATTAGCTAGCCAGCCATGTACTATGACGCATAAGACAACGCAGTTTACTTGGTGGTAGATTTCCTTAGCAGGAAGTCGCCTAGGTAGTTACCACCGCAGTACCAGATATTCTGTTTCCGTTTGAAGGGTAGCGAAATTACTGGGCTGTTGAGTCTCAAAGTAAATGAGCGTCAAAGCAGCGATGCCCCGGACTTTGTTATGCTACTCAAAGTTTTGTGTATCGCTGCAATGGTCACGGAAATGCGTTATAAATTTATCTTACCATCAGGAGAGCGTATCGTTCGTCTCATCACATTCAAATTAAAAAAAAATTATAAACATATAAATTTATGATTTAAAATTGCAAGCCACACTGCATAACAAAATAAGGTTAACTTTCATCTGTAGCGTCTATAATATACATCTTATTTTGTTAATGATGCACGTTTTTGTTCACGCTGCAGACTGTAAAGCCCGGATAAACAATGATAGATAGCTATTTCGACAGTAGCAGCTAAGATAAATCTCATTCTTTGTGCGGGTGAAGCAGCGTGAAACTATACAGTGTTTCGCTTAGCTCCTTTAGTGGGAAGCAATAAATAAATATCGTAGGATTTTTCCCTAGCCCCCCACTAAGCAAAGCTTGTACTATAGGAACCAATATTGTAAATACACACAGAACACCGAGACACAGAACAAACATTTATGTTAGTCAAATAAATCGCTCGCTTACAAATAAAAAGATGTAACTCGAAATATGAGAAATTTGAGATTTTCAAATAAAACGCGTCTTCATCACGTAAATAGGTAATAGTAGATAGAATTTAACAGCAACGCCGTTGCGATTAAAGTGAGTGAGATGCGCGCTCGTTTTTCTCTTTTCAAGCAACAATAACTGACAACTCAATCGTTGTCGTTTGGTGCATCACTAATTTTTTTTTAAGCTATTGCATAGCTTCTATCGCGGGCCTTGAGCGTGGAGACCGAATCCAGAAATTCCGTAACGAAAATAACCTAACACCCCCCACTCCCACCGGCACAGCGGTGATACTTTTTAGTTTTGCCATCTATGGATGAATAGCAGAACTTTTAATGACTTTTTTGAAATATCACGCTTGTCTCTTTAGTTCAGCAACTCGCCTCTAGGTGGCATTGGTTGTATAGGCGTAAAAATGCTATGCAATAGCTTTACCGCGGCAGTCCCCGAGTGCCACACGTCTTTTTTTTTTAATTTAATCCGTCATTTACCTTCAAAGGCAATTCGGAAAAAGTGCAAAAAATATAAAGCTTATTTCCACAAGTTGTGATTTTTGAGTTACATCTTTTTATTTGTAAACGAACGAAATGTTAGTTTTTTTTTCTTTGGTTTTGGCGTCGCGTTTTAGCATTTGCCAGTGTCAAGTATTTATATATTTTCAAGTTTAAATAAGTGTCTTCGTAGCTAAAGTTATAGTCAAAGTCCAGTCTTGATCAAGTACAGTCCGTGTCAGTCAAGTCCAGTCATGCTTTAGTAAAGTAGTGGTGACTTTACTATAAAGCTTCGATGGAGTTTTGGAAGCAACATGAAGTCATGTTTCACCACATTATATCATTTTCCCACACTCGCGCTTGTGATTCAGCACTTTATGAATAAAACACCACCATTTTTATGCATAAACACTCGACAAAACACTAGTTTTGGAAAAAAATACAACGGTGCGACACGACTCTTTCCGCGTTCCCGCCAAAACTCCTCGAAATGTTAGTTCCGAATGGGAGTCGATAACTTCATCAAAGTTAAGTAAGCTTTTTTTTAACATAGTCCGTGTGACTTGCTGTATAAAAAACTTAAGTGTAGGTATGCAAGAAAACTTATAACGTTATATGATACATTGAAAATAATTAACTTACGATTGTCTTTATAGAAGATCTATAGATACTTACAAATAATTACTAAGTTTATTAAAAACTTCTTAAATCTAATTGAGATCAAACAAATTTCAAATTAATATTCTGCATTTTTGCTGTATCTGGCAACACTGGACTTTTTTAGCGCACACAACCGATTGACATTTCTACTGGTCGGAACGTTTTTAAAATTCTAAACTAGAAAAAATCTTGTAAAAAGTTTTTTTGTTTCTACAAAAATATACCAAAAAGTTATTAATTTTTTTTAATATAATTTTTGGTCAAAAATCTAGCTAATTCAAGACGGCATATTTTAATGATATCATGAAAATTGCTGATTTTCTTGAATTTAAGGTGAAGTTTTTTTTCGGAATCGAGATGTAACTTTTTTTATGGCCGACAGGATGTCACAGCTCACAAGTGACGGTGTGATCGAAGATGGTAAACATGCCTGGCCTGGAATGAAACTGTCTCTGAGGCTGTCGAAACACACCGTTAGATGCTTGGCGGCAGATTTTCAACTCTCGTGTGGTAGCTAGCCAGCCGAGTACTAGAGAGTGCGCTACCACCATGCTATGGTTTCCTCTCGATGTTTTCCTTCACCGGCAGCTCAAGCTAATAAGATTTTATTTTAAAACAATTTCAGTACTTTTACAAGTTAGACGCGTAATGAAATGTCTTTAATTATTCTAAGGATGATTATATTAAAAAAGTCGTATGTAACTACATTTCTATAATTACACATCTATATGTAGACAGTCTATTTTTTGTACCTAATATTTTAAATTTTGTGTGTGATATAATAAATAAGTAAAGAACTGACTTTAGGTGGTTCGATTTCCATACAAATAAATTTTTGCCATTTATTTATTTATTTATTTATTTATTTATTTTACAGTGAAATCACAGCTACTGGCATTACTAGGCTGTTGAGACTAGCCATCTAAAGTCTCAAAGTAATGAGCGCCAAAGCAGCGATGCCTGGACTTTGTTTTGTTACTCAAAGTTCTGTGTATCGCTGCAATGGTCATGGACAGGCGTTATCTCTTACCATTAGGAGAGCGCATCGTTCGTCTCATTAAATTTTTACATTAAAAAAAAATGGCCTTTATTTGCGGTAAATCACAATTGATTCAATAAATTCATAAATTTGATTTTATGCTAATATAATCTACTGTTTTATTCAAGCAATCGTGATTTGCCGCAAATAAAGATCAAAATAAATGCCAGTAGCTGTGATTTCACTGTAAAATTATGCTCCATTTGTCCATAAATGGAAAAAAATGTTTGTATGGAAATCGAACCACCTTAAAAAAATCCAAATGGCTACGATGTTTTTTCTTTTATAAATTAGATTTTTTTTTTAAATCCATATTGTATGATTTTAAAACAATAAGACACCTTTACTAACAATTCATTGAATAAATAAGACGTATTTAGCGTGTATACATTTTCGATTGGATTACAAAGTATAGATACATATAAATAGACAGAAATTTATATATAGGCATTCAATGGATAGGCACAGAAGAAAGGATGACTTACATACTATTTTCCTACGGGAATCTATTAAATTGAATTATTATTTTTAAGCTATTGCATAGCTTCTATCGCGGGCCTTGAGCGCGGAGACCGAATCCAGAAATTCCGTAACGAAAATAACCTAACACCCCCCCCCCCACTCCCACCGGCACAGCGGTGATACTTTTTAGTTTTGCCATCTATCGATGAATAGCAGAACTTTTAATGACTTTTTTGAAATATCACGCTTGTCTCTTTAGTTCAGCAACTCGCCTCTAGGTGGCATTGATTGTATAGGCGTAAAAATGCTATGCAATAGCTTTACCGCGGCAGTCCCCGAGGGTACACGTCTTTTTTTACGCAAAACAGTGATCTACAATATTATAAGTGAACACCCTGTAAATTAAATGGAACATTTCTATTTCTTAAGCTTAATAAATTATCAATCTGTGCGCAAATCAACTGTGTTATTTAATAATTTCTTTATATAATTTCTAGTTAATACTGGAAGTTTAAAATTACGAGCGAAATGAACAATTTTTTAAATGCATTTAAATGGTTTAAAATTTACATTATATTTTTGTACATTTATATGCATATTAAACGAGTTATTTATTCTAAAATTGTTATTTAGTACCAAATATATATTTAAGTTTTACTTCGTGGTTAATTTCCTTAGCAGGAAGTCGTAGGGCCACCGCAGTACCTACCAGATATTCTGCCGCCAAGCAGTAATGTGTAAACATTACTGTGTTCCGGTTTGAAGGGTACTGCAGCGAAATTACTGGGCTGTCGAGACTAACCATCGAAAGTCTCAAAGTAATGAGCGCCAAAGCAGCGATTCCCTGGACTTTGTTTTGTTACTCAAAGTTCTGTGTATCGCTGCAATGGTCATGGGCATGCGTTATATCTTACCATCAGGAGAGCGTCTCGTTCGTCTCATTAATTTTGCAGAAAAAAAAGGAATTTTTAAATGCATATAAATTGTAGAATTATATTATGTAAATTTATATGCATATTAAACGTAAATTGTTATTTATTACCTAATATATTTGTTATGTTTAAGTAAAATACACATTTGGGGGCAGTTGCAATTTTTTTTTAATCTGTATAAAATTTTATGTCGACTTTTTATTTAGTGTTGTTTACTAATTTAAAAATGAGGGCCTATGTACAGAAGGTCGATGGTACCAACGCAGTAATAGCTGATAACGTTTTGCAGTTTTTTGTTAGTAGCCAAAACAAAGAGAAATTAATATAAACATAGTAGGACATTACATACAGCGCCATCTGACCGCAAACTAAGCAAACCTTGAACTATTTACGTCAGATAACTAATAGAATAATTTAACACTTTTTTATGTAAATACTTATAATACATACAGAACATCGAGACATAGAAAAAAACATGTGTTTTTACCACAAAATGGAAAATCCTGGACAGTGGCGGCCTTAGGGGGTGGCAAGTAGGGCAACCGCTCGGGGCTCTTGCAGGGGCCTCGCGCCCTCGTAGAAAAAAGTCTTTACCATATATGTATGTGTATGTCGCGCCTCGCACTTAACAAAACCCGCCCTGAACGCACGGTTTCATTATTAGTGCAAGCATGTTACGGCAACAAATTTTTTAGTAAAACGGACTCAAAGAAAAACGGCCTCACAATGATTTGTCGCCCCGGGCCTCGCAACAGCTACGACCGCCGCTGATCCTGGAATTCCTGGATGGGAATAAACACACCCTACAGCTTTTTAAACAGATATAGGTACTACCAATGAGCCAATAGGGCTGTCAAAACTTGAATCAAAACCATGTAAGTTTTCACCGTAAAATTCAACTTCTCTTTAGTTGTTCTTCTGTTTGTCAATGGCGTTGAAGTATCGTTGTAAGTCCGCATCGGCTCGAGCGATCCACGCCGTGTTCAGGGCTATGGTGTCCAGGGCAGCTGCGCCGCCGCGAAACTCCCCGAAGTACTCCTTGAACTGAAGACCAATCAACAAACTTTAATCAAAATTTAAGCTTTGGTATTATAAATAAACAAGATCATCAAACCCAAAAAAAAAAGACGTGTGGCATTCGGAGACTGCCGCGGTAAAGCTATTGCATAGCATTTTTACGCCTATACAACCAATGCCACCTAGAGGCGAGTTGCTGAACTAAAGAGACAAGCGTGATATTTCAAAAAAGTCATTAAAAGTTCTGCTATTCATCGATAGATGGCAAAACTAAAAAGTATCACCGCTGTGCCGGTGGGAGTGGGGGGTGTTAGGTTATTTTTGTTAAGGAATTTCTGGATTCGGTCTCCACGCTCAAGGCCCGCGATAGAAGCTATGCAATAGCTTAAAAAAAAACAAAATACAAATACAAATCTTTTATTAATAACACTAAAGTTCATAACATATTATTATATCAATACAATGAAAATGTCAATGAAATAATATGTAACATATCTTGGACCTTCCGTCCTGACTACTATTCGTCTGAGTCTGAGTCACATATATACATATTTTTTTTAATAATAATAAATATCTTTCTAGATTGACAATAGTAAGTATATTTATTGAACAAAATAAAAGATGTTAAATTAATACAAACCTACATCTTACTATTTACAAAATTTATACAAAAAACTTAGTCTAAAAGTCCGTCAGAGGAGGGATATGTGGCCAGTGCCACGCTGGATGGCAATGCTAAGCTTTTTACCAAAGTAGATACCAGCATTCTGGACACCTGAAGCCTCCTCTAAACGCGGTCCCGATAGAATAATTATGTCAATATAACTAAATGTCAATAAAAACAGAAATATTATAATTACTTACTAGTAATTCAATAATCTCTTAGTTTTAAATAATCGTCAAAGTCATAAAACAAGGTCTCTTGAAGCCAAGATCTTAGTTTGCTTCTGAAGCACGCGATGGAAGCTGCATCCCGGATAGAAGCGGGTACGCGGTTGTAGACCGCGTGCCCCAGCATGTTTACCGACCTCTCCGACTTAACGAGCCGATGCGACGGCGTTACTAGTTGCTTTTTCTTTTTATTACTGCGAAGATCCAACGTGCGTTTAATCTGAGATTTTATACATAAAAGCTCGATAGAAAAAGATGTTTCAATAAATACAGAATGTCAACGCCGTGTCGTGACTTTTCCGCTTTCCCGTCAAAAGTCAATGTTCTTTAGATATTACCAATGTCTTGGATCCTTCATCCCCGTTGTATTTTTTTCCAATACTTGTGTTTTGTCGAGTGTTTATGCATAAAAATGGTGGTGTTCATCATAAAGTGCCGAATCACTAGCGCGAGTGTGGGAAAATTATATAATGTGAAACATGACTTTTCATGTTGCTTCCAAAACTCCGTCGAAGCTTTATAGTAAAGTCGCCACTACTTTACTAAAGCATGACTGGACTAAACTGACACGGACTGTACTTGACCAAGACTGGACTTCGACTATAACTATAGCTACGAGGGAACTTATTTATACTAACTTATATAAGCAAAAATAATATTTAAAGACTCGTCTAATCGACGCCACACGTGAACAAAACGCTGGCCTTTATTTTGCTCAGCGTTTCAGTATTGCCAAACAACGCGGCAATGGGGCCAGCGTTTTAGATTACTTACTATTTGAAATGTTGCTGAGATATTTATTTATTAAACAAAATAAAAAAAAACCTTAAATGACTACTATATTAAATGTTGCTTGTCTTAGTTTTTTTTTATGTAAAAACTAATGAGACGAACGAGACGCTCTCCTGATGGTAAGAGATAACGCCTGTCCACGACCATTGCAGCGATACACAGAACTTTGAGTAACAAAACAAAGTCCAGGGCATCGCTGCTTTGGCGCTCATTACTTTGAGACTTTTGATGGTTAGTCTCAACAGCCCAGTAATTTCGCTAGCTGCAGTGCCCTTCAAACCAGAACACAGTAATGTCGTTCCTATATATAAGTTACGTTCCTATAAAATTATTATTAGATACTAAAACGTAAACCCGACAATTAAGTCTGTAGAACAAAACAAACACAACCAATGAGTTCAAAGCAAAAAGCCAAAAATTGCATTGCTCTATTAGAATCTTCTCACCGTGTAGTAATCCTGTGGTTGATGAAGGCATTTCGCAGCGGCTTGCAGCGCAGAGGGGGGCAGCGCTGGCTTCGGGCGCAGGATCCTCCACACGCCAGCTGCCCCACGCCACCTAGTCGTAGGCAAATTAAAATTTATATAAGTGGAACATGTACATCATCGCGATAAGGGACCATCCATAAATTACGTCACACGTTAAGGGCTAGGGTGGGGGTCGACGAAGTGTGACATTGTGTGACAAGGGGCGGGGAGGGGTCCCAAATTTTGTGACAGCACATTTTTTCAAAATACATAATTATAATATTTTATATCTAATATCATAAATTTCTAAATGAAATTAGCGAAATATGTGACATCACACTAGGCAGGGGGGGGGGGGGGCTCGTGTCTCACAAATGTCAAGGACAGGGAAGGGGTAAAAAAATCATGAAATTCGTGTGACGTAATATATGGATGGGCCCTTAAATAGGCGACACAACTTGGAATAGGCGGCGGAGTACTCATTGCTTTGAGACATTTGATGGTTAGTCTCAACAGCCCAGTAATTTCGCTAGCTTCCCTTCAAACCGGAACAGTGTTATGTTTACACACTACTGCTTAGCGGCAGAATAACTGGTACAGCTGTGGTACCTACCTAGACGACTTCCTGCTAAAGAGAATTACCACCAACTACATAAAGAAAGATAGCAACTCTAAGTTTTTAATGCTCAAGGATTCGTGAGTGGGTTTGATTTGTTTTTTTTATTGGTTGACAGGCTAGGTTTTTGACCACAGCCCACCAATATAATGCCTTAAGCTCGTATTTGCTTACACTATTATATATTTATTTATTAGTATCTGGTAGAATACTTACTTGCAAGCGCTTGCACATAACGTTGTGGCCCAAAGTTTCCATTCTCGATTTCGCTGTGATTCGTTCGATAACGCTGTGAAAGCAAATCTGAAACGTAAACAATAATTCTGTATTATTTTATTCATAATTAGGAATGTGAATAAAAGAATCGATTTTTCAGTTATCGATTCTCGAAATATTATATAATCTCTTTTTTTTAAGTAAAAAAATAAGATATGCTTTGTTGGATTAGATCAATGTAGCCAAACTAAACATTTTAATCGAATTTTGTTAACAGTAAAAAAGGAATGTCACTAGTCAGTCGAAAAATGGCGCCATCTATATATAAATATTAAAAATCGATAATTTTATTCAGTTTCTTCATTATTTAAGTTACAGGTTAATTATCTAGGTTTTTCCAGTTTTATAACCAACAGAAGATTGTTTATTTTGGTTATTATCGACTCAGTAATTTTATTATTATATACAAAAAAATGCAACTTACTTAATACGATACTAAGTCAAAAGCTACAAATAAGAATTCATCATTACATAGTCAAAAATAAAATAGATAATTATACAAATCAACAATACAATAATTTAAAATAATAAAACAAATTTTTAGTTACAAAGTTGCTAGCTACAAACTTGCTATTTAAAATATGGCTAGTTACAATGTTGCTAGTTACTAACTTGTAGAACAGCCAGTCGTCGGTGGGTGAGGCCAGCGCCGCCAGGAGCGCGCGGTGCGAGTACAGAGGTCGTGGCGCCGCGTACGACGCCGTCAGAGCGCGCCAACACGCTCGCCAAGCGGGCAGACCGTGTGTCCTCACGCCGGCCGTGAAAGCTGCCTGTATACATATTTTATACTATTTATTGATACATAAACTTTGCCGAGAGCAACTCTATAACACGGTGAAAAGTATAGTTAAAGTTAAATTACAAATTGGAACTAGCTTTATCGGACCAGCCGTTTTTTTTAATGCTTGAAAGGCTAGTTCTTTTTTAATGTAAAAAGTAATGAGACGTACTAGACGCTCTCCTGATTGTAAGATAACGCCTGTCCATGACCATTGCAGCGATACACAGAACTTTGAGTAACAAAACAAAGTCCAGGGCATCGCTGCTTTGGCGCTCATTACTTTGAGACCTTCGATGGTCAGTCTCAACAGCCCAGTAATTTCGCTGCAGTACCCTTCGAAGCGGAACACAGTAATGTTTACACACTACTGCTTCAAAGGAGATCCACCACCAAGTGAAAGTTGTTTGACCACAGCTAACCTGTTGCAAAATGAAAAAAAAACCAAACCAACTAACTTTTATAAACTATCTCCCAGCGCGGGTTTTCTCCTATTGTAATAATAATTTACAAATTTACAATAAAAAAACACTCCATGACCCATGGGCCAACTAAACGCACTGCTCCAATTCAATTCAAACAAACAATCAAATCTTTCCTCTTTATAATAGTATAGATAGATAGAGAAAAGATAGAAATGTATGTCATGGGGTTCGAACCCAGTGGCGAAAGTGGGATGGGAAGTCATATGGTCGCCAAGGCTGGTCGTAGTTTCAAAAAACCTTACTTCTTGATATATCTCCTGTATAGTTTCGTTTTTCTTGTACCAGGAATCGAACATTTCGAGAGCTTGTTTCGTCACCTCCTTGTTGCCCCATTCCACGCCGGCCGTGAGGAGAGCGCCACTAAGCCATCTAAAAAAAATATATCCAATGTTTTTTACTATCTACATGGGTTTTTTTTATAATATCACCAAAGTTACAAGTTATATTCCAATACAAGTTTTTATTTCTTTAATATGTATAGTGTAGATTCTCTACGGTGAAAGAATTTTTGAAATCGGTCCAGTAGTTTCGGAGCCTATTCAATACAAACAAACAAAGAAACAATCAAATCTTTCCTCTTAGTAGATGGAAACTAAATATCGTCTCAGATCCATGTCAGGCCTGTCTCAGATCTATGTCAGATCTCTCTCATATCCATGTCAGATCTCTCTCAGATACATGTCAGACCTGTCTCAGATCCATGTCAGGCCTGTCTCAGATCCATGTCAGGCATATCCCAGATCCATTTCAGGCCTGTCCCAGACCCATGACCAGTAAAAGTGATAGTAATTAGTGTGACCAGTATTATGCTGAGGTGAGCCCCTATTTTGTAACTGTTTGTCTCTATTTGTTGTTATTTTTGTTTTTTTTTTTGTATTGTTGCAAAATAAAATTATTTTCTTTCTTTCTTTCTTCTTTCCATGTCAAGCCTGTCTCAGATCCAAGTTAAGTCTGTCTCAGATCCATGTCGGCCTTTCTGAGATGTCTATCCAATATGTGTAGTGGATGAGGTACTCACAGATGGTGGTGGTTGTGTTGCGAGCAGGGTTGGATTCGGGTACGTTGAAAAATATAGTACAAGACCATCAAAATAGTAGTACGCCGATAGTACACTTATTTTAAATCTTACATTATTTAAAAAAAAAAGCTATTAATCAATAAAATAGATAGTTAAAATCAACATGTTTATACAAAATTTACTCCTGTTCTAAATTATGTAAGTTCTTGACTATTATTTTCATGTAATCATAATAACATCTCTTCTAATGCGAGTATACGAAAGAATAAAATTGGTACAGTTGCCACTTTTGCTGCAATTTTTTTTTCTTAGATTTTGGCGTCGCACCCCAAGCATTTGCCAGTGGCAAGTTACAATTTTAAGACAAAATGCGAAGCCAAAATTAAAAAAGATGAAGAAGAAGTATTGTTTGACAGCTTACCACAATGTGCTGTGGTAAGCTGTCAAACAATACTCAATGATATTTTTTTTTACAGATGATTTGGCTATAAACGGGTGTCATATATACCTATTTAGGTCTTTTCTAAGTGAGTTAACGAAATTGTAGTATTTTTCCGTACTATCCTTAGGTATGGATATTATCTAGTACGGAGCATGAAATAGTAGTACAAATACTATAATTATAGTACGAAATCCAACTCTGGTTGCGAGGCGGGCGGCTCGGGGCGGTGTAGCGCAGCCAGCAGCGCGTTAAGCCGCGGGCCGCTAGCAGCCGTCGATACCAGCTGCCGCCACCACGACAGCTGCGCCAGCACCACGCGCCACGGCGCCCAGTGCCATTCCTCGCGGAGGCGCGCTGTCGCGTACATATTTTGATTATAATATCGGTTGTTGGTTTTGATTAAAGCTTCACATAATTCTAGTCCAATAAGCCAGAGCAGCAATGGACCGAACCGGATGATAACAATCCAATCATCTCACAAACATTATAAATGTGAAAGTTTGGAAGGATGTTTGTTACTCTCTTACGCAAAAACTATGAAACGGATTTGAATGAAATTTGGTATGGAGGTAGCTGAGACCCTGGATTAACACATAGGCCACTTTTTATCCCGAAAACATGTAGCGGGTAACCCGCGTGGCGCAGCTAGTTTTGATTTCGAATAAATATTGTTGAACATTTCACACAATGCCATCTAGCCTGAGAGCCAGTTTCATTCCAGGCTTGGTGTGTTTACCATCTACGACCACAGCGTCACTTAACATCAGGTGAGCTGTGGTCAAAAACCTATCCTGTCAACCATAAAAAAAAAAATGTGTGTGCATGTGAGCGCGTGCATGTGTGTGTCTGTGTATATGTCATCATTATCAGCCTATCAAAGCCCACTGCTGGACATAGGCCTCTCCTAAGACACGTCACTCAGCCCGATCTTTGTCTTTTCGCTTTCATCCACCGCCATCTGTCCTACGTATATCGTCACTCCATCGAGTTTCAGGGCGTCCTACGCTACGTTTGCTAATTTGTAGCAGCCTTGCTTATCAGTTCAGAAATGCTCAGGCCAGTCGTCGTTCTGCATACACACTCTGCCACCTTATTAAAAGAGTATGTGTACTGACTTGCAGCGGCGATGGCGCGACTAGCCGGTAGTCGCCCCGCGCGGCTCAGTACGAATGCGTCGTCCAGCATGAGCGCACGTTCCGCCGGAGCTCCGCTGTCGTACAACTCCGCTGCGCGCGCAGCCGCCGCCTCTGCACTCTGCGGGGAGCACAACCAACACCATGAACCTAGAATAGAACTGTCACAGGAAAAAGAAAAACAATTAAATGTTCTGTTATAAAAATGTGTTATTATAATTCTTTGTAAATTAAAATACATAGTCATAGTGTTTTATTGATAACATAAGTTACGAGTCAAATAATAAAAATAAATTAAATTAAAATAAGTGAGTTAAACTTTACATGTCAAAACGATATTTACAAAAAACAAATTAAATTAAATTACAATAAAAAATTAATTCGAATTATGTATATAAAATAATAACAATTAATTGATTAATTTAATACAAAAATTATACAGTTTTTAATACCATCATGTCATCGAACTTATAGAATGCCTGCTCGATTAAGCAAAGTCTTTAATTTATACAATTGTCTAGAGGGAGCGTTACGGATCTCGGCAGTACTTAATATATGTAAAAGTAATGAGACGTACGAGACGCTCTCCTGATGGTAAGAGATAACGCCTGTCCATGACCATTGCAGCGATACACAGAACTTTGAGTAACAAAACAAAGTCCAGGGCATCGCTGCTTTGGCGCTCATTACTTTGAGACTTTCGATGGCTAGTCTCAACAGCCCAGTAATTTCGCCAACTGCAGAAGTATATAACTACATAACAGTGATGTCTTAGATTTAGTTTTGTTACTCTAAGTTCTGGATACCGCTGCAATGGTCATGGACAGCTACAGCTAAATAAGTAATTATATTATATAAATCCAAATGTTTACTTCTCCGTCGGTAGGGTCTTGCGGCGCCACCCTGTAGAGACCCCGGGCTCCTACGTTGTACCTCACCCACTTGTGCTTGCCCAGGTCTGGGATAGTCACTGGAATAAACAAACAAATGTATAAAATACAACCTAATCTAAGAGTCCGTCTGAGGATGGGAATGTGGCCATAATGCTGCCAGCATTGTCAATGGCAGTGCTAAGCTTTTGACCAAAGTAGAAGCCAACATTCTGGTCACCAGAAGCCTTCTCTAAACGTTTGGCCAGGTCCTTAAAAGCTCGGGAGCGGCCCCCACGAACCTAAAGTTTCAACCCCAAACGGCACAAACAAGTACATTCTATCTTAAGATGGTTCGATTTCCATACAATTTTTTTTTCCATTTATGGATAAATGGAGCATAATTTTACAGCAAAAAAAAGCATGAAAGAGTGAAGGATGAGCGATGAGTGTGAATTGCTTGAATAAAACTAGACTAGATTATGCTAAAAATCCACTGTTTTATTCAAGTAATTGTGATTTACCGCAAATAAAGACCAAAATAAATGCCAGTAGCTGTGATTTCACTGTAAAATTATGCTCCATTTGTCCATAAATGGAAAAAAAATATTTGTATGGAAATCGAACCACTTTAATAACTATATTTACCAGCACCAGCTTATGCCGAAGTCATAGAAAGATGAGACGGCGCTAAGGTGTCAACGCATATGGCGTTAGGTGATTGGCGACTGACTTTCAACTTAAGAGTGGTAGCTAGTAAGCCGAGCACTATAACTTACCCACCATGCTATGGTATCCTCACGATGTTTTCCTTCACTAACAGTTCAAGCGCCCTTCGCAGTCTGAACCAACCGCGCTAACGGCTGAGCTAATAGCTACTAGTCTCGACTTACTTTCAGTTTCGTTCATCCAAATCAAATGTGTCACGTTCTCCGCCCATCTAGTTTTCACTAGCTTGGTCTCGTTTACCACGTCGTACCTAAAGCAAACAAAAATTAATAACTGATACACATACTTACCCTGACAGCCCTGTTGGTTCAGTGGTAGTATGTCTGCTTCAAGAGCTGAAAGTCGTGGGTTCAATTCCCACCAGGACAAACTTTGTGTTGTGGTACAAACAAATGTTTGTTCTGTGTCTAGGTGTACTGTATGTATTTACAAAAAAAAAGTATTTAAGTTTTTTATCAGTTATCTGATTTCCATCATACCAAGCTTTGCTTAGTTTGTGGGTTTCCTAATCTCGTTAGATATTCGCAGAAATAAGAAGAGCTGGGAACGCCATCGCATCGGCTCGTCAAGTGGTCGGTTTACAACCGAAACCCGAGCATTGTGTACAACTAGGTGTTTGATGACAGCTCAACTTAATAATAGTGCAAAAGCTGACAACGTTGTCGCCAAGAGCCATCTCTTCCAGGAAATTGTAGCATAGAAGCAGTAAAAGGCAGGGTGTGTGAAGTACTGATTACCAAGTTCCGTTGACACCTTCCGTGGCGTTCCTCCACACCTTGGTGACGTTTTCCACATCCTCCTCGACCAGCGGGCCGACTACAAATGTCACGGGAATCACCCATTTATGAACAGGCTGCTTCGGCTTTGGCGTAGTCCGACGGGTAGTAGTGGGCGCGGGAGTCGTGCTGGTCGAATTGAAGTCTTCTTCGATTGTTTCCGTGTAGTTTTCTGTGGGTAGATTTCACATTTAATAAGAAATTAGATCATTTTTTTCATTTAAGGTGGTTTGATTTCCATACAAATATTTTTTTCTATTTATGGACAAACGGAGCATAATTTTACAGTGAAATCACAGCTACAGGCATTTATTTTGGTCTTCATTTGCGGTAAATCACAATTGCTTGAATAAAACAGTGGAACATTAACATAATCTACTATTTTATTCAAAAATCATAAATTCATATATCTGATTTTATGCTAATAATGAAAGAGAGTTGAAAATCTGCCGCCAAGCATCTAACGTTGTGTTCCGGCAGCCTCACTCGAGAGCCAGTTCTATTCCAGGCTAGGTGTGCTTTACCACCTTCGACCACACCGTCACTTAACATCAGGTGAGCTGTGGTCAAACACCTAGCCTGTCAGTCATACCAAAAAAATCGTAAAAAGGTCCAAGGTCAAGCTCCAGGTTTCTGCACTGAGGCCTTTGTACATCTAGCTAAGCTTCTGATTACCAGGTTCGTAGAAAAGTTCATCCAGGTCTGCCCTGAGGTCTAGAGTGAGGAGATTGTTGATGACGGGCGGGTCTGGCTCGGGAGGATCCGCACTCATAACGAACCTGAAATGAATTACATCACAATTGCTGAGCACTGGCCTTGATTTATTTTTTGTTCACTTGTCACTGCAGCGATAATCCTCTTCATCATCATCATTTCAGCCATAGGACATCCACTGCTGGACATAGGCCTCCACCATTGACTTCCATAAAGACCGGTTGGAAGCGGCTCGCATCCAGCGCGTTCCTGCGGTCTTTACTAGGTCGTCTGTCCACCTTGTGGGTGGACGTCTTACGCTGCGCTTGCCGGTCCGTGGTCTCCACTCCAGAACTCTGCAGCCCCATCGGCCAGCAGTTCTGCGTGCTATGCGTCCTACCCACTGGCACTTCAACTTGCTAATCCGTTGGGCTATGTCAGTTTGGTTCGTCTACGGATCTCCTCATTTCTGATTCGATCTCGTAGGGAAACTATGAGCATAGCCCTCTCCCTAGCTCGCTCGCTCGATAATCCTCTACTACTCATCTGACGTTTAAAATTTGTAGTCTATATGCTAATTTGAATATTTCTATTTGTGTGTTTTGTCTTTAGTTATTCGTTGTATATCTAGTGTCTTATAAAAAATGTTTTTTAAGCTATTGCATAGCTTCTATCGCGGGCCTTGAGCGTGGAGACCGAATCCATAAATTCCGTAACGAAAATAACCTAACACCCCCCACTCCCACCGGCACAGCGGTGATACTTTTTAGTTTTGCCATCTATCGATGAATAGCAGAACTTTTAATGACTTTTTTGAAATATCACGCTTGTCTCTTTAGTTCAGCAACTCGCCTCTAGGTGGCATTGGTTGTAATGCTATGCAATAGCTTTACAGCGGCAGTCCCCGAGGGCCACACGTCTTTTTTTTTACTTCTTTCTTTCTTTAGATTTATTTATTAAAATACTTTACTGCTGCTCAGTCCCATTTACTTTCACTTGATGGTAGATGGTGGTTAGTCTCAACAGCCATATGATATCGCTACAGTACCTTACAAACCTGAATATAATAGTATAGCGTTTATAGATAATAATAATAATAATAACTTTATTTACCGAAAAGAAAAAACATTTCAAAACACAAAAAAAGGGAATTTATACAGGATTAACAAACAAAAAGAAAGTAATATATATTATAGCAGTGGGCACCAAACTCGGCAAGGCCGGTCTTTTGGTGGCCCTGTACAAGAAATGCCTTCTAGAAATTAGCGCTTATTATTTTATTTTATTGGTTTATAGATAGATTTAGGATAGAATTACTTTACTAGGTGATTGATTGATTGATTGATTAACTCTTTATTGCACACATTGAAAAAAACCAATACAGAAGAAATAAAATTAATTAATTAGTGTAACAACTGGCGACCTTATCGCTAAAAGCGATCTCTTCCAGGCAACCGTAGGACGGACAGGATCAGAGGAAGAAAAATACGGGGTGTGTCAATAACGAGGATATGCACAAAGGATAACATAACTATAACATAAATACTTATATCTATCTACATTCTAATAATAATATATCCTAATACATAAAATAGGTAACTAAAAATACACTAATATATATAAAATTAATTTATTATTTAGAAATAAAATAAATACTTGTATTCTGAGAATATATACACAAATAAGCGACAAGTAACAACAATTAGGTATTATAGCTGCGAAAGATAAAAAAGTTTGACTTGATCTTTAAAAACAGCGATCGATGGAGCACGTTTAATGGCTACAGGTAGCGCGTTCCACAGTTGGACTGCCTGGAATGCAAAGGACTTACCGTAAAACGTTTCACAGCGTGCAGAAGGGGTCTTGAGAGTAAGGTTCTCCTTCGACCTAAGGGGCAGGGAATGAGAACTGTGCCAGAAGGTGAAATTTTCTTTTAGATAGCAGGGAGTAGAGGGGTTGAAGAGAACGTTATACAGAAGAGAAAGTAAATGAGCGTTCCGCCGAAGGCGAATCGGTAACCACTTGAGTTTAGCGCGAAATTGAGATATATGGTCATACTTTCGTAGACCATATATAAATCTAATACAATAATTTTGGAGACGCTCAAGTTTGTTTAGCTGGTCCTCGGATAGGTCAAGATAGCAGACGTCTGCGTAGTCCAAGATAGGTAGAAGGAGAGACTGTGCAAGTGCAACTTTAGTAGCAGTGGGCAAGAAATTACGCAGCCTTCGAAGCGAACCACCGGATGCAAACATTCTACTGCTGACGAGCTTCAGATGAGTGTCCCAACTTAACGTGCGATCAAACAGTACACCAAGGTTCTTGACAGTCTCGCTATATGGAATTGCAGTGCCATCGAAGACTACACTAGGCAATGTAGACCAGTCAACCCTAGAAATCATGTAAGTGCTCCCTATGATTATGACTTGAGATTTGTTGGGATTCACTTTCAGACCAAAAGACCTGCTCCACTCAATGATTTTGTGTAGATCATTATTTATTGAAGCTATGGCTGAATCTAGCTCATTGAGTTGGGCTTGGCTATAAATTTGAAGATCGTCTGCATATAGGTGGTAAGAAGAAGTTAGGTGTTGTGATATGGAGTTAATAAAAATAGCAAAAAGAAGAGGAGATAAGACGCCACCTTGCGGAACACCAGCAACCGTGTCGCACCAAGAAGAGACAGTATCTTCGAGGCGAACGCGCTGCCGTCGTCCATACAAGTAACTACGAAACCAGTCGACCACAGATGGAGATATATTAATAGAGCGAAGTATCGCCAACAGAATGTCAAAATTGTGGTAGCTGGCCTTAGGAGAAGGTCGTCTAGGTAGGTATCCGCAGTTTCAAATATTCTGCAGCCAAATAGTAGTGTGTAAGGTTACGTAGCTAACGAAATTACAGGGCTGTTGAGACTAAGCATCGAAAGTCGTAAAGTAATAAGCGATGCCCTGGACTGCGTTTTGCTACTCGAAGTTCTGTGTATCGCTGCAATGGTCATGGACAAGCGTTATAAGCGTTTTGTAGCGATGATAGCTCAGTGGTTAGCGCGGTAGGTTCGCATGCCGAAAGGCGTGGGTTCAAACCCCAACAATGAGCTTGAGCTGCCGGTGAAGGAAAACATCGTGAGGAAACCATAGCATGGTGGTAGGGTACTTTAGTACTCGGCTGGCTAGCTACCACCCTCGAGATGAAAATCTGCCGCCAAGCATCTAACGGTGTGTTCCGGCAGCCTCACTTGAGAGCCAGTTCCATTCCAGGCTAGGTGTGCTTTACCATCTTCGACCACACCTTCACTTAACATCAAGTAAGCTGTGGTCAAACACCTAGCCTGTCAAACATAAAAAAAAAAAAATACATTAAAGAGAAAGGTTAAATTTAATTCTCATCCTTACTGTAACCAAAACTATCTACTTTTAAGCGAAAACACATTGATGGCAGCACTTACCTCTCCTGTTTCAATATGACGTCATTCCGCACTACGGTCGCGTACAGTAGCGGATGTCCGGGCCGTTCGCACCACCCGTCCCACGCCTGGGCGTGGGCAACGTCCTCTGTCCCGTCTCGTTCCAAGGCACGCCAAAGGTCCCTATCAACAAAAGTATGTTTTATTTTATATTATCCCACTAACATTGTAAATATGAAAGTTTGGATGGATGTTCGTCACGCAAAAACTATTGAACGGATTTGGATGAAACTTGGTATGGAGGTAGCTGAAATCCTGTATTAACACATAGGCTACTTTTTATCTCGAAAACATGTAGCGGGTAACACCGCGGGGCGCAGCTAGTTATAGTATAAATAACAGAAACTAACAAAAGCGTGAAACATAGTATCTCTTGTACTAATCGACCGCCGCCGAGAAACTGACGGCCAAGCGGTCGAAGAGTCAACACGTCCTGAAAATGCCTCGTGTAGAGGCAACACACGTGTCGGCAAGTGGTTACTGCAGCGAGAAGAGGAAATAAACTCTTGTGGTCATTTTAATTAGACATTTATAATCTGTTTAGCTATATTAAGTTTATGTCGGATTTTAGCTTAAGGTGGTTCGATTTCCATACAAATTATTTTTTTCCATTTATTTATTTATTTATTGAGAAAGAATACGGTTAACCAATTACATTCAATCTCACAAAATTTTGACATTCCACAAAAACAAAAATCTAAAATACAATTACAAAAATTTTAAAAAAAATGAAGATGTCAAAGTAATAAAGTAATAATAATCTATGAAAAAAAACGAATTACAAAATGTCATAAGATTTAAAAACTAAATGTCGAGATCGGAGCCTGGATTACTATTATTGCATCGGTCCCACTGGTCTGGACTGGTCTTTATGGACAAATGGAGCATAATTTTACAGTGAAATCACAGCTACTGGCATTTATTTTGGTTTTTATTTGCGGTAAATCACAATTGCTAGAATGAAACAGTAGAGTATTAGCATAATCTACTATTTTATTCAAAAATCATTCATTCATAAATCTTGCCTATATACCACAAAAATGTTTATCCTGGGTGAAACATTGAACCCATGACCCAGCAGGGCTATCAACTATGCTTATGGAATCGAATGCTGTATTATACTTCGTATAATACAGCATGTATAGTATGTGTAGCGATGATAGCTCAGTGGTTAGCGCGGTAGGTTCGCATGCCGAAGGGCGTGGGTTCAAACCCCGACAATGAGCTTGAGCTGCCGGTGAAGGAAAACATCGCGAGGAAACCATAGCATGGTGGTAGCGTACTCTCTAGTACTCGGCTGGCCAGCTATCACACGAGAGTTGGAAATCTGCCGCCAAGCATGTAACGGTGTGTTCCGGCAGCCTCACTTGAGAGCCAGTTCCATTCCAGGCTAGGTGTGCTTTACCATCTTCGACCACACCTTCACTTGACATCAGGTGAGCTGTGGTCAAACACCTAGCCTGTCAACCATAAAAAAAAAAAGTAGCGATATTACATAGTGGAAATAAAGCATAAGTCGTGCATTGAAGATGATCTTCAGTCTGACCTGGCGTCAGCGCTGGCGGCGCGGTGGTCTCGCAGCAGTCTCGCCAAGGCAGCCCGACCGGCCGCCTCGCCGGCTGCCTCTATGGCCATGCTCACTATAGCTGCACCCTGAAAATACAATTCAATTCAGATTATGGGCAGAATATCTGGTACATAGTCATTGTCTTTTTTTATGATTGGCAGGCTAGGTGTTTGACTACAGCTCACCTGATGTTAAGTGAAGGTGTGGTCGAAGATGGTAAAGCGCACCTAGCCTGGAATGGAACTGGCTCCGTTAGATGCTTGGCGGCAGATTTTTCAACTTGAAAATGGTAGCTAGCCAGCCGGAGTACTAGAGAGTACGCTACCACCATGCTATGATTTCCTCACGATGTTTTCCTTCACCGGCAGCTCAAACTCATTGTTGGGGTTTGAACCCACGCCAATCACTGAGCTACATCATAGTATTTAATTGACAACATAAGTTACAAGTCAATTAAACAATAATAAAAATTTAATTAAATGGATTAAATTTCAAATGTCAATTTGATATTTGACAGCTCTGTTGGTTCATTAGTAGTCTATGTTGGCTCCAAGAGCTGAAGGGCGTGGGTTTGAGTCCCACCCAGAACAAACATTTTGTGATATAAACAAATGTTTGTTCTATGTCTGGATGTACTGTATGTATTTACAAAAAAAAAGTATTTAAGTATTCTATCAGTTATCTGACTCCCATAGTACAAGCTTTGCTTAGTTTGGGGTCAGATGGCGCTGTGTAATGTCCAGCGATATTTATTTATTATTATTTATATTAAAAAAAAAAAAATATTAAGGACATTTGGAAGCGGCTGGTCCTCGCTTCGGGGAATCTCTGATAGAGCTGGCGCCTACCTGCTTCAACGGGGTAATGCCGCCAGCGTACTGGGAGCCCTACCGCGCGGCAGCGAGCTCGACGGCGTGTTCATTTTATAGTAGTATAGTTTATTTATGATTTTGTTTTGAATAATTATGTAATAAATATTACGGTATATATATAAAAAAAAAAAAAATTACAATAAAAAATTAATTCGAATTCTATTAACTAGGTGGTGCCTACCTAGACGACCTAAGGAGATCTACCAACAAGTGGCGTGCGGTTACCTTTGGTTACCGTGAAAATATCAACGAAATCAAATGAATTATATCGCGTTGGATGCGAGCCGCTTCCAACCGGTCTTTATGGAAGTCAATGGGGGAGGCCTATGTCCAGCAGTGGACGTCCTACGGCTGAAATGATGATGATGAAATGAATTATAACGGAGGTACCTTATGTAAAGAGAGTTCGTCAGAGGCCGATTCTATGTCGGCCCGCTCGAGTCGCGGGGACGCCACCGCCCGGACAGAGTTACTCGAGTCTAACCTGCAACAGCAACATAGTCAAGTCAAAGTCAAAAGCTTTATTTACATGATAACAGGTGCACAAGGTACTAAAAGTAATTATTTGCGTCCATTGTCAACTATTACGATGTGCAAATTTATGTAACGACTAGCTGCGTCCCCCGGTGTTACCCGCTAAATGTTTTCGGGATAAAAAGTAGCCTATGTGTTAATACAGGGTGCCAACTACCTCCATACCAAATTTCATCCAAATCCATCTAAACTTTTACATTTATAATATTAGTGGGATTAAAATATGAATTTTTAGTACTCGACATATCTATAGGTACGTGCGAGGCGTGCAGCGGCCCGCAGTGCCAAGCAAAACGAGGCTGCGCGTTGTTGCGTTGTTCCATGATAAAGGTCACCGGATGTGGCCGAAACTATAATCGCAGTTTCCGATAAAATTGAGTTGAAGAGTTGAAAATCGGTCGCCAATCATTTTACGGTGTGTTCCAGCAGCCTCACTTGAGAGCCAGTTCCATTCCAGGCTGGTTGTGCGTTACCATCTTCGACCACACCGTCACTTAACATCAGGTGAGCTGTAGTCAAACATCTAGCCTGTCAACCATTAAAAAAAAATCATCACCTAAGGGCGGGGAGTATATGGTCAAACAGCAGGGCATCTTGCTGCCGTTCCGCCGGCTGGTCCGCGAAGGGAGGAGCTCGTTCCGCCAGGACGGACGTGAGAGCACCCATCAGCCACTGAGAAGACCACCACCGAGGGGATACGAGCCCACCAAACCACTGGAGACAAGAAAGTTAGCATTAACTGATTTGGATCTCGCAACTCTTCGTTTGGCGCTCCACATGGCTGCCAATATAGCTGTTGACCAGCTCGGTCACCACGGTCTTTCCTCTACAAAGAATGCACGCAGGATTCATCCACACGCCAGCCTTAATGATATTATCCGATGGGCTCTTTTGAGCAGCTGTCCTTTAGCCGAGCGGTCTTCTATAAACCATTGGTACTTTGTGATTTACCTCAAATAAAGACCAAAATAAATGCCAGCAGCTGTGATTTCACTGTAAAAATAGACTCCATTTGTCCATAAAAGGCAAAAAAATATTCATTTGTATAGAAATCGAACCACCTTAATGTTAAAGGTATGAGACGAACGAGACGCTCTCCTGATGGTAAGAGATATAGATGATAAGATGGTAAGTAGTCCATTTTCAGGGTTCCGTATCCAAAGGGTAAAACGACGGAACCCTATTACTAAGACTCCGCTGTCCGTCCGCCTGTCTGTCTTTACATCTGTCACCAGGCTGTATCTCATGAACCGTGATAGTTAGGCAGTTAAAATTTTCACAGATGATGTATTTCTGCTGCCGCTATAACAACAAAAAGTAAAAAAACAGAATAAAATAAATATTTAAGGGGACTCCCATACAACAAACGTGATTTTTTACCGTTTTTTACAGATAATGGTACGGAACCCTTCGTACGCGAGTCCGACTCGCACTTGTCATGTTGGTTACAACAAAGGCGAGGATTTAATTCAATCTTTCTATTTAATGTTAAAGTAATGAGACATTCTTCTTACGGTTAGAGATAACGCATGTCCATGACCATTACAGCGATACACAGAACTTAGAGTAGCAAAACAAAGTCCGGGGCATCGCTGTATTGGCGCTCATTACTTTGAGATATTAGATGGTTAGTCTCAACAGCCCATTAATTTCACTAGCTGCAGTGCTCTTCAAACCGGAACACAGTAATGTTTGCACACTACTGCTTGGCGGCAGAATATCAGGTACTGCGGCAGTACATAGAAGACGTCCTGCTAAGGAGATCTACCACCAAGTAAATGTTTACTTGTAAAGAGCTTTCAAAAATAAATCAATCATAGATGGCGCTACTCTCTATGTGTGTTTCGTCCTATTTAGACTTTACATCGAAGTAGTACAGCTTGAATTCAATAGATGGCGCTTGTTATTCTTCTCACCTGTTGTGCCAGTAGCCTCGCAATAGCTTGAGTGTCGGACAGCGTGGCGGGGGAGAGAGTGACCAACCCCCACCCCTCGCAGTATGGGTTAGAACCCTCCACCACCACAATATCTGAAAATATTTGAGCGTTTGGTATAAGACGTGGGATCCAACCAAACATTAACGTTTACTTGGCTCAACGTGAATAATCGACACAAGCGGACGCCTCGCGGTTTCACTGGCGTAGTTCCCGTTCCCGTAGGAATACAGGGACAAAAAGTAGCCTATGTCACCCGGGGATAGTGTAGCTTCCCAACGGTGAAAATATTTTTGAAATCGGTCCAGTAATTTCGGAGCCTATTCATTACAAACAATCAAATCTTTCTTCTTTATAAGTAATAGTAAATCACACCAATCCTGCAATGGAATGGTCTGAGTTGAGGGTACTAGAAGGTACGCTACCACCATGCTATGGTTTCCTCACGATGTTTTTTGGGGTGTGAACCGAAGGACCAAGCTATCAATAAAATTGAATAGAGACCCAGTAAAGGTAGACAAATAAATAAGGTAATACGAAAAGAATAAGACAAAGATAAAAAAGGAACTTTGGAAGAACTTACCAAACTTTGGAAGAGGATATGATGTGTTCAACTCGAAGGCAAACATTTGTATCGTCTTTTGGACCCACTCCAGTAATGGTCTGGAACAAAAGGCCGATAATTTTACTTTAATTTCAGCCACTGAATTCGATTATACAATGTTAGAAGCTTTGGATGCACTAAGCCGAAAGGCAGTGCCGGTTTCAGCACTACCAGCGCCCTGGGCTAGATTTCTATGGCGCCCCCTATCTGCCATTGAAACCCATGCGAAAAAAGGCAAGGGATCTAGATTGAGATATTGATCATCTAAGAAAGATAGGTTTTTATCATCTTAAGCATAGAAAAACTCCCCACTAGCCACAGTTACTGGTATAGTGATCAATGTTGGAAATGCTATCCATACATTTAGATATAGCTCTTGTAATTTGTGATCTTTGATAAAATAAAGACAGGAGACAAAGACAAGACATGCTGATGTGCCTGCAGCGCCCCTTCAAATCTAGCGCCCAGGGCGGTCGCCTAATCGCGCCCTACCCTAACGCCGCTACTGCCGAAAGGACATCATTGTACTCAACATTATGAATAACATTTACTATGGGGGCATTATTACAGCATTCTGGCCACATACATATCCCTCCTCTGACGGATTTGTAGACTAAGTTTTTTGTATACATATTGTAAATAGTAATAATTTAAGGTATTTTTTATTTTGTTTAATAAATGTTCACTATGGGGATAACTTTGAAATTGTTAAAATAATTTCAATCATCTGCAACAAAATGTATGGAACAAGTGAATAAGTAGCTAATTTTGGAAAAGTTGTTTTTATCATCATCATTACGGCTGAACCGTAGGACGTCCACTGCTGGACCAGGATCAGGATCAGGACCAGGATCGGGATCAGGATCTGGATCAGGATCAGAATCAGGACAAGGACGAAGATCAGAATCAAAATCAAAATCAGGATCAAGATCAGAATCAGGACCAGGACCAGGTCCAGGACCAGGTTCAGGACCAGGATCAGGACCAGGATCAGAACCAGGGCCAAGACCAGAATCTGGATCAGGATCAGGACCAGGATCAGGATCGGGACCAGGACCAGGACCAGGATCAGGATCAGGATCAGAATCAGGACCAAGACCAAAATCTGGATCAGGATCGGGACCAGGATCAGAATCAGGACCAAGACCAGAATCTGGATCAGGATCAGGATCTGGACCAGGACCAGGACCTGGACCTGGTTCAAAATCAGGATCTGGACCAGGATCAGGATCAGGATCAGGATCAGATTTGTTTATCCTAATGTATTCAATATGGCTTGTCGGTTTATGTACAGGCTGATCTCAAGCAAGGATAAGTTTCCGTCGTCGTTTTCGGGCATGTTCGTGGTTAGTTCAATAATGTTTTTGCCTATAAAAAATCCTAATACCTCTTAAAAATGAACTTAATTTACACGAGGTTAAGGTCTACTTAGCGAGAGTGTAGAGTGTTCGCAGTGATTTCAGTAAAGCTTACGTCTAACGGAAGCCACGTAAAAATGGGTCTAACGTGTAGAGCAATAAGTCCGATTGTAGTTCGTTATTTACCCAGATTCGTCCAATATGGCTTGACGGTCGCTGTAGAGGCTGATCTCAGGCGGGAGTAAGTTTTCTTCGTCGTCTTCGGGCGTGTTTGTGGTGATTTCAGTGATGTTCGTGTCTGTAGGGGGGGTCGGGGCGGCACGCCGCTGCAGGCGGCACACGGTCACGGACGTCATGTAGGGCGGCATTGGAGGTGAGACGGCAAACTCATCTTGAAGCTATTAATTATATTTTTTTGATTTGTTTCATCATTTGTAGTGATCACAATCTTAATAATATTTATTGATGACTAGCGGACGCCTCGCGGTTTCACCCGCGTAGTTCCCGTTACCGTAGGAATACAGAGATAAAAAGTAGCCTATGTCACACGGGGATAGTGTAGCTTCCACCACATCATATCATTTTCCCACACTCGCGCTTGGGATTCGGCACTTTATGAATAAAACACAACCAATTTTATGCATAAACACTCGACAAAACACTAGTTTTGGAAAAAAATACAACGCGGTGACACGACTCTTTTCGCGTTTCCGCCAATACTCCGGGTACGCGGTTGTAGACCGCGCGCGCCATAATGTTTACCGACCTCTCCGACTTGACGAGCCGATGCGCCGGCGTTACTAGTTGCTCTTTCTTTTTATTACTGCGAAGATCAACAAAAGATGCATTTGACTCACCAGTCTGTGTCCCAGATAGAAGCCAGCCTCTTCTGTAGCAACTATCGGCATGTTTGTCAAAGAAACATGAAATCTGCAGGCCAATAAAATATTGTTTATTTCACAAGCTAAAAATTTTGAGAAAGCGCAGTAAGGTATTAAGGGATTGATAACTTTATGAATCATAAATAAATCATCATCATCATTTCAGCCGCAGGTCGTTTACTGCTGGATTTAGGCCTCGATGATTTCTATGAAGATTGGTTGGAAGCTGTTCGCATCCAGCGCGTTCCTGCGTCTTCATTAGGTCAGGTAATCCTAATACGCTCCGTCCGTCCGACCCTCTGTCTGTCTGTCTGTTTGAATGTTTGTTTGTTTGTCTGTCTGTCTATTTGTCTGTCTGTCTCTCTGTCTGTTTGTTTGTTTGCTTGTTTGTCTGTTTGTCTGTATATCTGTCTAACTGTGTATCTATCGTTTGATAGCTGTGTCATGCATAACTGTTATGCATTCCTGTTGTAGGTCGTATTTAGTTTCAAAATAATTTAAGATAAACTAAATTCACCGGGTCCTAAAATACCACTATTTATTATAAATAAACATTTGAAAAAAATATTTTTGAAATTGATTGATTCAGGCGTTAAGCGTTAGGGTTAGGCTCAGTCTCGACCAAGCGCTCGAAGAGTCAACACGTCCCGAGGATGCCTCGTGTAGAGGCGACACACGTGTCGGCAAGTGCGGGCTTGTAGTTTTATTAATTCGTTTTTAAGTTTAAATCAAAATTAATTTTAGATTTTAAGTACCTAGAGTTACGGTTAGGTTTTTAATTACAAAATTGCCGTCAAATTATTTAAATTTAAGTCCTCATCACTGTTGTAACTGAAACGACTGTTAAGCGGAAATAAACTAAATATATACCTTAAATATTTTTAAAATTACATATTACAATGTGGCAACATGGCCATTAGGTCTGCTTTACCATCTTCGACCACGCCGTCACTTAACATCAGTTGAGCTGTGGTCAAACACCTAACTTGTCAAGGATAAAAAAAACATAATGTTTTTGAAATTATTACAATGTAACAGTTCAACATGGTTTTCGATGTTACCACCAAAACCCATATTAAATTTCTCACCTGTCACGGACGATGGTCATTTTGAAGGTCGCCCGGAAGTGAGGTTCGTCCAAACACGGGAAGGTGGAGCGTGCATGTGTCAACCAGAACCGCGATACGGCGCAGCGGCTGTAAACAAAAAAGAACATTTTAGCACCTTCGGAAACTAAACAACATACACAGGAGATTGTCTTCGAAGGCTCTTCACTACATCACTACAAAAACAAATAAGTCGCTGTCGCTGTCTGTCCGTCCCTATGTATGCTTAAATCTTTAAAACTACTCAACGGATTTTGAAGCGGTTTTTTTAATAGATAGAGTAATTCAAGAGGAAGGTTTATATGTATAATACATGCATAATATTGTAGAGAAACATTGATAAATTTAGAGGTTTCTAATGTGATGTCGTAAATAAACATATTTTTTTGCGCTTACATTGCAAATACTTGCTGAACCCCACGAGATAAATCAAAATAATGTACTACAGTATTGTACACCTTAAAAAGGTTTTTTTTTTTTTATAGTAGATAGGCTTGCGTTTGACCGCCATCCCGCCTGATGTTAAGCGAAGATGCGGTCTACGGTGGAGCACGCTCGCCTAGAAGAAACCGATTCACTCGCGACTTGAAGGTACCCAGACTATATTCATTGGGGAACACCCACTCGGGCAGATGATCAAGGTCAACAAAAAAGTCCGTGATGGTATATGTCTATCTCTTAAGATAGCCCACAATAAGCAATTTTTATCCTTTACATTTTACGGGAAAAAATTGCTTATTTACGAAGTGATTTTAAGGAATACAGCATTAATTTTTATCCAATTAAGTAAATACATTGCCCATTTAATATAGATCAATATGGCCCTTTACAGAATGTAAGTTAAATGAATATTCCCGAAGATATTACAGATTTGAAATGCAGGGACCCAGCGGTTGTGGCTGTACCGGCTAATAAAGTCGTCCGCCGCGTCTGTTTGTTCGCGATAAACATAAAAACTACTGAACGGATTATCACGCGAATTTCGCCAATAGATAGAAGTTCCGTACCATAATCTGTCCGTAATCTGTTGTTATTTTTGTTGTGTTCAACGTTACAAAATAAAATTATTTTCTTTCTTTCTTTAATCTATAAAAACGGAAAACAAATCACGTTTGTTGTATGGGAGCCCCCCTTAAATATTTATTTTATTTTATGTTTAGTATTTGTTGTTTTAGCGGCAATAGAAATACATCATCTGTGAAAATTTCAACTGTCTAGCTATCACCGTTCTTGAGATACAGCCTGGTGACCGACGGACGGTCGGACGGACAGCGAAGTCTCAGTAATAGGGTCCCGTTTTTACCCTTTGGGTACGGAACCCTAAAAACGACAAATAGTAAACTTGGCCGGTTTTTTAATTTAATATGCATATACAAATATAATACGTATACAATATACATATACGTTTATATACAAAATAATTAAAGTACTTCTTATCAGGATTAAAGTACGAAAATACGTTGGAATTTCATTGTATGTTCTAGCGGCGCGAGTCGCCCGCGTTTGCCGTTTATTTAGATTGCGATATCTTTAAATAAACAAACATGTCATCGAAATTGTTAACAGCGCTAAAATATAATTTGGTTACGGTAAATTTTTTCTTTTTGGTAAGTACAAGTTTAATTTCTATTTTATTGTAACTTTACAACTACTTTTCATGTCCTATCTATCTATTACTCTATTATAAAGAGGAAAGATTTGATTGTTTGTAATGAATAGGCTCCGAAACTACTGGACCGATCTTAATAATTCTTTCATTATTAGAATGCTACATTATTCGTGATGGACATAGGCTATATTTTATTAAAAACCAGGTAGGGATCCGTATGGAAACTTCAATAATGTAACCCAAGCTGTGAAAAAATTACCGAAAACCCTTACTTAGCATGCGCAGCGAAAATTTTTGACAATAGAATTACCTAAGTGGCGTTTTATAGAGCAAGTTGACAGCTACGAGTAAGTCCGCGATATTATATGTCTAACTATTACAGTTGTCATCTACATCTCATAAAGTGGAAAGATTTAATGTTTTGTTTGTTTGTATTGAATAGGCTCCGAAACTACTGGATCGATAAATTTATATTGTTAATCGAGTTTTGTTTTCCCGTGCGAAGCCGGGGCGAGTTGCTAGTACTATTATAAAGAGGAAAGATTTGATTGTTTGTGTGTCTGTTTGTAATGAATAGGCTCCGAAACTACTGGACCGATTTCAAAAATTCTTTCACCGTTTGGAAGCTACATTATCCCCAGGTGACATGCGCTACTTTTTATCCCTGTATTCCCACGGAAACGGGAACTACGCGGATAAAACCGCGAGGCGTCCGCTCGTATTCCTACTATATTTTTCGTCATCCTGATGGTAAGAGAAAATGCCTGTCCATGTCCATTGCAGCGATACACAGAACTTTGAGTAGCAAAACAAAGTCCGGGGCGTCACTGCTTTGGCGCTCATTACTTTGAGACTTTCGATGGTTAGTCTCAACAGCCCAGTAATTATATTCGCTAGCTGCAGTACCTTTCAAACCAGAACACAGTAATGTTTACACACTACTGCTTGGCGGCAGAATATCTGGTACTGCGGTGGTACCTACCTAGATGCTAAGTAGATCTACGATGTAGTGAAAATTGCTGTCCTGAATGATTTCTTTAGTTTTATTTTTAACTTTACCAAGCTAACAATTTTCGTTTACAATGCTTTGTGTAGATAAAATCGAACAGACTGATAGATAAAATCAAATATAGGAAAAGTATATTTTATCGTATACCTACTGAAGCAGTGTAATCATGTCTTTTTTCGTTGTTATCTTTTTTTTCGTTAAGTAATAAATAAATAATAAATAAATATCGTAGGACATTACACACAGCGCCATCTGACCCCAAACTAAGCAAAGCTTGTACTATGGAAGTCAGATAACTGATAGAATACTTAAATATTTTTTTTTTGTAAATACATACTTATAATACATACAGTACACCCAGACACAGATCAAACATTTGGTTTTATGTCACAAAATGCTTGTCCTGGGTGGGAATCGAACCCACGCCCCACAGCTCTCGAAGCAGACATGCCACCAATGAGCCAACAGGGCTGTCTGTGACTGTGTGGTCGAAGATGGTAAACACACCTAGCCTGAATTAGAACTGGCTCTGAAGTGGGGCTGCCGGACAGCGGCGGCCTTAGCTGTTGCGAGGCCCGGGGCGACAGATCATTGTGAGGCCCTTTTTATTTGAGTCCGTTTTACTAAAAAATGAGTTCGAATGCTCGAGTGGCCGTAACATGCTTGCACTAATAATGAAACCGTGCGTTCAGGGGGGGTTTTGTTAAGGTGGTTCGAATTCCATACAAATAATTTTTTGCCATTTATAGAAAAATGGAGCATAATTTTAAAGTAAAATCACAGCTACTGTCATTTATTTTGGTCTTTATTTGCGGTAATTCACTATTGCTTGTATAAAACAGTAGATCATTATTAGCATAAAATCAAATTTATAAAATAATGATTTATGAATTTATTATTTTTGCAAGCAATTGTGATTTACCGCAAATAAAGACCAAAATAAATGCCAGTAGCTGTGATTTTAAAATTATGCTCCATTTGTCTATAAATGGCAAAAATTTATTTGTATGGAAATCGAACCACCTTAAGTAAAGTTTCGAATAAGTTTTTAACTTTTAAATTCTTGTCAAAATAGTTACATTTAAATCGTCATCACTGTTGTAACTGAAACGACTGTTAAGCGTTAAACTAAATATATACCTTGAATATTGCTTATTTGTTACTTACACGTGTTTTATTACTCTCTTTTTCTTACTCTCTCTCTCTCTCTCTCTTTGGTTGACTCCAAAGTCAACGCGGACGAAGTCGCGGGCGCAAACAAGTAAATAAATCAAAAACTCTTCTTTACAAAAACTAAGTAGGTACTACTCTACTCTAATCTCTACTTTCTTTACTTTTATTTTCTTCTTTTTTCCTCTTTTTCTTCTCTTCTTTTCCTTTTTCTCTTTCTTTCTTGTTTTTTTTTCTTTGGTTTTTGCGTCGCGTTTTGCGCATTTGCCAGTATCACGTGTTTTATATTTTCAAGTTTTAAAAGTTAAATAAGTTGCCTCGAAGCTATAGATGTAGTCAAAGTCCAGTCCGTGTCAGTCAATGCTTTAGTAAAGTAGTGGCAACTTTACTATAAAGCTTCGATGGAGTTTTGGAAGCGACACGAAGTCATGTTTCACCACATTATATCATTTTCCCACACTCGCGCTTGTGATTCGGCACTTTATGAATAAAACACCACCATTTTTATGCATAAACACTCGACAAAACACTAGTTATGGAAAAAATACAACGGAGCGACACGTCTCTTTCCGCGGCCCCGCCAAAACTCCTTTTTCTTGTTACAAAATATAATTATAATTTTTTTAGATCACCGGCGTCATAGGCCCCGCCAAAACTCCTTTTTCTTGTTACAAAATATAATTATAATTTTTTTAGATCACCGGCGTCATAACTTTGTACGTCGGCATTAAGATTCAAGCATTACACGATGGATTCTTCATATTTTTTCCTCCCGGCTTCATTCTGCCCGCATTCTACATTGCCGCTGGAGCCCTAGCCCTCGTGATAGCAGCTGCTGGGTTGTACGGTGCCATAATGGAAAATTATCTTCTAAAGTTTTTGGTGAGTGCAAATTTACATACTGTGACAGCTTATGCTCTGTAAATATACATTTATAATTAAACAATCATAATTATTTATATATGTAACGTTTTTCAAGGAAGTATTTTTTTTTGTTTTTGGCAAAGCAACGACAAATAATATTTTTGTTGTATTTTGTATTTTATATACCTGTAGGTATATACACCACAATTTTTTAATAACTAGAAAAAATGATGTCGGTAATATCTGAGTGAGAAATCGTAAATGTGCAATTAGAATTTTTGATTACTTCATAGTATCAAAATTGTTACTAGTCAAAATTTTCGAAAATCCTGCCTAAAATTATGGACTTAGCACTCATACAACAGAATACTATCACCGGATCGGCTAGTGATGCGGTCACCGCGAGTGTGGGAAAATGACTTATTGTGGTGAAACATGACTTTTCGTGTTGCTTCCAAAACTCCATCGAAGCTTTATAGTAAAGTCGCCACTACTTTACTAAAGCATATGGACTTGACTGGCACGGACTGGACATGACTAAGACTGGACTTCGACTCTAACTATAGCTACAAGGCAACTTATTTACCTTATGAACCATTAAAATATTAAAACACTTGACACTGGCAAATGCTCAAAATGCGACGCCAAAATCAAAGAAAGAAGATTTCAGGGTGACAAACAAAAACCTCTGCTATACGAATTCACCGAACAACGAGGCTCTACACCGTACAAATTCTTGCGTTTGATGGTCTATCTTTCTATGTGACAGTGGCGGAATTGTGAAACGTTTTCACAAAAGCCATAAACCAAGAATTGAATTGAAGAACTACCATAGCTGGTGGCTTTAATACCAAACTGATAATGCAGCTCATTCTAGGAAGGCCCGTTTTTGCCTACATTAAATTAATCACGTACTAATCAAGGTTGATAAATACTTGATAGATAATAATATGTCTGTGACAGATTAAGCATATGTATACAAAATATTCATAATATTTAAAAAATATATTAATTTTGGCCTGCCCCAGAATCAAGCAGTGATATTCTTAGATTAAAAAAACATATAAAAACTAGCTTACGCCCGCCACTTTGTCCGCGTTTACTTTAATATAATAATAATTCATTTATTTCAAACAACTTTTTTTTTTATTCATATAAGGTAAGGCAATCACATTAACAATCTATTAAATAATAATAATACTATACAAAATAAAAACCATTACAATAATAAGTTTGACCAGCGTTTTATAATACTAAAACTGTGTCGCATTAAAGTGGCTATGATCGCATTATCAGACTTACAGAGTGAATCTCTAAATCTGGCAATGCGATGCCTTATCAGTGCATCGAGAGCCGGCACGCGGGCCTCCGCGAACATGGTGGAAGCGCTGCAGCACCGCGGGAGGCGGAACATGATGCGGAACGAGTCGTTGTACTGCACCTTTTTTTTTCTTTGGTTTTGGCGTCGCGTTTTAGCATTTGCCAGTGTCAAGTATTTATATATTTTCAAGTTACAAAAGTTAAATAAGTGTCCGCCTAGCTAGTTATACTCAAAGTCCAGTCTTAGTCAAGTCCAGTCTGTGTCAGTCAAGTCCAGTCATGCTTTAGTAAAGTAGTGGCGACTTTACTATAAAGCTTCGATGGAGTTTTGGAAGCACCACGAAAAGTCATGATTTACCACATTATATCATTTTTCTACACTCACGCATGTAATTCGGCACTTTATGAATAAATCACCACAATTTTTATGCATAAACACTCGACAAAACACAAGTTTTGGAAAAAAATACAACGGAGCGACACGACTCTTCCCGCGTTCCCGCCAAAAAAACTCGTACTGCACCTTAAACGTGCGGTAACTTTCCACCTTGTATTTGAACCATAATTGCGGAGTGTAAAGTGCAGTACAATAACCCTTGAAAAGCAGAATTTTAGCTTCCCGCGAGCAATCCGTAAATTTCCTTCCCAACATGTTCGCTCTGACAGCGAGGGAGCGTCTCTCCCTGTCAATGTCTAAGTCGTCCTCCAGATTGCCTGCTATCACATGTACTAAGTATCTAAAAATTTATTAAAATTTATATGAAATTTGGCACACTTATAATTTCTTACCTTAGTTAACATTTATATAAATATTATATAGATAAATAAATATCGTAGAACTATACACACAGCGCCATCTGACCCCAAACTAAGCAAAGTTTGACTATGGCTAATGTTTGTTCTGTGTCTGGGTGTTCTGTATGTATTATAAGTATATATTTACGAGAAAAAAAAAGTATTCATGTATTCTATCAGTAATCTGACTTCCATCACACAAGCTCTGCTTAGTTTGGGGCCAGATGGCGCTGTGTATAGTCCTACGATATTTATTTATTATTTATGGCAGTCAGATAACTGATATATTACTTACCTAAATACTTTTTTTTTGTAAATACATACCTACTTATAATAAAATACAGCACACCCAGACACAGAACAAACATTTGTTTATCCACAAAGTTTGTTGTGGGAATCGAGCTCACGCCCTTCGGCTCTTGAAACAGACATCCTAATGAACCAACAGATGATAATGTAATATTTATTCCAGTACGCCTTATCCATGATCCTTATGCTGGTCTTCCAATTGTCAGTATGCATCACTGCTTTTTCGTTAAGAGCCAGCACAATGGATGCGCTTCAAATACAAATGTCATGGACACAGAACATCTATGGACCTGACAAAAGCCTCGAAGTTACACAACAGTGGGACAAAGTCCAAGAAGAAGTAAGTAAATACCCAAAAGATCCTCAATTACACAATCCACGGCACAATTTGGTTCCCCCTGCTTTTGGTACCTTTCTATCGAGCGGCCAGACAAACGCGACCAAAACGTCATCCGTACATGGTGGATGTTCCCCATGTACGCACAAAGCGTTTTGATTCCACGTTTTTCATTCGCACAGCGAGGTTGTGGAACTCTCTGCCGGAGTCTGTGCTCCCTGTTAGGTACAATATTGGCGTCTACAAATCTAGAGTAAATAGGTTTCTTCTAAGTAAGCGTGCTTTATCTTAGACCACACAACTTTTTTTTTCTTTTTTTTTTTTCTTTTTTTTTCAGCATGGTGGTAGGGTACTTTCTAGTACTCGGCTGGCTAGCTACCACCCTCAAGTTGAAAATCTGCCGCCAAGCATCTAACGGTGTGTTCCGGCAGCCTCACTTGAGAGCCAGTTCCATTCCAGGCTAGGTGTGCTTTGCCATCTTCGACCACACCTTCACTTAACATCAGGTGAGCTGTGGTCAAACAACTAGCCTATCAACCATTAAAAAAAATTCAAAAAAAATGTAAAAAGTAATGAGACGAACGCAACGCTTTCCTGATGGTAAGAGATAACGCCTGTTCATGACCATTGCAGCGATACACAGAACTTTGAGTAACAAAACAAAGTCCAGGGCATCACTGCTTTGGCGCTCATTACTTTGAGACTTTCGATGGTTAGTCTCAACGGCCCAGTAATTTCGCTAGCTGCCCTTCAAATCGGAACACAGTAATGTTTACACACTACTGCTTAGCGGCAGAATAACTAGTGCATAACATAAAGAAGGCTGTGGATGATGATGATGATGACAGATCTTTGATTTCCGATTTTTTATGTCATTGACAATATTTTTTTTGTGTACCTATTGAAGTTTTTTAAATTTGACAATATTTTTTACATTGACATGTTTTTTATATCGACATAATATTATGTATTTTATTTTGAACATGTTTTTCTTTACTTATACGAGATTACTCACGGTTAATTATATCGGAAATTCCGACTATTGTTTCGTTCACATATCCAGTAGATATTGTTAAGGTGGTTCGATTTCCATACATTTTTTTTCCATTTATGGGCAAATGAAGCATAATTTTACAGTGAAATCACAGCTACTGGCGTTTATTTTAGTCTTTATTTGCGGTAAATCACAATTGATCATAAATTCATAAATTTGATTTTATGCTAATAAAATCTATTGTTTTATTCAAGCAATTGTGATTTACCGCAAATAAAGACCAAATTAAATGCCAGTAGCTGTGATTTCACTGTAAAATTATGCTCCACTTGTCCATAAATGGAAAAAAATCTTTTGTATGGAAATCGAACCACCTTAAACGTGAGTACATCACATAAAAGTAAAACAAAAATGTATTAAAAACGCGACATAGATACAAACAGTCCTGGATTATACCTAGGTATAGTTATGCAACTGCTTAGGGAATCCCGTCTAAAAATAAAACGGGCACACAAAAGTTAAAGCAATCTCAAAATCCGCATGATTTCATACCGAATTTCGGTATGTAAAGTTTTTTTTTTTTGTATTTATTTTATATTTTTTACTGATAGTAAACTTTATTTTATGAAACTAATTTGAATATTTTGGCTTTCTATGCGTTAGTTTAATTCTAATACATTTTCAAACTTTTTATAGTTATGACGTCATAACATTGGCTGAATATGTAAAATATGTACTTTTTTAGGCACTGAAAGAATCCTTATACAGCAAAGGACATGACGTCATTAGAGGTTAATTGAAAGTCAAATTTATTTTATGTATTTTATTAAAATAAACCCCGTCTCATAGTTTAAAGAGTTTTAAACGGAAAAATCATGCACAGGAATGTAATATTTCGAAATGGTTTTGGAATCAGCAAAGTATTTTTTTTCTTTACATACCGAATTATGTTGTTCTAAGATTCTGCTATATTTTTAACATTACATACATATTCTACCTAGGGTACGTATTAACATATTTTTTTAAAAATGAATTCTGTGTAGTTTATTTAAAGATAGGGGGGCTCACAGGGGAAGATTGCTTAGGGCATCCAGTTACGTTAACCCGGCACTGTATACAAAGTATCTTTTTACAGTTCAGATGCTGTGGCGTGTTAAACGCTAGCGATTGGTTGGAACACCTCAACACGCAAGATACCCTCGGGCTTCCCGTGAGCTGCTGCAGCCAGGACTCTGGAGAAATCTTTAATTGTGCGATTCCGAACGCTTTCACGAGGGGATGCTTTGAAACGTTTGGGCAGTTCGTAGGTTCGGAGTTGGATGTAATGGGATTTGCTGGCGTATTTCTGACGTTGATACAGGTTCGTGTTGATCATTTATTTTTTTCTTTGGTTTCGGCGTCGCATTTTGATTATTTGCCATTGTCAAGTGTTTTATATTTTCAAATTTCAAAAATTAAATATGTCGTCTCGAAGCTATAGCTATAGTCAAAGTCCAGTCTTGGTCAAGCACCGTCCGTGTCAGTCAAGTCCAGTCATGCTTCAGTAAAGTAGTGGCGACTTTATTATAAAGCTTCGATGGAGTTTTAGAAGCAACACAAAAAGTCATGTTTCGCCACATTGTATCATTAATTGTGATTGAACACTTTATAAAATAAATAAATAAATAAAATAAATAAATATCGTAGGACTATACACACAGCGCCATCTGGTCCCAAACTAAGCAGAGCTTGTGTGATGGAAGTCAGATAACTGATAGAATACATAAATACTTTTTTTTTGTAAATACATACTTATAATACATACAGAACACCCAGACACAGAACAAACATTTGTTTATTCACAAAATGTTTGCCCTGAGTGGGAATCGAACCCACGCCCTACAGCTCTCAAGGCACATATACTACCAATGAGACAACGGGGCTGTCAATAAAACACCACTATTTTTATGAATAAACACTCGACAGAACACTAGTTTCGGAAAAAAATACAACGGGGTGACAGATCACAAAGCAGATATACTACTAATATGCCAACAGGGCTATCTAATACTTTATTTTGTAAATACTAACAAGACACCCAGACACAGAACAAGCATTTCTTTATACCACAAAATGTTTGCTATGGATGTGAATCGAACCGACACCCTACAGCTTATCAAACAGATATACTACCAATGAGCCAACAGGGCTGTCTAATACTTTATTTTGTAAATACTAACAAGACACCCAGACACAGAACAAACATTTAATCATACTAATTAGTGTGACCAGTATTATGCTGAGGTGAGCCCCTATTTTGTAACTGTTTGTCTCTATTTGTTGTTATTTTTGTATTTTATTTTTTGTATTGTTGCAAAATAAAATTATTTTCTTTCTTTCTTTTCTTTCTTTCTATTTATCGTCTTAAAAATGATTGTCCTGGTGGGAAACGAACCCACGATTTACAGCTCTTGCAGCATTCTACCAAGTGAACTAGCAGGGCAGTTGAAGAAAACGTTTTGATTAACATATTTTGTTTCTTTTTTTCAGGGTTTGATCGTTGTCAATGTCATTAGCGCTCTCTGGATGGTCAAGGTTGCAAGAGAATGAGACAACTGGAAGAACTACATCCCACTATCCCACTAATATTATAAATGTGAAAGTTTGAATGGAAGGATGTTTGTTACTCTTTCACGCAAAAACTACTGAACGGATTTGGATGAAATTTGGTATAGAGGTAGCTGAGACGCTGGATTAACACATAGGCTACTTTTTATCCCGAAAACATGTAGCGGGTAACACCGCGGGGTGCAGCTTGTGTTTATATATACAGAGCTAGTTTAAAAATAAAATAGCGTAAATTTTATGATTATATGATTGCTTATTTGTTACTTAAACAAATGTTTCATTTACCTAAATAAATATCGTAGGAATTTATCGCCGGGTGACATAGGCTACTTTTTATCCCTGTACGCGGGTGAAACCGCGAGGCACCCGCTTGTGTGAATATAATGAGACGAATGAGGCTCTCTCCTGATGGTAAGAGATAACGCCTGTCCATGACCATTACAGCAATAAACAGAACATTAAGTAGCAAAACAAAGTAAGCATCACTGCTTTGGCGCTCATTACTTTGAGACTTTCGATGGTTAGTCTAAACAGCCCTGTAATTTCGCTAGCTGCAGACAGCCCTGTTGGCTCATTGTTAATAATTATGTCTGCTTCGAGAGCTGTAGGGCGTGGGTTCGATTCCCACTCAGGACTAACATTTGTGTGACTAACATCGATGTTTGTTCTGTGTCTGGGTGCACTGTATGTATTTACAAAAAAATAAAGTATTTAAGTATTTTGTCAGCTGTTTGGTCCCATAGTACAAGCTTTGTTTTGTTTAGGGCTAGATGGCGCTGCGATAAATGTCCTCCAATATTTATATTTATTTATATAGTACCCATCAAACCGGAACACAGTAATGTTTACCGCTTGGCGGCAAAATTAATAAATAAATAAATAAATATCGCAGGACATTTACACACAGCGCCATCTCACCCCAAACTAAGCAAAGCTTGTGCTATGGAAGACAGATAACTGATAGAATACTTAAATACTTTTTTTTGTAAATACATACAGGACACCCAGACACAGAACAAACATTTGTTTATGTCACAAAATGCTTGTCCTGAGTGGGAATCGAATCCACGCCCTTCAGCTCTTGAAGCAGACATACTACCAATGAACCAACAGGGCTGTCAAGGCTGTTAGGATTTAAGATTAGGTAGATATAGGTACTTACTGCCGATGAGAGCCAGTTAGGAAAAATCCGCGTTGCTTGTCGTTCCTCTCCAATCGCGTGATGAACCGCAAGCTTAGCGTATAATTGTATTTACGACGGACTTTCTCCTGAAAATTTAAAGTTTAAATTAAATAAAAAAAAAAATAGTCTTTTTTTAATGTTTGACAGGCTAGGTGTTTGACAACAGCTCATCTGATGTTAAGTAACGGTGTGGTCGATTATAGTAAACACACCTAAGCTGGTATGGAACTGGCTCGAGTGAAACTGCCGGAACACGGCGTGGGTTCGATTCCCATTCAGGATAAACATTTTGTAGTATTAATAAATGTTTATTTTGGTGTTCTGTATTTATTATAAGTATGTATTTACAAAAAAAAGTAAAATTTAAGTGATCTATCAGTTATCTGAGTGTCATAGACAAGCTTTGCTTAGTTTGTCTGCGAATGTCCTGCGATATATATTTATTTATTTATTTTACTTGGTGGTAGATCTCCTTAGCAGGAGGTTGTCTAGGTAGGTACCACCGCAGTACCAGTTATTCTGCCGCTAAGCAGTAGTGTGTAAGCATTACTGTGTTCCAGTTTGAAGGGTACTGCAGCGAAATTACTGGGCTGTTGTGACTAACTCTATCAAAAGTCTCAAAGTAATGAGCGCCAAAGCAGTGATGCCCTGGACTTTATTTTGTTACTTAAAGTTCTGAGTATCGCTGCAATGGTCATGGACAGGCGTTATCTCTTACCATCAGGAGAGGAGAGTCTCGTTCGTTTTATTACTTTTTTCATAAAAAAAAAAATATTACACTGCCGACTCGCAATACACGGACAGCGAAATTAAGAAATTCATAGAATAAATGATCCTTTTTCCATTCAAAGCACGGAACCCTATAAAAGTTACTCACCTTAAATTCAATATACGTCTGGTCAGCTTGTGGGTAGTCCAACACTTTGGCGACCTTGGGGCCAACCGTCCCGCCCGACTTGAACAAAGCTCGCTCTGTCACGTTCATGTCACGTACGTTCAGAACTAGGAACAACGTGTCACGGTCCACTCTGAAGTCTATAGACACTTCGCCTGGAAACGAGAAAGTTACGGTAAAACTCTTTAGTCTATAGATGCATCGCCTGGATTATAGAAAGCCACAGTAAATTGATTGATTCAGGCGTTACTTTGCGGAAGTTCATTAAAAAATTAAAAAATAAAAAACTTATTAATTAAAAACCTAATCTTTAACTAAAACTTAATATCTAGAATTTTATTTGACATAAACTTAAAAATATAATTTGACGAAATCGAATTAAAATAACGAAAAATCATAATAAATAAATATCCCAGGACATTACACACAGCGCCATCTGACGCCAAACTAAGTAAAGCTATGGAAGTCAGATAACTGATAAAATACTTAAATACTTTTTTTTTGTATATACATACTTATAATACATACAGTACACCCAGACACAGAACAAACAATCTAATTAAAATAACCACAACTCTTAATATCCTCTTCTCGCTGCAGTAACCACTTGCCGACACGTGTGTCGCCTCTACACGAGGCATCCTCAGGACGTGTTGCCTCTTCGAGCGCTTTGTCGAAACTGAGTTCGAACTCAGACTCGACCAAGCGCGAAACACGTGGCAAGTGTCGGCAAGTGGTTACTGCAGAGAGAGGAGGAGTTTAAGACTTGTGTTTATTCTTCTTCTGGGGGTTTGGCGGGAACGCGGGAAGAGTCGTGTCGCCCCGTTGTATTTTTTCCAAAACTAGTATTTTGTCGAGTGTTTATGCATAAAAATGGTGGTGTTTTATTCATAAAGTGCCGAATCACAAGCGCGAGTGTGGGAAAATGATATACCTTATATGGTGAAACATGACATTTCGTGTTGCTTCCAAAACTCCATCGAAGCTTTATAGTAAAGTCGCCACTACTTTACTAAAGCATGATTGGACTTGACTGACATGGACTGTACTTCACTAAGACTAGACTGGCTATATTTATAGCTACGAGGCAACTTATTTAACTTTTGAAACTAGAAGATATAAAACACTTGACACTGGCAAATGATCAAGATGCGACGCAAAAACCTAAGAAAAATAATGCTTCTCCTCCCGCTCATCTGACACCTTCCCGCGCTGAAATGTACCATCAGGTACTTACGTACTTTACAGGGATTTTATAACGTACCCCTGAGCTCTCCAGTGGTGAGGTTGGGATGCAGCCAGATGCTGTAATGCTTCGGTATGACGAAGGTGGGAAGCCGAGCACCGCGCCATGGGAAAACCTGTCCATTGCTCGCAATACGCTCCCTGAAACACATAAGACGTTGTTTTAAATGTAAAAGCACAAAATAATACAAATACAAAATACAAAATCCAAAATGCAAAATGCAAAATGCAAAATTTGTAGCGATGATAGCCCAGTGGTTAGCGCGGTCGGTTCGCATGCTGAAGGGCGTGGGTTCAACCCCCAACAATGAGCTTGAGCTGCCGGTGAAGGAAAACATCGTGAGGAAACCATAGCATGGTGGTAGGGTACTTTCTAGTACTCGGCTGGCTAGCTACTACCCTCAAGTTGAAAATCTGCCGCCAAGCATCTAACGATGTGTTCCGGCAGCCTCACTTGAGAGCCAGTTCCATTCCAGACTAGGTGTGATTTACCATCTTCGACCACACCTCACTTAACATCAGGTGAGCTGTGGTCAAACACCCAGCCTGTCAATCATTAAAAAAAAAAAAAAATGCAAAATACGAAATAATTTATTTCATAAAGTGTAAATTATTGCTTGTAGTCACTAGGCGAGGACCTGTTTCGCAAGGGCTACCTACACTTGCGGTTACAAACTAGATTGGTGCGGTGCGGACGGTGTGTGTATACACGACTATTTTTTAATTACTTATGTTAATTACTTTTTAAAAATTATGGCTAATACAGACCGTGAGACATCGTAAATGTGCAATCAGAATTTTGGAACCATTATTTATTAAACAAAATAAAAAATACCTTAAATTATACTATTTACAAAATGTATACAAAAAACTTAGTCTAAAAAACCGTCAGAGGAGGGATATGTGGCCAGAATGCTGGCAGCATTGCCACGCTGGATGGCAATGCTTAGCTTTTGACCAAAGTAGATACCAGCATTCTGGTCACCTGAAGCCTCCTCTAGACGTTTGGCCAGGTCCCGATACAGTTCGAGAGCGGCCGGCCCCCACGGACCTAAAGTTTCAACCCCAAACGGCACAAAAAGATACATTCTATCCAAATAACTATATTTGTGCCGTTTGAGGTTTTCAGCTTTAGATGCGGCAGCACCAGCTTGTCCCGAAGTCACAGGAAGATGAGACGGCGCCAAGGTGTCGACACAAGTGGCGACCCACACAAGAGGCCGTCCCATCTTCCAAGGGATAAGGGTCATCCCGTCGGGTCTCTTGCCGTCGTCACGCATCAGTCCGTTTGGTTCTAAAACTGATGGGACGCCGGCACTGACAAAAGCCCGACGGATGACGTCGTTTAAGCTGGCGTGCCGCGATATACGCCCAGCAGAATTTTTATTTACTTCATAATGCCAAAGTTATTACTAGTCAAAATTTTCGAAAATTCTGCCTGAAATTATGGACATAGCACTCGTTTACTACAAAAGCATACTATCCCCGGAGCAGCTGGCGGGAACCGATGGCGGCTTTCATTGGAATATTGCAAAAACATTTTCTTTCTCTCTCGCACTCGCGAGCGAGGCTCCCGCTGCAGGCGCGCGAGCTTGCCGCGGGATTTATAAATGAAATTGCGACGGAGAACCGAATCGAAGATACATAAGTACACCAAATTTGAGTTTAAGATGGTTCGATTTCCATACAAACATTTTTTTGCCATTTATGGACAAATGGCGCACAATTTTACAGTGAAATCACAGCTACTGGCATTTATTTTAGTCTTTATTTGCGGTAAATCACAATTGATTGAGTAAAACAGTAGATTATTATAAGCATAATCTACTGTTTTATTCAAGCAATTGTGTAGCTGTGATTTCACTGTAAAATCATGGGCCATTTATCCATAAATGGAAAAAAATTGTTTGTATGGAAATCGAACCACCCTAATCAGACATCGTGGGTCAAATTTAACTTGCAAGATTCCATCCGAACAAACACTGTTACATACATAAGTAGATAGGTACATTGCAAGTTTTTTATTTTTTTAAGCTTTCCTATGTGTCTGTCTGTCCGCCCGATCTAAGGTCACAGAAGAAAAAAATCAAGACATTTCTAATTTTTCCCAATTGGTTTCCAAGTCATGATTAAAAACTCTTTTATTTACTTGTTAGCGGCCGCCTCGCTGGACGAGGCGTCAGTGGGTGTCTGCCCCGATTCTAGGGTAGCTTCTGATGCACAAGGGCAGTCTGAAACAAAAGGCAGTCATAGTCACAAAATACAAAAACTCTCCTAATGGTAAGAGATAACGCATGCCTATGATAAACAGTGATAAACAGAATTTTGAGTAACAAAGTCGAGGGCATCACTACTTTGGCGCTCATTACTTTGAGACTTTTGATGGTTAGTCTCAACAGTATCAAGTAACGCCTGGTCAATCCCACTAATATTATAAATAAATATCGCAGATGGATGGATGTTTGTTACTCTTTCACGCAAAACAACAGAACGAATTTGGATGAAATTTGGTATGGAGGTAGCTGAGACCCTGAATTAACACATAGGCTACTTTTTATCCCGAAAACATGTAGCGAGTAACACCGTGGGGCGCAGCTAGTCAATCTATACTATTATAAGAAGGAAAGATTTCATTGTTTGTTTGTATTGAATAGGCTCCGAAACTACTGGACCGATTTCAAAAATTCTTTCGCCGTTGGGAAGCTACACTATCCCCGGGTGACATAGGCTACTTTTTATCCCTGTATTCCCACGGGAACGGGAACTACGCGGGTGAAACCGCGAGGCGTCCGCTGGTGTTATATACAACTAGATAGTTTATTATACGATCGGTGAGGTTTGTGTTTTTCTTAATACTCACAGGGCTGCGGCGTGGCGTACACAACCAGCAATGCGCTCGCGAAGATCACAGTGAACACGAGAGCTGCGAGGCAAATCGCACGCCTCTGCGAACATACCGCCACCGGGGTCTCGCCTCTCGACCGCGCCTCGCGGGCCTTGTCCGTATCTGCAAACATTTGTCCGTGAGGAAACCATAGCATGGTGGTAGCGTACTCTCTAGTACTCGGCTAGCTATCAAGCTGAAATTCTGCCGCCAAGCATCTAACGATGTGTTCCGGCAGCCTCACAGTTCACTGTTGTTTATAGGCAACGCGGTATCCCGTCGGAGCGCGCGCGAAGACCTATTCATAATCTAAGTATTTTTATAACAATAAAGAATATCTGTCTTACCCTGTTTGTGTGTTCGAGTATAAATATATGCTCACCAGCCAAAAACGCGACGTCATCCAAGTCCTGATCCACCATGTTCCGCCACGCTGCTGCTAACGAAATTAAATAATTGTTATCTATTAGGGTGCATTAAAATATTTATTTCAAAGTAAACAAATATTCTTATTATTACATATAACATAATTAAAATTCATTATGATACAGTTACAAAAATAAAAAAATAGAAAAAATAAAACTTAAAAATGTCTAGAAATAAAATAAAAATGTCAACATGCGTTATGTTATTATATTGACCCGTATTATTATTCTATAAATACATATCACAATACAATTAAAAATGAGGACTCGCGCACGCACTGCTCCAATGAAACAGCGAGGTTTCCGAGTAAACTAAAATATCATCGATGTATACAATATTTAGATTTTTGTTGATTTTTCAAAAACCGCTTGACCGATTTCAATACAATTTACCTAAATGGGATCACCTAGAAAGTATACCCTTTGAAACAAAAAAAAGAATTTTCAAATCGGTTCAGGTGTCTTCTTGTAATCAGTGAACATAAAGAAAAGATTCCGACGAATTGAGAACCTCCTGAAAAGGACTGGTAGGTGGGCAGTGGTAGACTGTTTTGAAGGAGATAGTTACCTTTAGCGGATCCGTTTCTGTCTGCTTTGTATTTGCCGATCGGCTCCATTTGTATGCCGTCCATCTCACGCCCGAAGCCTCATGTCGAATCCCACCTGTGGGCAAAACACATAATTATAGTATCATTTTATTTTTTTATTTGAAAGTAATGAGACGAACAAGACGCTCCCTTGATGGTAAGAGATAACGCCTGTACATGACCATTGCAGCGATACACAGAACTTTGAGTTGTAAAGAGTGACTACAAAGTCCAGGGCATCGCTGTTGCTATCGGTTTCGTATTTCGTACTAAACATCATCAAAATCGATTCGTAATTGGCGAAATGATCGCGTAACATAAGTACAAAAAAAAATAATTAAAAAACACAATCGGATTGAGAGCATTCTCCTTTTTGAATCGGTTAAAAAATTCGAATTTATAGAAAAAAAATGACATTAGCAAATATATCATGGTTAAATCAAGTAAACTCCTAGTCACAGTCTCATTAGTCAAAGTGAGTCACTTTCAAGTTCAACCCATATCCTAGTAAAGTAAACATGATTTCACCGCGTTCCTTTCAAAACTCGCCTGCGTCAAGTTTTCACAACATTACCTGCAAGCCAGGGCTGCCGCAATATCATCTTATTTATCTTTATTACTAGCTTGCGCCTGCGACTTCGTCCGCTTAGGTTCACATAGAAATGAAACATAATTATGTAAACAACAAAAGATCAACACAAAACAAAAGAACAACAAAAGATCTGCAGATAAAAAAAAAGACAAAGATAAAGAAAAAAACGAAACTCAAAGACTCAGTCCACAGAGGACATTATATTATATTATGTATATAGGGTAACTCAGTCTCGACCAAGCGCTCGACGAGTCAACACGTCCTGAGGACGCCTCGTGTAGAGGCGACACACGTGTTGGCAACTGGTTACTGCAGAGAGAGGAGGACTCTAAGACTTGTCGTTATATTAATTACATTTTCGTTAAAATATATTTTTAAAGTTTATGTAAAATTAGTTCTATATATCAAGTAAGATTAGGTTTTTAATTAATAAGTTGTTGTCAAATTAGTTAAATTTAAGTCCTCATCATTGTTTTAACTGAAACGACTGTTAAGCGGAAATAAACTAAAAAATATACCTTGAATATAAAAAAAAAGAAAGATCTCTAAAGATCTGTCGTGTCTTTATGTTAATTTATATTTTTTTGTTTGTATTTTATCTTTAGTTTCGGAGCCTATTCAATACACACAAACAATCAAATCTTTCCTCTTTATAATAGTACTAGCGGACGCCTCGCGATTTCACCAGCGTAGTTCCCGTTCCCGTGGGAATACAGGCATAAACAGAGGATAGTATAGCTTCCCAACAGTGAAAGAATTATTGAAATCTGTCCAGTAGTTTCGGAGCCTATACAATACAAACAAACAATCAAATCTTTTCGCTTTATAATAGTATAGAAAAACACTTAGTTACAGATCAAATATTTGTATTCGTGACATGCCTAAATCGAAAAAAAAAATCTATCGTTCAGTTTTCTTTCCTGGTAACCCTACATGAACCCTTCCGCGGCAGGTAGCTTTCACATAGGATTTTTGCGTGCTTTTAGTTCCCTATTTAGCACGTTTCCCTCCTGCCCCATTAACAATCTCTTTGAAGGCTTGAAAACATAACTCTTTTGTTATGAATACTACGTTATTTACACGACTACGGGAATAGAAACATTATAATTTTAAGTTACTCATGAACATACATACATAATTCTGTTACTATATACAATGTGTTAACGTGATACCTGATTCGATCAATAGTAAAATTACAATCCGTCAAAGAAAAGGAACGATCCTTCAAAGAAAAGTAACTATCCGTCAAAGAAAAGGAACTATCCGTCAAAGAAAAGGAACTATCCGTCAAACGAATAGGACGGAAGTGAATGTACATCCATCAAAAAGAAAGAAATGATCATTAAAAAAATGGAAATAATGTAGTGAATGTATAGCGATGATAGCTCAGTGGTTAGTGCGGTCGCTTCGCATGCCGGAGGGCGTGGGTTCAAACCCCAACAATGAGCTTGAGTTGCCGGTGAAGGAAAACATCGTGAGGAAACCATAGCATGGTGGTAGGGTACTTTCTAGTACTCGGCTGGTTAGCTACCACCCTCAAGTTGAAAATCTGTCGCCAAGCATCTAACGGTGTGTTCCGGCAGCCTCACTTGAGAGCCAGTTCCATTCCAGGCTAGGTGTGCTTTACCATCTTCGACCACACCGTCACTTAACATCAGGTGAGCTGTGGTCAAACACCTAGCCTGTCAGCTATAATAAAAAAAAAAAAAAAAATTCTTCAAAGAAAAGGACGACCCATCAAAAAAAAAAACAATTTGTCAAACGAGAAGAATTAAAAAACAGTCAATCGAGAGGGGCGTGTAAATGTCAAAGTAATTTCCTTTTTCAATCGGACTTGGCGGATATTGGCTATTCGCAGCTAACGTGAGGGTTTAATTGGCATTTAAGCAGAGCTACAGACATACTAAATGTTTCATATGTATTATATCTGCAGCCCCAAATAAAGACTGCTTGTTACCGCTCTTTTTATTTCAAAAATGGGGTCTTGAAAAAAAGGGGGGACTACCCAAAAAAAGAAAAGTTTTCAGGGTTCAAAATTTAAAAACTCAAAATCCTTTATTGTACTTAGTCTGTATATAAAATGTTGGTGTCATTAATTAGGTATTAACAGATACTCCTATTTAGTGAAATTCAAAAATTCCGAAAAGTATACATTTAGATATAGAAGAGCGGGATCTTCTGCCACAGGTATTCTTTATACTTACCAGAAGGTCCCAACCAAATTTAGTAAACCAGAGTTGAGTTAATAAATTCGATTTTATGCTAATAATCTACTGTTTTATTCAAGCAATTGTGGTTTACCGCAAATAAAGACCAAAATATATGCCAGTAGCTGTGATTTCACTGTAAAATTATGCTCCATTTGTCCATAAATGGCAAAAAATTATTTGTATGGAAATCGAACAACCTTAACTTTTTTACATGATATGCAATCGCTTTCTTTTTGAAATTTGATTGATTCACGACGTAAATTGTATTCGGAAAATCAATTGAGCACTTAACCACAGAATAGCTAAGTTATTGAAATAACCACAGAGTACAGAAAGTGCGTAGTAAATAACATGAACAAAACATTAATATAGAAATAATATGGAGATTTTAGCCACGTCCTACGTCTTTACCAATAACTAAAATTTATTTTTCCGATGTAAAAAATATACGTATTTATGTCACTCTTTCGTCCAAACATGATGTCGTTTCATTATTGCGTTTCACAAACACTTTCACATTTCATTAGTAAGAATAAAGCGATAAAATATATATCAATTATTGTTTATATCAATTATATAAAAAAAACAGGTTTGGCATTTAAAATATTGTAGTCAGTAGTCGATAATAAAAAAAAACTTACCTACCAACCTCTACAATGCTCAACCTTTAAATTGCACTTTATTTCACTGCAATAATTGAAACTTTGTTCTAAATTCAAACTGCGAGAAAGCGTCGCGAAGCTTCCAAATTAAAATTTGAATTTGGAATCACACGGAATCAACAGGAAATTGTGAAAACACCGGCGTCGGCCTTCGGTGAGAACTGCCGAGAGAGTGAAGGAAAAATCGATAGGGAAGCTTACCCCATGTTAGAAAGAGACGGGCGTATGCGGAAAATGTGAAGGTTGGAAAGAGATGGGAGGCAAGGGAAGGGAATGTTTCGGGGGTTGAACTCTGGCATTCTGCGGGGTTGTTTTTCAAGGGGTTACTATTTGCTTTTGTTGTTTATCGAGTTAGCTTTGTTTTTTTTTTATTCACAGACTCAGATGTTTGACAGGCTAGGCGTTTGACCACAGCTTTTTTTAATATTATTCACCATTGACATATATATTTTTTTTTGATATGTTTTATTATGATTGTGATATTTTAAATTTAAAATATTTATTATCATTGATTGTGTTTGATATAAATAAGTGTACATTGTTGTACATATATTTTAATAAAAATTAATTGAAAGCTCACCTTACGTTAAGTGATGGTGTCTTTTACTTTTTTATTTTTTAATGAGCGCCAAAGCAGTGATGCCTTGGACTTTGTTTCGTTACTCAAAGTTCTGTGTATCGCTGCAATGGTCATCGACAGGCGTTATCTCTTACCATTAGGAGAGAGGCTCGTTCGTCTCATTCCTTTTTAAATTAAAAAAAAAAACTAATGATACACATTCCAGCAGTAGCCCTCCCTCGTTAAACCGTTCAAGTGCATTGCAACTAGTCCAGTGGGATGGTACGCGGTGCATCGATCAATACTGGACCTGGATCCTGGGATCCAGTGAAATAGCTTGCCCTAGACGTTGCCCTGGATCAACATAAATAAACAAATACCGTAATGTCTGGTTCCCATAGTACAAGCTTTGTTCAGTTTAGGGCTAGATGGCGCTACGTTAAATGTCCTACAATATTTATATTTATTTATTTAGTACCCTTCAAACCGGAACACAGTAATGTCTACCGCTTGGCGGCAAAATTAATAAATAAATAACATAGGACATTACACACAGCGCCATCTGACTCCAAACTAAGCAAAGCTTGTACTATGGAAGTCAGATAACTGATAGAATACTTAAATACTTTTTTTTGGATAAATACTTGGAGCAGTCATACTAACAATGAACCAACAGGACTGTCAAACGTCACACATGACGTCTTCTAGAATAGAATAGAATTGAACCCTTCTAGAATATTTTTAACTTTATTTTTTTTAATTATCTTACCCCAATACTTATAACAACGTATGCAGGAAATGTGGAATTCTTGGCAGCAATTCTTTTTTAATGGTTGACAGGCTAGGTGTTTGACCACAGCTCACCTGTTGTTAAGTGAAGGTGTGGTCGAAGATGGTAAAGCACACCTAGCCTGGAATGGAACTGGCTCTCAAGTGAGGATGCCGGAACACACCGTTAGATGCTTGGCGGCAGATTTTCAACTCTCGTGTGGTAGCTAGCCAGCCGAATAATAAAGTACCCTATCACCATGCTATGGTTTCCTCACGATGTTTTCCTTCACCGGCTGCTCGAACTCATTGTTGGGGTTTGAACCCACGCTCTTTGGCATGCGAACCTACCGCGCTAACCACTGAGCTATCATCGCTACAAAAGTGCTATTCTTGGCAGCAATACTTCAATGTGCAAAATTATAGTTAAAAAGTTGCCTTTCGTATGACAAAACAGAAAACTTAGTAACATTCAAGTCTCCTTATCTATAATATTATAATGTATAAAAGTATTGACAGCCCTGCCTTATATCTGCCTTAGGAGCCGAAGGGCGTGGGTTCGACTCCCGCTCAGGACAAACATTTTATGTATCAACAAATATTTGTTCTGTGTCTGTATTTATTATAAGTATGTACCTATTTACAAAAAAAAACCTATTTAAGTATTCTGTCAGTTATCTGCTTATCATATCATATCAGCTTAGTTTGGGGTCAGATGGCGCTGTGTGTAATGTCCTGCGATATTTATTTATTTAAAAATATATATTTCTTAATTGTTTAATAAATTTGCTACTTGTGTATTATATTGATGTAAATAAATTAAATATTAATTTGGTAAGTATCTACTTATTTGTTATAATTTATGCAATAATTTTTTTTTATCGAATAGATAGACTAGCAGCTCGCCCCGGATTCGCACGGGAAAACAAAACTCGATTAACAATATAATGTTTATCGTGAGTGAAAATCGAACCCACGCCCTTCAGATCTTGGAGCAGTCATACTAAAAAACAAAAACAAAACTCGATTAACAATATAAATATAGCCTATGTCACTCGGTGATAATGTAGCATTCTAATGATGAAAGAATAATTCGGATCGGTCCAGTAGTTTCCCAGCCTATTCAATACAAACAAAAAATCAAATCTTTCCTCTTTTTATGATATAGATAGTGTAAATAGAACTCTTTATTGTGTGACATCATAAACAGAAAAAAGTACAGAGAACAGAATAATCTTATGATTTGTGCCACAAGTGGCGGCCTTATAGCGATCTCTTCCAGGCAACCAGAATAGAAAAACACGATAGAGGACATAAGAAACAGACGGGAGATGTTGTTACACAAATTAAAATAAATATAGTAATTTGTTCGCGAATAATGAAAAAGCGAACAAGAAACTTTTACTGTACACTTTTCTGCTAAGTAATTAAATACAAGCCTAACTACCGTAAAATAAAGTAATAAAATCGTCAAAGCGATAAATAATAAAGAAGGGCGCAGACGACAGATAAGTCTGCGAGCTTTTTGCTCATAGAAATATTGTACGGCGAGTATTCAATTCAATTATCATTTTCTCACCTTTTTTTGCCATAGCTCGGGGGAACATACTTAAAACAAAAATAATAATAATAAATGTAACAATATCAAAAAAAAAAGTCTTCAAAATATGAATATATTCAGCTACTAATGAACCGGGTTTTGGCGGGAACGCGGAAAGAGTCGTGTCGCCCCGTTGTATTTTTTCCAAAACTAGTGTTTTGTCGAGTGTTTTACCATAAAAATGGTGGTGTTTTATCCATAAAGTGCCGAATCACAAGCGCGAGTGTGGGAAAATTATAAGTACAAAGTGGTGAAACATGACTTTTCGTGTTGCTTCCAAAACTCCATCGAAGCTTTATAGTAAAGTCGCCACTACTTTACTACAGCATGACTGGACTTGACTGACACGGACTGGACTTGACCAAGATTGGACTTTGACTATATCTATAGCTACGAGGCAACTTATTTAACCTTTGAAACTTGAAAAGATAAAACACTTGACACTGGCAAATGCGTAAAATGCGACGCAAGAACCAAAGAAAAAAAACTAATGAACCGCTAAAGATGTTTATAATTATACATATACAAATGATCAGGTAAATATCAACATAACATATACATAACACAAACAAATGTCAGTGTTTAACAATAATTCTGCATGTTAAGAAAAAATACTTTACTAAAGCATGACTGGACTTAATTGACACGGACTGGACTTTGACTACTTTTTAACTTATGAAACTTGAAAATATCAAAACACTTGACAGTGACACAAAATGCGACGCCAAAATCAAAGAAGAAGCTTATCGCACAAAGCGCGCCAATAATGAAAAATGTTTATCTTGGTGAGTACTGCTGCTAGCGAAATTACTGGGCTGTTGAGACTAATCATCATCAGAAAGTCTCAAAGTTTGCGCCAAAGCAGCGATGCCCCGGACTTTGTTTTGCTACTCATAGTTCTGTTTTTTGCTGCAATGGTCATGGGCATGCGTTATCTCTTACCATCAGGAGAGCGCATCGTTTGTAAACTATAACTTTACATATACATAAAAAAAAGACATGTCCGAATGCCGGACACTAGTAAGTCGTTTGCGCAAGGATAAATTGCAGAAACATTGACTATATACCAAGACAACAGTCAACAACAGGTGAGTACTTCAATTTGTTTTTATATATCGACAAAAACAGTACAATTTCAACTCTTGGTTAGTGACCTTTGCGAAGCAGACTTTACTGATTCCAAAACCATTTCGAAATAGTACATTTCTGTACAATATTTTTACGTGTAAAACGCTGTAAACTATGAAATGGGATTTATTTTAATAAAATACAGTGAATAAACTTGACTTTGATGCTAATTGTTAGTAGTAGTTTTAGTTTTTTTTTTGCATGCCGTAAGACAAAATATGGAGGTCTATTTTATTTTTCTTACCATCTATTTATATAAATAAATATCGTGGGACTATACACACAGCGCCATCTGGCCCCAAACTAAGCAGAGCTTGTGTGATGGAAGTCAGATAATTGATAGAATACATAAATACTTTTTTTTTGTACATACATACTTATAATACATACCGAACACCAAGACACAGAACAAACATTTGTTTATTCACAAAATGTTTGCCCTGAGTGGGAATTGAGCCCACGCCCTACAGCTCTCAAGGCAGATATACTACCAATGAGCCAACGGGGCTGTCTGAGAAATGAAGTTCTCGAACCAAGTGTTTAGTTCTGTGAAAGACCAAACATTGGCCTTTAATGTGGCCGACAATTAAAAACAATATTGTATTCTTTTTTTTAGAAATGAGTTTTAATATCATATACGTAAGTAACTCTTTCTTTAGTCTCTGACATAACTCATACAAAGATATTTATGAATAACAAGCGACCCGCTCCGGCTTCATCATCATCATCATCATCAGCCTATACTAGTCCACTGCTGGACATAGGCCTCTCCCAAGACACGCCACTCAGCCCGATCTTCGGCTTTTCGCTTCCATCCACCGCCAGCTGTCCTACGTATATCGAGTCTCAGGGCGTCCTACGCTACGTTTGCCAATACGCGGTCTCCACTCTAGAACACGTCTACCCCAGCGGTTATCGGTTCTGCGACAGATATGTCCAGCCCATTGCCACTTCAGGTTTCTAATACGATGATCCTCCCTCCTTCTGTCTATTGATGGAAACCGCATTAAAATCCGTTGCGTAGTTTAAAAGATTTAAGCATACAGACGGCGGGAAGCGACTTTGTTTTATACTGTACTAGCGGACGCCTCACAGTTTCACCCGCGTAGTTCCCTTTCCCGTCGGATTACAGGGTAAGAAATTAGCCTATGTCACCCGGGGATAGTGTAGCTTCCAAACGGGCGAAGTCGACAATCGACAATCTTCGGGCGACATACTTTTTATCCCTGTATTCCCACGGGAACAGGAACTACGCGGGTGAAACCGCGAGGCGTCCGCTAGTGTTTGATAAGCTGTCTTCTATTTCCCAGGTATTTAACGCGTGTGCGTGCTGCTTAATTATGACATATGTGCATTCGAAACCCAAACCTTCAACCGTCGTAAGTCATAATTTTTTTCGTTGAGTAGGTTCGCGCTTGACCACATCCTGCCTGATGTGAAGCAACGATGCGGTCTAAGATGGAACACGCTTACCTAGAAAGAACCTGTTTACTCTTGATTTGAAGACACTCATATTGTACTTTTAGGGAAACACAAGACTCCGGCAAAGAGTTCCACATCCTCGCTGTGCGAATAAAGAATGTGGACTCAAAGCGCTTAGTGCGCACATGGGGAACATCCACCATGCACGGGTGTCGCCTCGGTCGCGTTTGTCTGGCCGTCCGGTAGTAAAAAGGGGCAGGGGGAACCAAGTCGTGCAACTCCAGGGCACAATTTCCGAAATGTATCCGGTAGAAAGCCGATAGACAGGCGACCTTACGTCGATGCTCGAGGCTTTGCAGCCGAGACTTGACCAAAGTGTCATTGCCTATCAACCTCTTAGCGCGCCTCTCGACTGACTCCAGCGCCTCAAGCTGAAACTTGGCAGAGCCGTTAATTATCATTATTCTCCTCTGCGAACCTTCACGGTCGACAGTCCAAAACTTCGAACTAAACGGTTCGAGTCTACCTTCATTGTACGAACCGCTAAACAATTGAATTTGCTGACGTAATTTACGCATGGCCCTTTATTTTTTTGGCAACATTTTTTTTTTCAGACACTTGTATTCGATCGAACCACTCGCTATTATTATCCAAATTATGGCTTCAAACAATACTGGCCGGGAGGAGATTGGCAATATTTGGGTAAAACTCTTCAACCCACTACGACACAAAAAGGGATAATCATCACGACTCCCAAACCAAATAAGTTCTGCGGAGATGAATGCCCCGTAGCGTATAGAAAGTACGTACCTCCAGCGCAAAAACAACGGGGTGTTATGTTTGACGTGTCTGTGTGTGTGTCTGATTGCGGCATCGTAGCTCCCAAACGGATGACGTGGAGTTTTGGCGGGAACGCGGGAAGAGTCGTGTCGCTCCGTTGTATTTTTTTCCAAAACTAGTGTTTTGTCGAGTGTTTATGCATAAAAATGGTGGTGTTTTATTCATAAAGTGCCGAATTACAAGCGCGAGTGTGGGAAAATGATATAATGTGGTGAAACATGAGTTTTCGTGTTGCTTCCAAAACTCCATCGAAGCTTTGTAGTAAAGTTGCCACTACTTTACTAAAGCATGACTGGAATTAACTGACACGAACTGGACTTGACAAAGACGACTTTGACTAAAAGTAGCTACGATGGCACTTATTTAACTTGAAAATATATAATTACTTGACACTGGCAAATGCTAAAACGCGACGCCAAAACCAAAGAAAAAAAAAAAAAAAAAACGGATGACGTTTTGATTTTGTTTGAAAGGTGTTCTTTTTTTTTCTTTGGTTTTGGCGTTGCGTTTTAGTTTTTGCCAGTGTCAAGTATTTATATATTTTCAAGTTAAATAAGTGTCCTCGTAGCTAGTTATAGTCAAAGTCCAGTCTTAGTCAAGTCTAGTCTGTGTCAGTCAAGTCCAGTCATGCTTTAGTAAAGTAGTGGTGACTTTACTACAAAGCTTTGATGGAGTTTTGGAAGCAACACGCAAAGTCATGTTTCACCACATTATATCATTTTCCCACACTCGCGCTTGTGATTCGGTACTTTATGAATAAAACACCACCATTTTTATGAACTCGACAAAACACTAATTTTGGAAAAAAATACAACGGGGCGACACTCACTCATACATAAGAATTGCTTATCATATATATATATATATATATATATATTTTAGACATATTTTATATTGACAGTATTTTTATATTGACAATATTTTTTTATATTGACATGTTTGGATATTGACATACCTTATTTTGACATGTAATCAGTGTTTTAAAACCCACTTAATGACATCTTTGAAATTTTGAAGTGACTTGTATTTATATTTGTATCTTTAAGCAGCTTTATAGCAAAGTTGTGGTGACTTGAAAGGTGAAGTGAAAGCATGACTGGACTTTGACAATAACTATAGCTACGAGGCAACTCATTCAACTTATGAAACTTGAAAATATAAAACGGTCGACACTGGGAAATGCTAAAAATGCGAAGCCAAAACAAAAAAAAAATGAGGGTGCAAATTTTTAAGCTAACTTGGCGAGCGAATCTATTTTGTACTTTCCGTGTTTTTTAGCATCACGAAAGTGTGCGTAGTAGAAATCGAAGAATCTAGAACAAGATTAATGGATAAATATATTACAATGAGTTACTGCAAATTTCTAGAAATTTCCAATCCCACGTGCAAAATTAATACACATGGAGACGTAAGTGAGTATCAATAATACTTTTTTTGGCAAAGGAAAAACGTGTGAAAATTAAATCGTGTTAATTTTAAATAAATTAAATAATTTTTTTATAGTAGATTACTTTTAACGTACTTTGGTACTTTATTCAATGTTAAGGTGGTTCGATTTCCATACAAATATTTTTTTTCCATTTATGGATTAATGAAGCATAATTTTGCATTAAAATCATTGCTACTGGCGATGATAGCTCAGTGGTTAGCGCGGTAGGTTCGCATGCCGAAGGGCGTGGGTTCAAACCCCAACAATGAGGTTGAGCTGCCGGTGAAGGAAATCATCGTGAGGAAACTATAGCATGTTGGTAGCGTACTCTCAAGTAGGTACTCGGCTGGCTAGCTACCACCCTCAAGTTGAAAATCTGTCGCCAAGCACCTAACGGTGTGTTCCGGCAGCCTCACTTGAGAGCCAGTTCCATTCCAGGCTAGGTGTGCTTTACCATCTTCGACCACACCTTCACTTAACATCAGGTGAGCTGTGGTCAAACACCAAGCCTGTCAACCATTAAAAAAAAAACTGGCATTTATTTTGGTCTTTATTTGCGGTAAATCACAATTTCTTGAATAAAACAATCATAAATTCATAAATCATTCATAAATTTGTCTTTTTTTTATGCTAATAATCTACAGTTTTATTCAAGCAATTGTGATTTACCGCAAATAAAGACCAAAATAAATGCCAGTAGCTGTGATTTCACTGTAAAATTATGCTCCATTTGTCCATAAATGGAAAAAAATATTTGTATGGAAATCGAACCACCTTAATAAAAATATTTCCGTTAGTTTCTATTAGAAAAAAAGTTTAATAAATAATTAACAAGTAGGTATAAATGTTGTTAGCCTTTTAGATAACTTTTTGAGGAACAAATATTTATTGAACAATTTTTTAAGCGTTTCTTCCGTCAGAGGACCGCCCGTCAGAGGAGGGATATGTGGCCAGAATGCTGGCAGCATTGCCACGGTAGATGGCAATTTTTTTTTTTTTTTTCATACCATGTATTCCCTTCATAGGTATATTCTAAAACTCAAATGAAATCACAACGCTTACACTCATTAAAATTAAACTTGAAATAAAAAATGCTAAATGCTTTGACCAAAGTAGATACCAGCGAAATTACTGGGCTGTTGAGACTAACCATCGAAAGTCTCAAAGTAATGAGCGCCAAAGCAGTGATGCCCTGGACTTTGTTTCGTCCAACAAAGTTCTGTGTATCGCTGCAACGGTCATGGACAAGCGTTATCTCTTACCATCAGTAAGATACCACATTAAAAAAACCAGCATTCCGGTCACATTCTCTAAACGTTTGACGTTTTATTAAACTTGTTGTTTACATTTTCAGAATGGGTATTTGTTCATGTAGGGGCATGTGTAGAAAATTACGTCCAGAATTATCCACCTTTGGAACCAGAGAACAAAGATTTTTATAGTAATCGATATCCACAAGGATATACTCCCAACAACTTCGATTACGCTGCTAAATACCGCATGACACGTTTTATGCAAAAGTTTTATGATGCCAATGTATGGACCAAATTCTATCCCGGCCAACCATACAATGTCACACCGTTTCAGAATTACCCCTAAGGACAGGCTTTCTACATAATAGAAATATATTATAAATATCATAGAATGATTACCTACAGAAACCAAGTACGCGCCGTGCATTTGGATCAGAACCTGACCCAATCGACGCCCGCGTTGTTTATAGTCCGAGTCCCGCAGTAGCGTATGCGTCTCCCGCAAAATTATCGGAATTATGACATATTGTACCTACGCTGCTTTTGAGCCACAACACTTCAAAAAAAGATTATGTTGCTGGAGTGTCATACCACGAGTAAAACGTACATTTTATTACGTAAATTGTCTGATAAAACAAATACAGTGAATCACAATAACTAACACGAAAAAAAAAGTTAAATAAATTGCCTCGTAGCAATAGTTGTAGTAAAGTCCAATCTTGGTCAAGTACAATCCGTGTCAGTAAAGTCCAGTCATGCTTTAGTAAAGTAGTGGTGACTTTATTATAAAGCTTGGATGGAGTTTTGTAAGCAACACGAAAAGTCATGTTTCACCACATTATACATTTTCCCACACTCGCACTTCTAATTCGTAGCGATGTATTTTGTAGCGATGATAGCTCAGTGGTTAGCGCGGTAGGTTCGCATGCCGAAGGGCGTGGGTTCAAACCCCAACAATGAGCTTGAGCTGCCGGTGAAGGAAAACATCGTGAGGAAACCATAGCATGGTGGTAGGGTACTTTCTAGTAGGCTACCTACTCGGCTTCCTACTCGGCTGGCTAGCTACCACACGAGAGTTGAAATTCTGCCGCCAAGCTTATAACGGTGTGTTCCAGCAGCGTCACTTGAGAGCCAGTTCCATTCCAGGCTAGGTGTGCTTTAGCATCTTCGACCACACCTTCACTTAACATCAGGTGGGCTCTGGTCAAACAAATAGCCTGTCAACCATTAAAAAAAAATAAAAAAATCAGTTCTTTTTAATAAAACACCATAATTTTTACAAATCTAATAAGCTTTTAACAATCTTGGACATGCAGGGGTCGTGGGTTCGAGTTATGCATGGGACAACACGTATTTAGACTCCTACTAAAATATGTACTAAATTATAAATTTGAGTGTAATGTTTTCAAGTGTAAACGTTTAGGCTACTTGAGGTTACAGAAGCTGAAATTCAAATTAGGCTACTCATGCTGAGAAAAATGGCGACATCAGGCCCGGCGTTGTTGGCAACTCTGACCAGAACCACCTGAGAGAACCACTGACCAGTGATGTTAGACGTACCAACTTCTTGGTATTCATACTAGGTTTTAGCATCATGTACCATGTACCAAGGTTACTCGGTTCTGGTACGCAAAAAGTCAGGAGTAGCCGCTGACCGTAACGAAAATACGTATAATGTAACCGACAAATTTTCTAATCTAATTTTAAAAAACTAGCTCCAACTTCAAGGAATGTAAATACAAACCTATACTTATTTTAATTTTTTTTTATATACTTATGTGTGAAACAAAGTTTTTAAGCGATTTTTAACCTTTTTTTTATTTCGACATCTGGCAACCCTGGTACCAGTTTTCCGTCTGTAATACCAGCTTTTTAGCCAGCTGGTACAATACAAGGATTTCAGAGTGGCCATCTAACATCCCTGCCACTGACATCAACTGACATGACATGACATGATATTAAGCTCAGAAAACTGGCTGGGAAAAGCAATTGAAAATTTAACATTTTCAATTCTTTCTTGTTTGTGACTTGTGATGTGTGTATTAATTTTGTTTTTTGAAAGAATAAGTGAAAAAAATGCACTTAATGATTTAATGCATTGACTGCAAACTACCAATCTAGCACAATAACTGATGTTAAAAAACAATACACTGCGTAAACTTTTACGTGTTGAGTTTACATTGCAAAATGAATGAAATAAAACTAGAAAACAACGTGAATGTGGTTTGCCACGGATGTTTAAGCAACGACCGTCGGACTACAACTTTAGGATTATATTCAGATATGTTTTTAAACCTCATAGGAAGTCACAAAGAAACCATGATCTACGTAAGTACAGCTTAATTTTAGCCAAGAATTAAATATTTAATAGCGCTCTACAGCAGCGTGTGAGGATTCCAGTTTCGGTGTTATGGAATAATTTTTACCGCCAGCTTATCTGATTCTTAATAACGAACCACCCAGATTTTATTGCATTGAATTTCTCAACTTGCACAAATGTTTAATTAGGATGTATTTGTTGGTAATAAGTATACGACCTATACTGTATGCAGACCTCAACTATCTAACCTTCGTACAGAGATGAGACAACGATCGTCATTCGTTTTGTGTGTGAATAATGTAGTCTCTAAGAAATTGTTTAAAGTTTTTCATAATTATAAATAATATCTTTATTTTGAAGCAACCTGGGTTTTAATCGATTCCTAACATAACAGATATACAAACACAATAAACAAACAACAAACAAACCTTACATATATGATATATACAAATCTTCCATTTGAAAAAAAATCTAAATGATGGTCAAACCTAACTTAGCAGAGTAACAAACAGACATCCACAGTGACTTTGTTTTTGGAGTTGATAAATCTTTTTAGGACAGCTGGCGGTGGATGGTAGCGAAAAGCCGAAGATCGGGCTAAGGTGTGTCTTGAGAGAGGCCTATGTCCAGCAGTGGACTACAAAAGACTGATGATGACGAAATCTTTTAATGATTATCTCGTTTGTGGATTTATCTCCCGGTATCTATTGTTATTGTTGAAAAGCTAGTTCTTATTCTAGTAAATAAACATCGTAGGACATTACACACAGCGCCATCTGACCCCAAACTAAGCAAAGCTTGTACTATGGAAGGCAGATAACTGATAGAATACATAAATAGTTTCTTTTTGTAAGATTCAATATTTTATTGTCAAATGTAGGTAGGAAAGATCTTATGTAATAATTAATACAGTTCCATACAAATGACCTCTTTTAGAGTGTGTACAATAATGTAAGTTATATTTTATTAAGTACATGTTTTTATCATTAATGTATTCTAGAATTGTGTAGTAACAACATTTATACAATAACCAAGAATTTAATTTACGTTTAAAGTAGCATTTTTGTTTCGGCCGGCAGTTTATTTTAAATTGTGATTGCCATTATGTAAGTGTTTGTCTTATACAACTCAAGCGCAAGTAAATACATATAGTACACCCAGACACATAACAAACATTTGTTTATATCACAAAATGCTTGTCCTGAGTGGGAATTGAAGCCACATCCTTCAGCTCTTGACTAATGAACCACCAGGGCTGTCATGATTTACGATATCAATTTTATAAATTTCAGGCTATTGAAGATATAAAATTTTGCTGGGAATGTATTGCTGTGTTAAGAAAATTTAAATCTTTTCAAAATCAGTTGAGATGTGCCCAAAACTTGCTCATGCAAATGCTCTACAACTTGGTAAGTATCCATTACATAGATTCTTAGACAAAAAACTGGAAAGGACATCAAAGGGTGACAGAGTCTGCGGTAAGTTTTTTTTTAAATGGTTGACTACAGCTCACCTGATGTTAAGTGACGGTGTGGTCCAAGATGGTAAAGCAAACCTAGCCTGGAATGGAACTGGTTCTCAGGTGAGGCTGCTGGAACACACCGTTAAATGCTTGGTGGCAGATTTTTAACTTGATAAACATGATTTTTCAATTCTTATTCTTATTCGAAGTGGGGGCGATGAGTCCTGCACTGACGTTCCGCTTGGGGTGTATTGTGCATTTCCCCCTGCCAGCGTCTACCCGAGCCAACCCAGCTCCTTGAAGTACCGGAGCGAGGCTCTGGACCGCTGGCATTTATTTATTTAAGTACCAGATATTCTGCCACTAAGCAGTAGTGTGTAAGCATTACTGTGTTCCGGTTTGAAGGGTACTGCAGCTAGCGAAATTACTGGGCTGTTGAGACTAACCATCAAAGTCTCAAAAGTAGTGAACACCAAAGCAGCGATGTCCTGGACTTTGTTTTGTTACTCAAAGTTTTGTGTATCGCTGCAATGGTAACAAGTAATGAGACGAACGAGACGCTCTCCTGGTGCTAAGAGATAACGCCTGTCCACAACCATTGCAGTGATACACAGAACTTTGAGTAACAAAACAAAGTCCAGGGCATCACTGCTTTAGCGCTCATTACTTTGAGACTTTCGATGGTTAGTCTTAACAGCCCAGTAATTTCGCTAGCTGCAGTACCCTTCGAACCGGAATACAGTAATGTTTGCACAGTACTGCTTAGCGGCAGAATAACTGGTACTGCGGTGGTACCTACCTAGACGACCTCCTGCTAAGGGGTTCTACCATCTATTGTTACAACTCAACACATCTATGAAAAAAAAACTTGAAAAATCGATGTTAAATAAATTATCCACAAAAAAGATGAATTCCTGGTCATTATTCTCACTTTCGACTATACTATATTTGGTCCTAAAAGAACACTGTTTAAAAATACCAAAAAATATTTTGTATCGATGATAGCTCAGTGGTTAGCGCGGTAGGTTCGCATGCCGAAGAGCGTGGGTTCAAACCCCAACAATGAGCTTGAGCTGCCGGTGAAGGAAAACATCGTGAGGAAACCATAGCATGGTGGTAGCGTATTCTCTAGTACTCGGCTGGCTAGCTACCACCCTCAAGTTGGAAATCTGCCGCCAAGCATCTAACGGTGCGTTCCGGCAGCATCTTGAGAGCCAGTTCCATTCCAGGCTAGGTGTACATTACCATCTTCGACCACACCTTCAATTAACATCAGGTGAGCTGTGGTCAAAACACCTATAAAAAAAAATCTATTTCAGGACTTCAACCCTACAACATTAACGAAACTAGCAACACAAAAAAAAATTACATACGATCAAGAACACCAACATACAGCTAACGTGGAAAAAAATGAGTACAAACACGACCAAGAAGTTAACATAGAATTTGAAATACCAAAGGACAACGAAACTTTGGTCATAGACAACATAGATTCGATCAAAGAGGAAAGCTTTAGCGAATACGATTCTTATGCAGACGACACAAACCAAAATATTGTAAGCAAAGATGAACTGTTATACAACGATGTTAAAGATTATCAAGATGATGTAGACGGTTATAGTATACCAACGGAGAACTCGAAGAAAGTACGTTCAAAGAGACGGAAGTTAGTGAAATCCAGAGACAACAGTGTCAGTTATTATAAGCAATATGCTACCATGATAGAACGAGAGAAGATTGATTGGGGCAAAGTGGAAAATTATTTTGCAATGATCACGTTCGGGGAAGCTGAGATGGAGGAACACTTCCTTAGCAAAGAGAGGAAGTTCAGCGAGTACTCGAGGTTCAAATACAAGTGCGTGCCGTGTGAACTTGGTTTTATGAGGAATTTTGATTTGAAACGGCATAATAATTTAAATCATAACAAGGTGAGAGAGTTCTCTGAAACTTTTCTCAATTTAGTGGCAATTTTTTTTTTTTTTAATGGTTGCTTAAAGATTTTTATTGCAGCGCCCCGCGGTTTTACCAGCTACATTTTTCGGGATAAAAAGTAGCCTATGTGTTAATCCAGGATTTCAGCTACCTCCATACCAAATTTTATCAAAATCCATTCATTAGTTTATGCGCGAAAGAGTAACAAACATCCATACTCACAAACTTTCACATTTATAATCCTAGCAGCGCCCCGCGGTGTTACCTACTACATGTTTTCGGAATAAAAAGTAGCTTATGTTCTAATCCGGGATCTCAGCTACCTCCATACCAAATTTCATTAAAATCCGTTCTGTAGTTTTTGCGTGAAAGAGTAACAAACATCCATCCAAACTTTCATATTTATAATAATTATTTGTGGGATGGTACGGAACCCTTCGTGCGCGAGTCAGATTCGCACTTGGCCGGTTTTTAGGGTTACGTGTCTGACGTGCTCGGTTGGTTATTTCAGAATGCAGATTTCAAATGTTCCGTATGTCATAAGTCGTTGCGATCTCTGGAAAGTTTAGAAGAACACTGGCGAGTGCACACACCTATAGCCAAATGCAACATATGCGGCGACGTCTGCCGGCCCAGAGGCATGAAGAACCATTTAAACTATGCTCATACGAAGAAATACGCATGTCAGTTCTGCAACTTGAAGTTTGGGTAAGACAAAACACTGTTAACTTATATTCTAGGCTTCTTGCGGCGGCGTCGTGTGTCGGGTCGCTCTCTTCCCTCAGATATGGTTGAGGAGGGCGATGGCTGGCACATGCGTCATACTCGTGATCGGATGTTGTTTGCGGGTCGCTGCTCTGCTCGCGGTATACACACAATCTAGTACCTACTTTAACCTGAGATTAAGATTACTAACGTAACTTTCCTCTTTTTGTAATGTAAAATTGTAAAAAAAAAAAATATGTAACTAAAGTTGACAAAGGTCACGGACCCCAGTGTCTGTGGAGCGTATAATAAAAAAAAACTTATATTCAAGGTATATATTTAGTTTATTTCCGCTTAACAGTCGTTCCAGTTACAACAGCGATGAGGACTTAAATTTTACTACAACTCTCTGCCAGAGTCTGTGTTCCCTATTGGGTACAATATGGGTGTCTTCAAATCTAGAGTAAATAGGTTTCTTCTAGGTAAGCGTGCTCCATCTTAGACCTCACTACTGCTTAACATCAGGGGCAGAGGTCAAATGCGAACCTATTTTGAATTTAAAAAAAAACTTGTCTTATTATGTGTTTAAATAAATAAATATCACAGGATATTACACACAGCGCCATCTTTTTTTTTTTTTTTTATGTTTGACAGGCTTGTTGTTCGACTACAGCTCACCTGATGTTAAGTGAAGGTGTGGTCGAAGATGGTAAAGCACACCTAGCCTGGAATGGAAATGGCTCTCAAGTGAGGCTGCCGGAACACACCGTTAGATGCTTGGCGGTAGATTTTCAACTTGAGGGTGGTAGCTAGCCAGCCGAGTACTAGAGAGTACGCTACCACCATGCTATGGTTTCCTCACGATGTTTTCCTTCACCGGCAGCTTAATCTCATTGTTGGGGTTTGAACCCACGCCCTTCGGCATACGAACCTACCGCGCTAACCACTGAGCTATCATCGCTACAAAAATCTGACCCCAAACTAAGCAAAGCTTGTACAATGGAAGTCAGATAACTGATAGAATACTTAAATACTTTTTTTTTTTGTAAATACATACTTATAATACATACAGTACACCCAGACACATAACAAACATTTTTGTTTATACAGCACAATGTTTGTCCTGGGTTGGAATCGAACCCACGCCCTACACCTCTCGAAGCAGACATACTACCAATGAACCAACAACCAACAGTGAATTTGCAATGTCACATTTGCAAATGTTAAAAAATTAGATAAATTTAAACTTTTATTTCAGAAAAATCCTCCACTTCAGTGTACACTACAAGGAAATGCACCAAAACTATATTTGTGATTATTGCAATACCAGTTGTAAAAGTAAAACTTTAGTACAAAAGCACATCAGGTAAGTAACGCCATCTATACAACGTACGCCGAACCACAGCGTCACGTCACCACGAAATAAACACATACTCAAAAAGACATGCCATCTATTGGCAAAATAACATAATACGTTCTAGTGGGAAGATAAAATAATCATATTGATGAATCATTTGTTGAAATTATAATAGTACACAAGTTGAAGAGTTTAAAATATATAAATAAACATCACACGGCGCCATCTGACCCCAAACTAAGCAAAGCTTGTACTATGGAAGTCAGATAACTGATAGAATACTCTTTTTTTTTGTAAATACATACAGTACACCCAGACACAGAACAAACATTTTTTATACCACAAAATATTTATCCTGGGTGGGAATCGAACCCACTTCCTTCATCTCTTGGAGCAGACATACTACCAATGAACTAACAGGGCTAAATATAACCCGATTGCGAAAAAAATAGCTATAATTAAAGGAAAAAACAACTTTTCAAACAAAAAATCTTCTTAATTAAAGTTAAATACTATACATATACTACTATAGAATACATATACTGCTGCCCGAGTGGGTGTTCCCCAATGAATATAGTCTGGGTACCTTCAAGTCGCGAGTGAATCGGTTTCTTCTAGGCGAGCGTGCTCCACCGTAGACCGCATCTTCGCTTAACATCAGTAAACTACTTGATAGGTAAAGAGCGTCTTACCGCCATGGTATGGTTTCCTTCACCGGAAGCTCAAGCAATTGTTAAGATTTGAACTCACGCCCTTCGACGTGTACAGTGCACAGACCGCGCAAACCACTGAGATGGCATCGCAACAAAAAATATATGTTTTTTTTTTGTGGTTGACAGGCTATGTGTTTGACTACAGCTCATCTAATGTTAAGTGAAAGCGTGGTCGAAGATGGTAAAGCACACCTAGCCTGGAATGGAACTGGCTCTCCAGTGAGGCTGCCGGAACACACTGTTAGATGCTTGGCGGCAAATTTTCAATTTGAGGGTGGTAGCTAGCCAGCCGAGTACTAGAGAGTACGCTAACTCCATGCTATGGTTTCCTCACGATGTTTTCCTTCACCGGCAGCTCAAGCTCATTGTTGGGGTTTGAACCCACGCCCTTCGCGGCATGCGAACCTATCGCGCTAACCACTGAGCTATCATCGCTACAAAGAAAGAAAGAAAAACATTTATTTTTCCTTATAAAACACCAGATACAACAACATATAAGTAAAAAGATATAAATTAACATAAAGACACAACAAATATTAAATGACAGTAAGATGTGTTTTTTTTTAAGGACTCACCACACAAAGTTTACATGCAAAGAATGTGATAGACAGTATCCTAACTATCGACAATACAAGCGACATATCAGTGATATCCATCCCAATAGAGTCAAGGAGCGCCCTGAGTTGGCGTACTGTGTCGAATGTGACAAACAGTACGTTAGCGTAAGCAAGTACAAGAAACATTTGAAGATATCTCCTAAGCATACCGAAGTTAAGCGTATCTTGTAAGTATAGCTCTATTAATAGTTGAACTGAGTAAAGTCTATCCGAGTCACTGTGTGGCCTGAGTTGGCGTACTGTTTTGAATGTGACAAACAGTACGCTAGCGTGAGCAAGTTCAAGAATCATTTGAAGATATCTCCTAAGCATATCGTGGTTAAGTGTATCTTGTAAGTATAGCTCTATTAATAGTTGAACTGAGTAAAGTCTATCCGAGTCACGGTGTGGCCTGAGTTGGCGTACTGTTTTGAATGTGACAAACAGTACGCTAGCGTGAGCAAATTCAAGAAGCATTTGAAGATATCTCCTAAGCATATCGTGGTTAAGTGTATCTTGTAAGTATAGCTCTATTAATAGTTGAACTGAGTAAAGTCTATCCGAGTCACGGTGTGGCCTGAGTTGGCGTACTGTTTTGAATGTGACAAACAGTACGCTAGCGTGAGCAAATTCAAGAAGCATTTGAAGATATCTCCTAAGCATATCGTGGTTAAGTGTATCTTGTAAGTATAGCTCTATTAATAGTTGAACTGAGTAAAGTCTATCCGAGTCACGGTGTGGCCTGAGTTGGCGTACTGTTTTGAATGTGACAAACAGTACGCTAGCGTGAGCAAATTCAAGAAGCATTTGAAGATATCTCCTAAGCATATCGTGGTTAAGTGTATCTTGTAAGTATAGCTCTATTACTAGTTGAACTGAGTAAAGTCTATCCGAGTCACGGTGTGGCCTGAGTTGGCGTACTGTTTTGAATGTGACAAACAGTACGCTAGCGTGAGCAAGTTCAAGAAGCATTTGAAGATATCTCCTAAGCATACGGAAGTTAAGCGTATATTGTAAGTAAAGTCTATTGTATTCAGTCAAACTGAATAAGCCATTTTTAACTAACCGGGGCAGAAATTTGATAGTGGCACCCTATCTTTCCAGCGTTTGAGATAAGTAGTTTAAAAACTCGTAAATGATTTGGTTCTATTTTTAACAGACTCAAAAAAGGAGGACTCGACTGTTTTTTTTTTATTGTTACGCGATAATTCCGCCAATTATGCATCGATTTTGATGATTCTTTTTTTGCTTGGTAGATCATACTTCAGAGGTAGTCCCATATAAACTTTATCAAAATAGATTGAGCAGTTTTTAAAAAATCAACAAAAATTGTTTACATGATATTTTCGTTTGATCCGAAACCTCGCTGTTTCATTGGAGCAGTGCGTTTAGTTGGGTCATGGAGTCGGTTTTCATTAATTGTAAATTTGTATATTTTTATCAAACGAGCCGCTATAACATAGTTAAATTTGCTGCTTGAGTAGGTGTTCCCTGATAGATACAATCTGGGTGCCTTCAAGTCGCGAGTAAATCGGTTACTTCTAGGCGAGCGAGCTCCATTATAAACCGCATCTTCGCTTAAAAGTAACCGCAGATCCGTACAGGCGGCCGTGCTCGCTACATGTCCCGCGAGCCAACACTAACTACAGACAGAACGCATATGTACTGAGAGCGAGCCGCAGTTTTAATGAGTTCGCAGCGCTGCACGACATTGATTTGTTTAATACGTCTGTCGCGCAGCTTAGGCGGTTAATTGTTGACGCGTTCTTCAAACAGTAAGAGTATGAGTGCATCTACGCACCGTACACATATAATTATGTATATTTTGAATTGTTTGTGGAAATTTTTAATTGGCCTTATATATTTACATAGGTAACCAAATGTGTGTAACTAGCTGTTAATTTCCCTAATATCAATAAAAAAAAATGGAAAAAAAAAACAGGCGAGTTGGCGGTCAAACGCAAACTCCCAACGATCTCCCGACATGCGGCTGTCATAGTCGGCCCAGTCCCACGTCAGGAAGGCGGTTTTACTTAACATATTGTATTGTCTAATTTACAGACTGCCGTGTCCGGATTGCGGTAAAATATTTAGAAGAAAAAATTACTTGAACAACCATTACAACTTGTATCACGCGAAGAAATCCAAACATTATTGTGAATTATGTGATAAGGTGAGATAATATTTTAAATATAATTTAAATGTTATAAATAGATAATTAATTATTTTGACATTAATTTGTTAGGTTAGGTTTTTGTTAACATTTATAAAATTTTCTTTTACTGGCATAATTCGGCATGTAAAGTTTTTTTTTGTATTTATTTTATATTTTTCACTTTATTTTAAGATACTAATTTGAATATTTTGGCTTTCTATGCGGTAGTCTAATTCTAATACGTTTCCAAACTTTTTATAGTTATGACGTCATGAGTACGGCTAAATATGTACAATATGCCTTTGCCATACGAAACAAAAAAGTATACAAAAATTCATTAAATTTGACAACAGAACTGACAAGTTTTTTTTTTAATTTGCCCCATCGAGCAGGCTAAAGCTGTAAAGCCATTCTGTAACGTCTTCGGTTTTTACAATTCATGACATAAAGTAAACAAATCTTATGTCATAAAAGCGATATCAGAGTCCAGATAACGTTTCAAGTAAAATAATCCAGATATTTGTATCAATAAACCGAAAAACATCTCGACGTATGTGTATTGAAAATATTATTATGATCGCCGTTGACTTGACATTGACAAGTTTTGTTTTGGTTTGCCAATCTATGAAAGTTGCCCGACGAGATGGCGTCATGAGACATCAATTGAAAGTTAAGTTTGATTTACGTTTTTTATTAAAATAAACCCCATCTCACAGTTTACAGAGTTTTAAACGTAAAAATATTGTACAGATATGTACTATTTCGAAATGGTTTTGGAATCAGTAAAGTTTTTTTTTTCTTTACATACCGAATTATTACAAACGTTTACATATATACGCATACAGCATACACGCCCGCTTACGTACACGCTTTGGTTTTAAGCTACAAGGGTTCACCGAAAGGCCAGCGCTGGTCATACCGCTTAGTATGACCAGCATTATGCTGAGGTGAGCCCCTGTTTTGTAACTGTTTGTTTATATTTGTTACAAAATAATATCATTATTTTTCTGTCTTTTAAAACTCATGATAAAATTTATTTGCTTTAGTTAGGTTTTTGTTGACTTTACTGACGGCCCTGTTGGTTCATTGGTATGTCTGCTTCGAGAGTTGAAGGGCGTGGGTTCGATTCCCACTCAGGACTAACATCCATGTTTGTTTAATACCCATTTTACTAATAAATAAAATAAATAATAAGTTCTTATAAAAAACAACGCTCCTCACTTATGCATAAACGCATCCAAATGGATATCTGTTGTACGGTGGCAACAGATATCGTCCTAGTACTACCTAATGAGAGAGGGAAAAAATAAAAAGGGTAGTAGATAAATATTTATTGTACTCGTCAGTTTTGTTTACTTTTTGTTTCTTTATTTTTCTTCTGTGTTTTGTCTTTTTCCCTTTATCATATTATATGTTCCTACCCTTGTAAATGTTTGTTAAAAGGAAGAGCCTGGATCCCACGACACAAGTCACCCTAGTGTGGGATCCATGGAGTACCGTTATATCATATTATATGTATCTATAGTACTTCATTTTGTGTTCCTTCGTACTTTTGTTTGTTGTTAAATTTCAAATATGTGTATTATTAAAAATGTTAAATGTTAAAAATGTTACTATGAATGTTACCATATTGTTTTTCTAAATTTGTGTTTTTCAAGTTTGTGTATATGTGTTTATGTATGTATAGAAAAATTTGAAGTTTGAAATTAAATTCTGAATTCTGAAATTCTGTGTCTGGGTGTACTGTATGTATTATAAGTATGCATTTACAAAAAAAAAAAATTGAAGTATTCTGTCAGCTGTCTGGTTCCCATAGTACAAGCTTTGCTTAGTTTGGGGCTAGATGCCGCTGTATTAAATGCCCTCCAATATTTATTTATTTATTAATAATTACAAAACTCATATGATCCCTTTTCAGAGAAACGCCAAGCATAGTTCTCCGTTTAAAGTGTATGAGTACTATTTTTTTTTTCCTTTGGTTTTGGCGTCGCGTTTTAGCATTTGCCAGTGTCAAGTAATTATATATTTTCAAGTTTCAAAAGTTAAGTGCCATCGTAGCTAATTTTAGTCAAAGTCGTCTTTGTCAAGTCCAGTTCGTGTCAGTTAATTCCAGTCATGCTTTAGTAAAGTAGTGGCAACTTTACTACAAAGCTTCGATGAAGTTTTGGAAGCAACACGAAAACTCATGTTTCACCACATTAAAATCATTTTCCCACACTCGCGCTTCTAATTCGGCACTTTATGAATAAAACACCACCATTTTTATGCATAAACACTCGACAAAACACTAGTTTTGGAAAAAAATACAACGGAGCGAGACGACTCTTCCCGCGTTCCCGCCAAAACTCTGAGTACTATTTACTTACTTACATCGCCTTAATATAATTTTGTTTCAGTATTTTGCAAACGGCTATGGACTGAGAAAACACAAAGCACACGTACATATGAAAGTTTCACGAGTAAAAGACAAAATGTGCGATCTATGTGGAAGGGGTTTCACAGTAAGTGAACAATTTTATTAATTACTAGTGCCTCGCGGTTTCACCCGCGTAGTTCCCGTTCCCGTGGGAATACAGAGATAAAAAATAACCTATGTCACCCGGGGATAGTGTTGCTTCCCAACGGGGAAACAATTTTTGAAATCGATACAGTACAAATACAAATACAAATCATTTATTAATAACACCAAAGTTACAGGTCATTTTTCCATTCATATTTAAAAACTATTATCAAAATCATTAGATATGTCAAAACAATGAACATGTCAATAAAGTAATATGTCACATATAAAATAATTATGTCAATATAATTAAATGTCCATAAAAAACAAAAATATTATATTTACTTACTAGTAATTCAATAATCTCTTAGTTTTAAATAATCGTCAAAGTCATAGAACAAGGTCTCTTGAAGCCAAGGTCTTAGTTTGCTTCTGAAGCACGCGATGGAAGGTGCATCCCGGATGGAAGCGAGTACGCGATTGTAGACCGCGGGCCCCAGAATGTATACCGACCTCTCCGACTTGACGAGCCGATGCGACGGCGTTACTAGTTGGTCTTTCTTTTTATTACAGTAGTTTCGGAGCCTATTCAATACAAACAAACCTTTATAATAGTATAGACTAGCAGCTCGCCCCGGCTTGGCACGGGAAAACAAAACTCAATTAACAATATAAATATATGGGTGGGTTCGATTCCCGCTCAAAACAAACATTTTATGTATCAACAAATGTTTGTTCTGTGTCTGGGTGTTCTGTATGTACTTATAAGATTGCATTTACTCAAAAAAAAGTATAAAATTATGTATTCTATCAGTTATCTGACTTCCATCGCACAAGCTCTGCTTAGTTTGGGGTCAGATGGCGCTGTGTGTATAGTCCTACCAAAACCAAAGAAAAAACAAAGTTTCAAATTTTTGTAGCGATGATAGCTTAGTGGGCGTAGAAGAGCGTGGGTTCAAATCCCAACAATGAGCTTGAGCTGCCGGTGAAGGAAAACATCGTGAGGAAACCATAGCATGGTGGTAGGGTACTCTCTAGTACTCGGCTGGCTAGCTACCACACGAGAGTTGAAAATCTGCCGCCAAGCACCTAACGGTGTGTTCCGGCAGCCTCACTTGAGAGCCAGTTCCATTCCAGGCTAGGTGTGCTTTACCATCTTCGGCCACACCGTCACTTAACATCAGGTGAGCTGTGGTCAAACACCTAGCCTGTCAACCATAAAAAAAAAAAACAGGTGAGCTGAACAGAACACCTAGCCTGTCAAAAAACCCGCGTTTCCGCTGAAACTCAATTTGAACCGTATTGTTCACAGACAAATCGTATATTACTCAATCACCGACGCACGCACACCGGTGAAAGGCCTTACCAGTGCCCCTTCTGCAGCGCCGCATTCACACAAAAGCAGGCGATGCAGTCGCACTGTCGTACGCAACACAAAGACGTGAAATGAACTGAAACACTTCTCTGGAAGTTTTGGCGGGAACGCGGGAAGAGTCGTGTCGCTCCGTTGTATTTTTTTCCAAAACTAGTGTTTTGTCGAGTGTTTATGCATAAAAATGGTGGTGTTTTATTCATAAAGTGCTGAATTACAAGCGTGAGTGTGGGAAAATGATATAATGTGGTGAAACAAGACTTTTCGTGTTGCTTCCAAAACTCTATCGAAGCTTTATAGTAAAGTCGCCACTACTTTACTAAAGCATGACTGGACTTGACTGACACGAACTGGACTTGACTAAGACTGGACTTTGACTAAAACTAGCTACGATGACACTTATTTAACTTTTAAAACTTGAAAATATATAATTACTTGACACTGGCAAATGCTAAAACGCGACGCCAAAACCAAAGGAAAAAAAAAGCACTTCTCTGTGGTAACGAAACGTCGGCAGGAAAAAAGATATCTAGACGACAATGTTAGTTTATTTCTCTTGAACACGCTTGGAAATTTGATTAATGACAAACATTCGAGACAAATCTAAATTGCTGTACCTACCGGCCAAATACATGCGAGCAGAGGCCGTCAAGAGTTGTACGAAAATCCATATCTATGACAGTTAGCGTTTAGCGGTTTTTTTCCTTTAATTTTGGCGTCACCTTTTGAACATTTGCCAGTGATTTATTTTCAAGTTTCAAAAACTTAAATAAGTTGCCTCGAAGCTATAGTTATAGTCAAATTCCAGTCTTGGTCAAGCACAGTCTGTGTTAATCAAGTGCAGTCATGCTTTAGTAAAGTAGTGGCGACTTTACTATAAAGCTTCAATGGAGTTTTGGAAACAACACTACCTATAAGAAGTGTTTCACCACATTATATCGCTTTTGATATGAAAATTTAAACAAGAAATAAAAGTACAAGTGAAAGCTTACAGAGTTAAGCTTTTTATAAATAAAACCTTTTATAAAAAGCTTAACTCTGGTAACGGAATACCGAATTTTGACTCGATCTTACCTGTGGAAGTTTCATTCATCAACTTGAAATATTGATAATCTTCAAACAGCCGAACAGATTTCCGTGTTTCATAGCTAAGAACTAAATCAAAATGTTTTATGTTTATCTCAATAAAAAATTTTGGAAATTGGAATCGAGATGAGAAGGAATTGAGGATGAGTAAATTTGATACTGAACTGAATTTATGTCCATGTGTGAGGTTGAGATAAGTTAATACTGAACGTAATATATCTGTGATCCAGGTTGAGATGAATTGATACTGAACACAATTTATTGAGTATGAGGTTGAGATAAGTTGATGCTGAACGCAACATGTCTGTGATTCAGGTTGAGATAAATTGATACTGAACTAAACTGAATATGTCGCGAGTATGAGGTTGAGATAAGTTGATACTGAACGCAATATGTCTGAGATTCAGGTTTCGTTTTTCAGAGATTCAGGTTTAATTGATACTGAACACAATGTATTGAGTATGAGGTAGAGATAAATTGATGCTGAACATAATGTATTGAGTATGAGGTTGAGATAAGTTGATACTGAACACTGAATTTGTCTGAGTATCAGGTTGAAATAAATTAATACCAAACGCAACATGTCTCAGTATCAGATTGAGATACATTGATACTGAACACAATTTATTGAGTGCGAGGTTTAGATAAGTTGATACTGAACTCTGAGCATCAGGTTGAAATAAATTGATACTAAACGCAACATGTCTCAGTATCAGGTTGAGATACATTGATACTGAACACAATGTATTGGATATGAGGTTGAGATAAGTTGATACTGAACCCATCATGTCAGTTCAGGTTGAGGTAAACGGAATAGTTTGGAAAACACATTACTGATAAAGAACACACAGGAGAACACTAAGAAAACTATTTAGTTCTAAACAGTGCTCAGTTCATGTTGAATACAATAAATAAATAATTACAACTTAGAATAACTTTAATTTCATTAAAAATACATTAATTTAATATTCAGCCTTATTCACAATTATCTTATCCTACATATATGTATATAACTTATTCTATAATTACAATTATCATTAATATAATGAAATTACTCTTATATAACGTCGATTCACAAAAAAATATTCACGTACTTAATGTACATTTGGATAATATACAACATGCGGTATTTCTCACTGAAACTGACCAAAGTAATTGCATTTCTTATTTAATTTCATACAGATTCTCATTTCAATTCATATATTTTATATGTATTTATAGATTAATAAATATACATTAAAAATTAATCAATAGCTAACACATTAGCATCTTACTTAAGATATTCTGCCGCTAAGCAGTAGTGTGTAAACATTACTGTGTTCCGGTTACTGTATCTAGCGAAATAACATTACTGTGTTGAGACTAGCCTTTAGCTATCAAAGTAATGAGCGCTAAAGCAGCGATGCCCGGGACTTTGTTTTGCTACTCAAAGTTCTGTGTATTTTTCTTTTTTTTTATGTAAATAGATATATATATAATAGATAATGAGACGAACGAGACTGTCTCCTGATGGTAAGAGATAACGCCTGTCCATGACCATTGCAGCGATACACAGAACTTCGAGTAACAAAAAAAGTCCAGGGCATCGCTGCTTTGGCACTCATCACTTGACAGCCCTGTTGGTTCATTGGTAGCATGTCTGCTTCAAGAGCTGAAGGGCGTGGGTTCGATTCCCACTCAGGACTAACATTTGTGTGGCTAACATCGATGTTTGTTCTGTGTCTGGGTGTACTGTATGTATTATAAGTATGTATTTACAAAAAAAAAAGTATTTAAGTATTCTATCAGTTAGCTGTCTTCCATAGCACAAGCTTTGCTTAGTTTGGGGTCAGATGGCGCTGTGTGTAATGTCCTGTGATATATATTTATTTATTTATTTATTATTTACTTTGATATATTTAAAGGGTTGTCTCAACAGTTAGTATTGATGCAATGGTCATGGACATCGCTAGCTGTAGTAACCCTTCACAGTAATGTTCACACACTACTGCTTGGCTGCAGAATATCTGGCACTACAGTGGTACCTATCTAGACAACTTCCAAATTTAATATAACTGAATTGTTACTGACCGTTATCAACAAAAAAAACTATGAGCTTTTTAATCTATGCTTAAAGGATCAAGAGAAGTTTAAGCATTGATTAACTTTTCAATGTTTTTATAGAAGGTCGTTCATCTTTTTAATAAGCTACTGATAGTTTAATAGTAGTACATACTAAACATTAACCATATAAAAAGGTACTACAGTAATTTGGGATATTTTCTAGTGCCATGTCCTAGATAAACAACTATCGTAGGGCATTGGAGATACATTTTCAATTTTCGTGACAAAGGTAATTGTTAATTTAAGCAACGGTTTTAAGTAAGATGCCAAATAGTTACTGCTATAATACAAAAAAAAAACTTCCATTCAAATATTTTCAGGAAGCTGATAAAATTCACAATTGTCTATGGTATAAAGTTAAAATAAAAAAATCTACGATTTTATGATTAAAGCTGTTAATTAAATAAACTGTACTTATAAATATGCCTCTTATACTATCACTTCAGTTATTAATGCACAAGTTCTAGTGGATTCACACTTTAAATTTTAAAAAAAAACTGTCCTTTTTATATATTAGTACCTTTGTCTTAGTTTAAGGCCTGTTTCACATTCAAATATATAAGCATTATATATTATACAGCATGACTGGTGAGACACCTACTATACTCGAGGATATTTGGCGATAATATACGAAGAAAAAAATAACATTAAAAATAAATATTACCTGTCTACTAGGTAAACTTAACCGAAAGCTATGTAACTAATTACGCAACGCATGGAGACAGCGCGGACACACGAGCTGGACGCTGTGAGGACGCTCGCGCCGACGACGGCGGGACAAGCACGTACTTGCCGCGTGATCAAAACATCGTTATCAGCGTTTTTTTTTTCCAATAATTATACGCTCCACAGACACTGGGGTCCGTGACCTTTGTCAACTTTAGTTACATTTTTTTTTTATTTTTACAACGTTATCAGCGTTGAGAGTGTATCCACGAATGAGCCAGCGTATTCATTTATTTACAGGGAAGTTAAGCCAAAAATTGTTTAATTACATAATTATAACGAGAATTGGAACCGCTTCGATAACCGCTGGGGTAGACGTGTTCTAGAGTGGAGACCGCGTATTGGCAAGCGTAGCGTAGGACGCCCTGAGACTCGATGGAGTGACGATATACGTAGGACGGCTGGCGGTGGATGGAAGCGAAAAGCCGAAGATTGGGCTGAGTGGCGTGTCTTGGGAGAGGCCTATGTCCAGCAGTGGACTAGTATAGGCTGATGATGATGAACGAGAATTGGATACGGAGTACTCTCCTTCAGTATCGTAGGTGTCTCACCAGTCATGCTGTATGTATTTAAAAATCACACCAATATTATAAAGACAAAAGTTTGTGTGTGTGTTTGTTACTTTTTCACGCTCAAACGGCTGGAACAATTTTCATGAAATTTTGTATGAAGGTAGCTGACACCATGGACTAACACATACACATAGGTAACTTTTTATCCTGTAACAATGTACCCACAACATTGTTACATAATATGTTTTATTTCTCTCTGAACTCAACGCGAACCCGCTTCATGTTTTCGCGGATAAAAGTAGCCTATGTGTTAATCCAGGGTCTCGGCTACCTCCATACAAAATTTCATCCAAATCAGTTAATAGTTTTTGCGTGAAATAATAACAAACATCCATCCATATATCCATATACAAAATTTCGCATTTATAATATTAGTAGGATATATATAATGCCCAATTAATATTGCAGCAAATATGACATATTTCAATGCACAAATACCTCATTCTTACATCTGACAAGTACACGTGAAATCTTGTACATGACACACTGTGAAACAAAATGGTGCCAGTGTACGAGGTATGGACTATAACGCTTCGGGCTTGGAATTAAGGGAAAGTAAGTAAAAAAAATGTATAAATAGAACATTTTCGCGATAAATAGGCCACAGTAGTGGGAAGAGGCGGCACGGCGGGGGCAGAGGACGCTTGCCGGCGATCACTGCGCGAGTGCCGGAGCAGGCGGGGCTAGCACCGCAATGTCATTGTTTTCTGTGGCATGTTTATGTACAAAAATAGGTTGGTGACTTTTTAATAAAAATAGTATTAAAAAGTCACAGGAGTTTACGTGTGTCTTATAGATTTGATGTTAGCGAAGCTACGTCAAATCTGTGTTCCGGTTTGAAGGGTACTGCAGCTAGCGAAATTACTGGGCTGTTGAGACTAACCATCGAAAGTTTTAAAGTAATGAGCGCCAAAGCAGTGATGCCCCGGACTTTGTTTCGTAAGTTCTGTGTCTGCAATGGTCATGGACAGGCGTTATCTCTTACCATCAGGAGAGCGTCTCGTTCGTGTCATTACATTTTACAGAAAATATCGATGGAAGATTTGTTCTAGGATGCGATGTCGACATGCCTACACGAACCTGCTTGAATCAATGCTAGTAGGAAAGATGTTCTACTTATCTAATATTTATGAATAAATTAATAAATATCATGTTTAATGTCATGAATTTGCTCATGACCAATGGTCAGTTTTTTTTAAAATGGCCCGTTATAGTTAAGACTGCACTCGCACGGTAAGAGATCAGACGAATGAGGTTAATTTTTTGTGTTATGAAATTGTTCATGATATGTTGTTACATGCAACAAATAGTACTAAGCCAAAAGGTATATTGTACTCATTGAAAAAAAAAGCAGCTCATTTTGTTACTGGTAAATTTTGTATTTTTTTTCACAATGTCTGGATTGGGCCCATGTTAACCCACTTGTTACGGAATAGGGTTATTGTGTCCAATTGGAATGAAATTTGGATATGTGTTTAATTCGATGCTCTAAGGGGCAGTAAAAAAAAAAAAAATTGCACTTTTGGAAAACCCGGAAAATGGTGTTCTTTTAAAAGACCAACAGTAATATGCCCTACCTATTTCTTAGTGTTCGTGAAAGAAAATAACAAAAGATGTAATGTTAATTATTTTACACAAATAATCATGTTACTCCTTTTTATGATTATAATATTATTTTCGAAACATTTATTTGGGTGCAACGTGACGTCACAAACCAAATCGTTATTTTTTTAATTGGTGTAGCTGTTTTTCTTGGTACCTAAATATGAAAAAAATATGACAGTTGTTGTTGTTTTTTTTATGGTTGACAGGCTAGGTGTTTGACCACAGCTCACCTGATGTTAAGTGAAGGCGTGGTCGAAGACGGTAAAGCACACCTAGCCTGGAATCGAACTGGCTCTCAAGTGAGGCTGCCGGAACACACCGTTAGATGCTTGGCGGCAGATTTTCAACTTGACGGTGGTAGCTAGCAAATTTAAAAAATCAAAGTTTGACACAAATTTGCATTGTAACCATATTTTCGTTCTGCTAAATGAGACGTAACACAACATTAAACTGACACTTGACTGCAGTGACAGACTAGCTCAAAACTTTGGAATATATGTATGTACAAGTACATATGTTATCAATGAGTACAATGGCCTTTTCACTGAGCACACAGATTAGAAAAAAGTTAAAACTAATATTGCATAGAAATGAGTGAGGACTCCTTGGTCTTACTCTTATTGCCTCTTACAAATTATATGCATATAAATGCAGCGGCCGCCTAAGCTGTTACGAGGCACTGGGGCAACGAATCATTGCGAGCCCTACTTTTTCTTTGCATCCCTATTAATAAATAAATTAGTTCTAGTGCCTCAAGTGGCCGTAACTTGCTTACTCATAATGAAACCAAGTGTTCAGGTGGGGTTTTGTTAAGTGTGAGGCATGAGATACATGTACATTGTCTGGTAAGGACTTTTCTACTTAGGATGCGAAGCCCCGGGCGATTGTCACCCTCCTAAGGCCGCAATTGCATAAATGCATCAAGGTATGTACATAATTTGTATAAAACAAGCAATAAACTGTAGAGTTGAGTTATTGTTTTATACACTGGGCATGGGCCTCTTCTTTATATGAAAAATGTAAGGCCATACACAGTGGCCAAGTGCAGATATGCACACATCTTCAAGGACTTACACTTTCAGACATGTAGATCTCACAATGTTTTCCGAGTAAGAAAACATTTGATTTGAAGGCAGCAGTGATATATAACTGGGTAAATACAGATGCCATGGGGTTTGAAACCAGGAACTACAGATTCAGATTAGAAGAAGTCTCACAAAGTTTGATGAAACTTCCGTCCTTCCATTCTATGCATGTTATTTTTTTCTAATCTGCGGCTCGGCACTATTGTTACTTGTAACCTTTACATTCAACTTACATGGTTCCTAGTATGTGACAGGCTGCTGTTGTTAGTATGAGACTGGGGGCACATGAGGCATCATATGAGTGTATACACACATAGTACTTTCCTGAGGTTTCATTTGTTGCATTTGATGATGGACAGGCATGACCTGTTGCATTTGTTGTATTTGAGGAGGCGCTGTCACAGGAGTCTGCTCTGGAGGCTTTTTATTTTTCTTTTCACACTTCTTAAACTTTATACCTAACTTATTCAACAGTATTAACCTGAGAGATTCCTTTCCTCCGGTATAGTTCAATTCGTTTCTCGCTGCAGTTAAAATTTTACCTAACGTAGGAACCTCTTTACGCACAGAATAACTGTTTACAATGCCTCTCAAAGCACATAGCTGGTAGTAATCAAGTTGGACTTTAGTTTTTCGTATGCGTTTCTTCTTGGGGCCGGTCATTTTTGTTTGTGTCGCTTCGGCTTTAATACCATCGCGTTTGATACGTTTTATCGTACTTTCTGACAAGCCAGTGGCAGCGCAGGCTCTTTTTACTACATTTTCGACGGGAAAAGTGTAACCTCTATTTTGTTTTTCACTTTCAAAGAACTTTATTACTCTGAATATTACCTCTTTCGCTTGGCCTTCTATAGCCTCTTTTTTCTTTTTCTCGATTTTTGGTTTCTTTTCTTCTACATGGTTTTCTTCCAGTTGGTTTCTTTCTCCAATATGTGTTCTATCTATGATTAGCGAGGGCTGTTCTTGTTCGTGCGGTACTGGCTGCATGTTGATGATGATCGGTACATCTTCGTGATGCTGTGCAATCCCCTGCTCGAGTACTGGCACCGCAGTCACCTCCGTGGGCACTTCGTACATTATATTTATATTCATGTTGACAATATATTACGTAACGTTCCTAGAATATGAGAGCTAAACTAAGCGCACGCTGTTTCAAGTGCAGTATATTTGTCGATTTGCGAGAACTGCGTGTATAATTACGAAAAATTATAATGGAAAACAATGAATTAAAAACGCCAAACGAAACGCCATTTCTGTTTGGCTGGTTAGTAGCTCTGTTGTTATTTTGTCTTGTCTGTGGTGCTGGTGATGGACTTGTCAAAACTAACAAAGACATTTTTTTTGGGCGGCTTACTACAGTAGCGTGGTTCAACAACTGGATCAATCGATTTTATTTCAGCGTTATTGTATATGGCAATTATGAAACTAGTGTTGTAATTATGGCGGGAACGAATAAAGGTTATAGCTGTCTTGTAATAATTTTTAAATATTGTGTCTTTCAGGTGTCTAGATATAAATTAAAAATAGTTGTACAAGTGTAAGCAAGTGATATTCGGTGCAACATATCTATTTACTTAGTTTTCAAAACTGTAAAATATTCCAGTATTGTCACGACTGCTGTCCAATGTACATGATTGTAACTGAGACTGAATCTGTTTGGGGAAAATGCTGAAAATCAATAATTATAATAAAATTAAACACAAGGCATTAAGATATAGAATATACAATAAAGTAATTAGGAATTAGTTGCCAATAAACTGAAAAATGTAAAGTGTACATTTTAAGCTCAAAACGACAAAGGCAGTATGGCTTTACAGCTTTAGCCTGCCCGATGGGGCAAATTAATAAAAAAAATAATCAAAACGACAACATAACAAAATACAAAAATAAAAATATTTATGTTTGCAAATACACTTAAAACCAGTATTGAATATCTTAGAATTTTGTGCAATAAAACATTATTATGCCGCACCTTAAGAGCAAGTAATAAGCATATATATATTATGATTCAGTGGTTATTCATAAAAAGTGGACACTATGTCAGAAATCTCAATAAAAACCGTATGTTGCACATGTCTGTCCACACACCGCAAACTTTATCCTTTATACAAGATTCTGGACGGAATTAATTTACTGTATATGCTTCTAACTCATGATCCTGAAGCTTACACGGTGAGGGTTAAAATTCTTATCTATTTACGTTATTTTTGTAAGTTTAAACCGTAACTTTTTTACTGTAACAAAGCAAGGGTAAGGCTTTAGTTCACCACGCTGGTCAAGTGCGGATTGGTTTCATACATTACCAACTCCGATATGTAGGTTTCCTCAGGATGTTTTACTTTGCCATTTAAAGCTAGCGGCAATACACTACATTCAGCGGCGGCCTTAGCTGTTGCGAGGCCCGGGCCGACAGATCATTGTGAGGCCCTTTTTCGTTTTACTAAAAAATGAGTTCGAGTGCTCGAGTGGCCGTAACATGCTTGCACTAGTAATGAAACCGTGCGTCCAGGGGGGCTTTTGTTAAGTGCGAGGCGCGAGATACACGTACATATATGGTAATGACTTTTTTCTACGAAGACGCGAGGACCCGGTTGGTTGCTCTGCTTGCTACCCCCTAAGGCCGCCACTGTTAATTGTAATAGTATCATAACATTCTAGGAAGGGTTCTACAAAGATGCAGCCAGCCTGCTAGTATGCTGGGAATGCAGAGCTTACATCTGCCGAATCAAAAGGTTCCAAACGCAAGTGTGTGCTGCTCAGAAAACTTTAACGGCTATATCAGATGGAAGGAATAAAGTAAATTTATATATTTTAAATATTTATACAAAACGAATGACCCAACTTGTATGTTGTAGCGATGATAGCTCAGTGGTTAGCGCGGTGCGCGTAAGTTTAAACTCCAACAATAAGCTTGAGCTGCCAGTAAAGAAAAACATTGTGAGGAAACCATAGCATGCTGGTAGAGTACTTTCTAGTACTCTACTGGATAGCTACCACAGGAGACTTGAAAAATCTGCCGCCGAGCACCTGACGGTGTGTTCCGGCGGCTTCATTTTTGAGCCAGTTTCATCCCAGGTTAGGTGTGTTTACCATCTTCGATCACACCTTCACTTAACAGCAGGTGAGCTGTGGTCAAGTATAAAAAAATAAAGTAAAACTAATAAGACTAATGATACACTCTCCTGATGGTAAGAGATGATGCCTGTCCATGATCATTGCAGCGATACACAGAACTTTGTGTAGCAAAACAAAGTCCAGGGCATCACTGCTTTGGCGCTCATTACTTTGAGACTTGCGATGGTTAGTCTCAACAGCCCAGTAATATTGCTAGCTACAATACCGTTCAAAAGATAAATAATTTTTAATTGAATTATTTTCTTAACATTGTGACATTAATTTGACCTTTTTTTACATTTATATAAACTTTCTGTATTTAATTTACTATTGTATACTCAAATGGGCGCAGCGTGCTGATACACATTCCTCATTAATAAGATCCTATGCTACACAGACTTATAATAAAATATTTGAAATTTCTGTTTTATAATTTTTTTTTGTAGCGATGATAGCCCAGTGGTTAGCGCGGTCGGTTCACATGCCGAAGGGCGTGGGTTCAAACCCCAATAATGAGCTTGAGCTGCCGGTGAAGGAAAACATCGTGAGGAAACCATAGTATGGTGGTAGGGTACTTTCTAGTACTCGGCTGGCTAGCTACCACCCTCAAGTAGAAAATCTGCCGCCAAGCATCTAACGATGTGTTCCGGCAGCCTCACTGAGAGCCAGTTCCATTCCAGACTAGGTGTGATTTACCATCTTCATCAGGTGAGCTGTGGTCAAACACCCAGCCTGTCAATCATTAAAAAAAAAAAAAAAAAAATTCCAAATTTTCTGTTTCAGATGAAACTGGAAACATTTTCTCGCCTAAAACTTTATCACAATAAAACGCCACAATACCTATTTCAGTATGATTTGATAACTGAAAACTTCATTGACTGTGGCCCAGTTAAAGAAATCAAATATGAAAGTGATTCTGATGATATACCCTTATCTGCATTTAACCATGACAACAACATCGAATCTGAAGATTCTAGCTACAGTAACATAGGACTTGACAACATTAACATGAAACCGGATAATAGTATCATGAAGCCTGACAATAGTAACATGAAACCTGGCAACATTAACATGAGACTAGACAATGTTAACATGAAATATGACAACAGTAACATGAAAGTCGATATTGATAGAAAACTCGTAATTTCGAATGTAGAGACATCTAAACTTGATAAAATAAAAGCAACTTCAAAAAAACGTACAAAAATGAAATACAAAAAATATTTTTCTATAACTACAATGAGCGAAGGTGACATGGTCCTCAGTATAGAGAAGAGAAAGAAAGATTTTGATAATAGTGCAGCATTCAAATGCACCAATTGTATTGTAGTATTTAATACAGAAAATAAACTACTAAGTCATAACAAGAAACTGCATGTAAAGGTATTTTTTTTACTTTATTTTTGGCATAACACAACATGTGTTTTTTGCAGCGACAACACTGTTGTCGACTTTCCACAATGTTGTTGTTGTTAATTTCTATATTTTTAAGTATTTTTTTGACCTTGGTTGATCGTTTGGTCTGCTCTGCTTCCTTTGACAGCCCCGTTGGCTCATTAATAGCATATCTTGCATATATTGCTTTTTTATATCTAGAAACTATGTCATCATCAAACACGTCAATATAAAAAAGTAAATAATAAATTGTTAATTATATCTAGAAACTATGTCATCATCAAACACGTCAATATAAAAAAGTAACAATTTATTATTTACTTTTTTGTATTGACATGTTTGATGATGATGACATACCTTATTTTTGACATATAGTTTGAATACCCGATATAACTAAACGTGAATAATCCCGCACAAGTTAAACAAAAACCTTTATATTGTTTCAGAAAGATAACATAAGTCAATGTGATATATGTAACGCATACGTAGAAGATTTACACACACATAGGCAGTCGCACTACTACAGCTATAAGTGTGTATTGTGTACACACATAGCGTATACGCACACAGACATAGCCAGGCATTTAAAAAGTGTCCATCATACATTTTGTAGCGAAAATAGAAAGGTAATAGAAACTAAATAGATTTAAAAGGTATCTGAGTTTTTGTCATGTATAATTTGCAAAACTAAATCTTCCGCGGGGATTGCTTTTTTATGACATGGCAGAGGGGGGCAATATTTATTCATTTACTGTTCTTGTTACATAAGCATGGGAGGGGGGTGAAAGTTTACTTTCGCTTTTATTGCTTTTTTATGACATGCCGAAGGGTGGGAAGTTTACTTTCGCTTTTATTGCTTTTTTATGACTAGCCGGAGGGTGGGGCCTAAATAGTGAATGTGTCAGCAATATATTCATTTTCATTTGTTGATTTTTATACCAATGTTACATAAGCACAAGAGGGGGGATGAAAACTTACTTTCGCTTTTTTATGACATGCCGGAGGGTGGTGCCTAATGTAAGCAATATTTATTTATTTACTTTAGCTGTTTTTTCTGAGAATTTTAATTGCGTAAATACTAATTTGAATAATATGTTTGTACTGTGTCTGGGTGTTCTGTATTTATTATAAGTATCTATTTAGAAAAAAGATAAGGATTTTGTTTAGTTTGGGGTCAGATGGCGCCGTGTTTTATGTCCTACGATATTTATTTAATACATTTTAAAAACTAACGTTACAGAATTTCAGAAAACGAAAATGTCTGAGCTTAGATGATCCGAAGTACCCATGCACGGAATGCGACTTACATTTTTAGTAAGTACATTTCAAAATTGTGTTGTTTCTTTTTCTCTTTTCCAGGCCAAGGTTCCCACCCAAATTTCGACAGCCCTGGTTCATTGGTAGTATATCTGCTTAACTGAAGGGCGTGGGTTCGATTCCCACCCAGGGCAAACATTTTGTGATATAAACAAATATTTGTTCTGTGTCTGGGTGTACTGTATTTATTATAAGTATGTATGTATTGCCAATCTGGTCCAGGTTCGACCCGCGACGGTGACAATATCGTCGACCCATCTTGCGGCTGGACGACCGACGCTCCGCTTCCCTTGCCTAGGCCAGATTGGCACAGGACCGAGGCAGATGGCACGTAAAGAGAGAGGCCTATACCCAGCAGTGGGATAAAGAAGGCTGTGGATGATAATGATGATGTATGTATTGACAAAAAAATAAGTATTGAACTATTTTATCAGTTATCTGACTTCCATAGTACAAGCTTTGCTTTGTTTGGGGTCAGATGGCGCTGTGTGTAATGTCCTGCGATATTTACTTGAATAATAAATCTTAATATAAATAATTAGGCATAGTTTTCTATCATCTTTCCATTATTTTTAATCTCCGACGGAAAAACGACGGTGTGTTATAAGTTTGACGTGTCTGTGTGTGTATGTGGCATCGTAGCTCCCGAACGGATGAACCGATATCGATTTTGCTTTTTAGTTTCAACGGTGAATTAGTCGGGAGTGTTCTTAGCTATGTTTGATGAAAACCTGTCCAAGATGGCCGCCGCCACAAAATGGCGGATTACATATTTTTCACAACTCCCTCAATATGGGTATCAAATGAAAGGGCTTGACTAGTAGAATACTACACACATGTTGGGGGTTTCTTAGCTTTTTAATTTATACTTGTTATAAGAAACCTTTTAATGATGAGCATCGCCAAAATTAAATATCTCACAGCCCTGGAGAAACGTCGTGACTCCTGAGTCATTTACTGAAACAGCGTTTTCCTCTCGACTCTAGTTTGCTCACTGTCGTTTGCAACCCTAAAAATGTAACTTTTAAATGGACTTATTATTATCTACACTAATATTGTCAAGAGAAAAGATTTATATTTTTGGGTTTTTGTATGTTCGTAACGGACAAACTCAAAAACTACTGGACCGATTTCAAAAATTCTTTCACTGTTGGGAAGCTACACTATCCCCGGCTGACATAGGCTACTTTTTATCCCTGTATTCCCACGGGAACGGGAACTACGCGGGTGAGACCGCGAGGCATCCGCTAGTATTATATTAAAAAAAACATTGTTTCAGCAATAAAGATCTCCGCTGGAAACATGTGCAAAAAGTCCATAGGGATGGATTTAAGTGTAGTTTTTGCGACAAGAAGTTTGCTTTCAAAAACAATCTTGAAAGGCATGAAAGGTAACATCTTCCGAGCACTCCTTTACGGGCGCTGATTTAGGATTTATTTTTGCTGCAGGAAAATTCGGTATGTAAAGTTTTTTTTTTGTATTTATTTTATATTTTTTTTACTGATAGTAAACTTTATTTTAAGAAACTAATTTGAATATTTTGACTTTCTATGCGGTAGTTTAATTCTAATACGTTTTCAAACTTTTTATAGTTATGACGTCATGAGTACGGCTAAATATGTAGAATATGCCTTTGCCATACGAAACAAAAAAGTGTACAAAACATTTGACACATTTCATTAACTTTGACAACAGAACTGACAAGTTTTTTTTTAATTTGCCCCATCGGGCAGGCTATAGCTGTAGAGCCATTTGGTTTTTACAATTCATGACATAAAGTAAACAAATCTTATGTCATAAAAGCGATATCAGAGTCCAAATAACGTTTCAAGTAAAATAATCCAGATATTTGTATCAATAAAGCGAAAAACAACTCGACGTATGTGTATTGAAGAGATTATTATGATCGCCGTTGACTTGACATTGACAAGTTTTGTTTTGGTTTGCCAGTCTATGAAAGTTGCCCGAAGAGATGACGTCATGAGACATCAATTGAAAGTCAAGTTTAATATATGTTTTTATTAAAATAACCCCCACCTCATAGTGTACAGAGTTTTAAACGTAAAAATATTGTACAGAAATGTACTATTTCGAAATGGTTTTGGAAACAGTAAAGTTTTTTTTTCTTTACATACCGAATTGGGGGGGGAGGGGTTATTTCCTGCCCTTTTTATTGCACTTACCATCAGGCAATCTGTCTGCTTGATAGCCACCTATAGCTAAAACAAAATATTTCAGTATCACGCAGAATTTATTTATTGATTAACTCATTAATAAATGTTTGTTCTGTGCCTGGGTGGTCTGTATTTATTATAAGTAGATATGTATTAACAAAATAATAATGTATTTAAGTATTCTATCAGTTATCCGACTTCCATAGCACAAGCTTTGCTTAGTTTGGGGCCAGATGGCGCTGTGTGTAATGTCCTACGATATTACTATAATATAAAGTTTGTATATATTCGTTATTGTACACACTAAAAATAATGAAATATAGAAGAAATAAACTTAATTAACAGATGTAACAACCGGCGACCTTGTCTCTAAAAGCGATCTCTTCCAGGCAACCTTAGGATGGATATGGTCAAACGTGAACTGTTAATTTTTTTTGAAATAAGTAATGGGTATTAATAGCGAATTTTTTTATTGTTTTGTTTTATTTAATATGTATGTAAGTATATCTGTTACTTAGGATTTAATTAATTTTAAATTAAATTGTATTACAAACATATGTTTGTTCTATTAGTGTTAGTATATCTTGGTTAACATGGGTGTTGCTTGATTTTTAAGCTATTGCATAGCTTCTATCGCGGGCCTTGAGCGTGGAGACCGAATCCAGAAATTCCGTAACGAAAATAACCTAACACCCACCGGCAAAGCGGTGATACTTTTTAGTTTTGCCATCTATCGATGAATAGCAGAACTTTTAATGACTTTTTTGAAATATCACGCTTGTCTCTTTAGTTCAGCAACTCGCCTCTAGGTGGCATTGGTTGTAATGCTATGCAATAGCTTTACCGCGGCAGTCCCCGAGTGCCACACGACTTTTTTTTTATTTATTTTTTCGCTCTTATCTATAGTGATGCCATGTTGTCAGAGTCAAAAATGTAATGTTGTTTATATTACACCCTCTACTCTACTGTTTTATTCAAGCAATTGTGATTTACCGCAAATAAAGACCAAAATAAATGCCAGTAGCTGTGATTTCACTGTAAAATTATGCTCCATTTGTCTATAAATGGGAAAAAAAAAACATTTGTATGGAAATCGAACCACCTTAAGTTGCAAAATAAAATATTTTTCTTTCTTTATCATATCTAGGATCCACCAAGGCCCCTTGCCCCGCGAAGAATGCCCGACTTGCCGCAAAATGGTTCGTGTGGACCTCGTCAAGGTCCATTCCCGGATACACACAGACAGACAAAGGTACACGTGTGTAGAGTGCGACAAGCACTTCGTCAGCCGGGAGACGTACGAGAGCCACCTCAAGTACGCGCGAGTGCATGCCACGGTCGACGTTTGCAGGTTCGTCTGTTTTTTTTTTCTTTGGTTTTGTCGTCGCGTTTTTAGCATCTGCCAGTGTCATGTATTTATATATTTTCAAGTTTCAAAGGTTAAATAAGTGTTCTTGTAGCTGAAGTTATAGTCAAAGTCCAGTCTTTGTTAAGAACAGTTCGTGTCAGTCAAGTCCAGTCATGCTTTAGCAAAGCAGTGGCGACTTTACTATAAAGCTTCGATGGAGTATTGGAAGCAACACGAAAAGTCATGTTTCACCACATTATATCATTTTCCCACACTCGCGCTTGTAATTCGGCACTTTATGAATAAAACAACCACCATTTTTATGCGTAAACACTCGTCAAACACACTAGTTTTGGAAAAAAATACAACGGAGCGACACGACTCTTTCCGCGTTCCCGCCAAAACTACGGTTCGTCTGTTTGGCATGAAGTGTTTTATGCGTAATGTGACCATTTTAATTTTTGTTCAAAACGGGACATTTTTATACGACGTGGTATATACGTATAATACATGCATAATATTGTAGAGAAACACTGTTAAATTTTGAGGTTTCCAATGTGATGTCGTAAATAAATACATTTTTTTGCGCTTACATTGCAAACGCTGGCTGAACCCCACGAGATAAATCAAAATAATGTACTACAGTATTGTACACCTTGAAAAGGTCAACTAAAAAGTCCACGATGGTATATGTCTATCTCTTAAGGATAACCCACAATAACCATTTTTATCCTTTACATTTTACGGGAAAAAATGGCTTATTTACGAAGTGATTTTAAGCAATGCAACATTAATTTTTATCCAATTTTTTTTTTTTTTTTTTTTTTAATTGTTATTATACGCTCCACAGACGCTGGGGTCCGTGACCTTTGTCAACTTTAGTTACAATTTTTTTTTTTTTTTTTACAATTTTACATTACAAAAAGAGGAGAGGTTAGTAGGATCCTAATCTAAGGTTAAAGTAGGTACTAGATTGTGTGTATACCGCGAGCAGAGCAGCGACCCGCAAGCAGCACCCGATCACGAGTATGACGCGTGTGCCAGCCATCGCCCTCCTCAACCATATCTGAGGGAAGAGAGCGACCCGACACACGACGCCGCCGCAAGAAGGAGCCTTCGATGGTGAGCATGAATGCTCGAGGCATACACACAATCCTTATTTCTATTTACATGAGTTTTCGTTTGAAATCGCCTCCTCCCGACTCAAGGCTTTAAGGTACTTAATTTTTATCCAATTAAGTACCTTAAATACATTGTCCATTTAATATAGATCAATATGGCCCTACAGCATGTAATTTAAATGAATATTTCCGAAGATATAACAGATTTAATATGCAGGGACATAGCGGTGCGGCGGTACCTTCCAATTTAAACGCCTACAATTTCCGGTAAAGACATCTTTTGCAATGACCATTAATCGCAGGGTCAAACTTTTAACGTTGCGGGCTTAGATTTGAGCGTTGAGTGTTTTTATATGTCGCTCTTTCAAGAGTAACCTCTAAACAAAACATGTTTGTATTGTCTAATGGCAAAAGAGCTGTAAACGTTGTTTATAAGGGCATTCTGTAGTAGGTAGGTATATTTAGTATCAGCATTGCACCCGTGCGAAGCCAGGACGGGTCGCTAGTAATGTTATGTAAAGATATCGTTCTTGTAGATACAAGTGCGGGATCTGCGAGAAGCGATACCGGTCCCGCGGCGAGCTCAAGGACCACGTCAATTATCTTCATAATGGACAGGCTGAGCATAAGTGTCCGATATGCAATAAGGTATATATTAAAACTATAGGTATGTAATCACAACGGCCAGTAAATATACTACATACACTACATAAACACACTATATACCTCTATATGTTTATATATACTATATACCTATAAGTTATTTCTGTATTTATTTATTTATGTATTGTTAATTCGATATGTAAAGGAAAAAATCAGTTAAGTTTTTTACTGATTCCAAAACTATTTCGAAATAGTACATCTCTATTCAATATCTTTACGTTTAAAATTCTGTTAACTATGATATGGGGTTTTATTTTAATAAAATACATAATATAAACTTGACTTTCAATTTGTCTGTACGTAGACGAGGTGACGTCTCATGACGTCACCTCGTCGGGCAACTTTCATAGACTAAAGAAGCAATGGCAAACCATGTCAAGTCAAATTGATACAAATATCTGGATTATTTTACTTTAAACGTTATTTGGACTCTGATATCGCTTTTATGACATAAGATTTGTTTACTTCATGTCATGAATTGTAAATACCGAAGACGTGACAGAATGGCTTTACAGTTTTAGCCTGCCCGATGAGACAAATTTAAAAAAAAACTTTGACAACAGAACTGTGTTGTCAAAGTTAATCAAATGTATTTGTATACTTCTTTGTTTTATATGGCAAAGGCATATTTTACATATTCAGCCGACCTCATGACGTCATAACTGTAAAAAGTTTGAAAACGTATTAGAATTAAACTACCGCATAGAAAGCCAAAATATTCAAATTAGTTTCATAAAATAAAGTTTACTATCAGTAAAAAATATAAAATAAATACAAAAAAAAACTTTACATATCGAATTATGTTGAAATATTTTTTATGTCCCAAATAAAGTGTTGTGTATTGTCTATTGTCGAAATCAACAGTCTTGATCTATCAGTAAAAGTATATTTTCTTTCAGGGTTTAGCGACAAAGCGCTGCATCAGGCGACACGTGCGTAGAACTCATGAAGGCATCAAAGAAAGTGCTAAAGATAAAATCTGCCAACAGTGCGGGAAAGCTTTTCGAGTAAGTTTCTTTATAATCGACTCAAAAAAGGAGGACGTTCTCAATTCGACTGTATTTTGTTTTGTTACGCGATAATTTCGCCAATTACAAGTCGATTTTGATGATTCTATTTTTGCTTGGTAGATCGTACTTCAGAGGTGGTCTCCCATGTAAATTTGATCAAAACCGATCGAGCGGGTTTTAAAAAAATCTAAAAATTTTATACATCGATGATATTTTCGTTTGGTCGGAAACCTCGCTGTTTTATTGGAGCAGCGCGTTTAGTTAAAAATACAACGGAGCGACACGACTCTTCCCGCGTTCCCGCCAAAACTCCCCTGATGGTTAGAGATCTCGTAAGCGTCTCGACTCATTAGATTAAAAAAAAAAACAATAATTCAATATCGATATTTCAGGACAAGAAAGGTTTGATTGAACACGAACGTGTACACTCCGGCGCGCGACCGCTCGCCTGTCGCTCGTGTGGACGCGCCTTTAGACAGCGGGCCGCCTTATACGCACATACTCGGCGAATGCACACAAACCCTGCCTAACCGACTAAGTAACAATAAAGCGAAGAGTCTCGACCAACATCTTAAGAGGCTCTCGCTAGACGGTTGGGTCAAGAGTCAGATCCAAAAGGTAGTGATCCTTGACACGGCGCGCATTGTGAGGAGGTTCCTCACTGCAGCCCTGACCTCCGGCAGCTGGAATCCTGCCCCGCTGCCGGCGGCACCATAGTTTTTTGTATAGTATCTCTGTTTTTTTGTATACTTTATGTAAAAACACTAAGAAAATAAATAAATAATTGAAATAAATAAGTCTTTATTTTTAGATCTACACAATTAATTTTACTAACACATCCAGTGCCGCCGTCACGTCTAGCGTGTAACGAATTCCTATCACGATGCCGCGAGCACGCCAGGCGTGCTCTCGATTTTTCATGGATTTGGGCATATTTTCTTTTTAAAGCCATAATACGGATTTTTATGGTTTCACCTTTATACAGTGGCAGTGAACACGCTTAGCGTGCCCATGTCATCTCGCAGTGCCGAGAGCACGTCTGGCGTGCTAGCGTTTTATACAAGGTGTTGTTGTTTACCCCCAACAATATTTTAACAGCTCATGGCACCATTAGCGTAGAGGGCATCCCGAGAGGTCTTTATCCTCTCAACATGTAAGATCACAAGTTATCATAAGTCAAACTTAGCTGTAAACTTGACCAGGTTCAACCCTAAACCTGAACAGCTGTCGCATGACCTTACCTGTCAATGACTAATAAGTACGCAGAAAGGATATTATTATTACCTACTAAGATGAGAACAGAATAAACATAAATTAAATCTTAACTTAGTGTAACTATTTAGTTTGTTTCCGGATCAGCCTAGTTCACATAAACTTCCAATGCTGGGCACGGGCCACCCCACTGTGAGAAATGCAAGGCCTTAGACCACCACGCTGACCAAAAGCGAATTGACAGATTTTATACATGTAGGAAAATGTGGTGGGTGATAGAGGTCGCGTCATGTCGTCAGAAGCGGAAAATGTGATGGGCGTCCCGCAGGGCTCCTGTCTATCTAATACTCTATTCAGTCTCCTCCTTAACGACTTGCCCGGCGCCATCGATGGCGCTGAGATATATATGTACGCCGATGACGTCGCCGCAGTGATCACCGCGCCGACGCACCGTGAACTAGAGTCGAGGCTGAATGGGGTGGTGAACGAACTAGATAGGTGGTTCCGATCGAACGGGCTCGCGCTAAACAAAGATAAGACCTGCTTCCTTGCTTTTAACCTCAATGGCCACGCGACTGAGACTCATTCGGTAGCAGTCGGCAATACCGCTCTCCAACAAGTCCACAGTACGAAACTTCTAGGTTTCCATATCGACGGTGCGTTGACCTGGGAGACGCACATAGACGAGCTGTGCGGGAAGCTGAGCCGCTCGTGCTTTGCGCTCCGGCGGCTCGCGAGCACCGCTGCCCGCAGCGTAGTGCGCTCCTGCTACTTCGCGACCGTCCACAGTAACATCACGTACGGGTTGGAGCTGTGGGGCCGCGCTGCCGATCGTAATAGAGCCTTTGTTATGCAGAAGCGAGCTATTCGTGCCATATGCGGGGTTCAGGACGACGTCTCTTGCGTGGGTCTGTTTAAGGAGCTACAGATTCTGCCTTTACCGTGTGAGTTCGTTTACCAGGTAGCCCTGTACACACATACAAACATAGATAAATTTCAACGCCGGGGCGTCCACAGCACGTTGGATCTTCGCAGTAATAAAAAGAAAGACCAACTAGTAACGCCGTCGCATCGGCTCGTCAAGTCGGAGAGGTCGGTATACATTCTGGGGCCCGCGGTCTACAATCGCGTACCCGCTTCCATCCGGGATGCACCTTCCATCGCGTGCTTTAGAAGCAAACTAAGATCTTGGCTTCAAGAGACCTTGTTCTATGACTTTGACGATTATTTAAAACTAAGAGATTATTGAATTACTAGTAAGTAATTATAATATTTTTGTTTTTATGGACATTTAATTATATTGACATAATTTTATTGACATTTTATATGTGACATATTACTTTATTGACATTTTCATTTTCATTGTTTTGACATATGTAATGATTTTGATAATAATTTTTAAATATGAATGGAAAAATGACCTGTAACTTTGGTGTTATTAATAAATGATTTGTATTTGTATTTGTATTTGTCAGAACCCTCAAACATGCAACGATAAGCTTAAAGAAAAGAAAGAAAGAATAAAGTTTTATTTTGTAACAAGGACAAAAACAAAAACTGAGAAAAACGGGCAGATAGTTACAAAAAAGGGTTCCCCTCAGCATAATACTGGTATGACCAGTGTTGGTCTTCCGGTGACCCTTGTAGTTTAAACAAAAAAACACTTCAGCGGCACTGAATGTGTTAACTTGCAACATTCCACCCGAACAAACATACGTATTAAATACATTTCAAGTTAAATAAAAGCTTGTAAAACATATCGATTTCGAGATCGATGTATTTTTTTTAAGGTTGGCAAGCTTGGTGACCACAAATCACCAAAAAAGCAAATGGCGCTGGATGAGTGCCAAAGCAGCAGCACCCTGGACTTTGTTTTCCTTATATTAAAAAAACTATTACATTTAAAAGTTTTTTCGTTTCAAGTGACAAATAAAAAACAAAGTAAAATACGATGGTTTATTAATAAAATATATTTAATAATACAACATGGTTTGTCATGTATTTTCATTTAAAATTAAACATGCTTACATTTAAAAAGATACATTTATCACTAATGCCGAATGAATCTTAAAATTTTACTAATGAACTAACTGAAACTACTGTCAAACTGGCAGATGCCAGTTGTGATATGACATGACATCTGTCAAACTGACAAGTCAGTTGTGATACGACATGCCATCTGTCAAACTGACAAGTCAGTTGTGATACGACATGCCATCTGTCAAACTGTCTGATGTCATCTGTCAATCCGATAATGAATAAATAAGCTTTCAAATGAAATAAAAATAAATCTATTGTAAAAAGTATTATTGTTAAAATAGGTAATAAGCTTTTGTGTATGCCAAATTTTTTCTAAATCCGTTCAACAGCTTTTGCGTGATTGAGTAACAAACATACAAACTTTCACATTTATAAATATGTATTAGTAGAAAGTAGGATATGTAGTTTTATTAAAAGTGTAAAAATTATACGAACAAGCATTTTAGAGATTTTCTTTCATTATTTCTTCTTCCTGCCTTTTGAAAGGTCTTCGATTTGAATATGAAATATTTTGTCAATCTTTCTGATTTCTTTTTTCTTGCGTACGTTCTGATTATTGTGACGCTTCTATTTTTTATTCGTTCGCCTTTCTTGTGCTGTAGTCGAACAAAAATTAGACAACTTGACAGTTTTGAGTCTCAGCTTGTTGAAGGAGTGTCGTTCATGTAGCGAATTTCTTTCTTAGACGGAAACACCTGAAAAAGTACACGAGAAAAAATGATATGCTGTTGAAGTGGGATCGAGCATTTTTATGTCAATAATTTTGTGAATTTTGACATTTATTATAATTGATTTGACATTTTTGCATATATTTTTTTGATATTTTTACTGACATTTATTATTTGATTATTATTAATGAAAATACCTTGTGTACTCTTTTCCGGTGCGTGTACAAAGAAGCCTTTTGTTTGAAAGTCTGTTGGCATATGTCGCAGGAGAGCGGGCGGGCGCCCGAGTGGATCACTTCGTGTTGAGTCAGCGCTTTCTTGTCCTGAATGTTTTAATTTATTAAATATATTTCACAACCATGTTTAGTTTTAGTACTGCTATAGTTTCCATAAACATAGTACTACTATAGATTTCATAAAAATAGCACTACTATAGTTCTCATAAAAATAGCACTACTATAGTTCTCATAAAAATAGCACTACTATAGTTCTCATAAAAATAGCACTACTATCGTTCTCATAAAAATAGCACTACTATAGTCTTCATAAACATAGTACTGCTATAGTTTTCGTAAACAAAGTACTGCTATAGTTTTCATAGACATAGCACTACTATAGTTATCATAAACGTAATCCTACTATATTTTTTATAACCATAGGACTGCTAGAGTTTTCACAAACATATTACTTATAGTTTTCGTAAACATAGTACTACTATAGATTTCATAAAAATAGCACTACTATAGTTTTCATAAACATAGTACTACTATAGTTTTCGTAAACAGTACTGCTATAGTTTTCATAATTGCTGGGTTAATAGTCTCACAACGAAGAGAGACCCAGCGCCCAGCAGTGGGAAAGTTTATAAAAATAGGACTGTTTCGTGTCGAGACTTGTGTAGATACAAACACTCACCGTGAATGGTTTCCCGCAAGTTTGACAGACGTGGTTTCGCGGTTTCTTTTTCTTCTCGCTGTGCACTCGGGCTATGTGCTTTTCTACGTTAGCGCGAGACGCTATCGGCTGCGAAAAAAAAAGTTACTCTGTACAAATTTATTGAATAAAAAACAATTAAAAAGAAACTGCCAAGTGCGAGTCGGACTCGCTCACCTAGGGTTCTGTCCAAACTTTTTTTAATATGAATAAGTCCGCGTTTGACCACCAACTCGCCTGACGGTAAGATGTGGTCGAAGATGAAGCACACAGACTTAGATGACAGCCCTGTTGGTTCATTGGTAGAATGCCAATCAAAAGCTGAAGGGCGTGGGTTCGATTCCCACCCAGGACAAATTTTGTGGTACAAACAAATTTTTGTTCTGTGTCTGGGTGTACTGTATGTATTTACAAAAAAAAAAGTATTGAAGTATTCTATCAGTTTTGACTTCCATGGTACAAGCTTTGCTTAGTTTGGCGTCAGATGGTGCTGTGTCTAATGTATTCAAGATTATCATTTATTTCTAGCATATTTACTTTTCAAAATGTTTGGTACGTATCCAAGGAAATCCCACTACGTATGAGTGATAGTGGGCCGTCTAGCAAACTACAGAAATTGGTATGTAAAGGTTTGTTTTATGAAAGCGTCGAAGGTCGCTCTAAGGGGCCGTTCAAAGATTACGTAAAACCAAACGCATCTAAAAATTGTACCTTCTGACCTGCATGCAAACTTCAGTATGAAGATGATGATTTTGATAAACTATATGAGTGCCAAATTTCATCGAAATCCGTTCAGTAGTTTTTGCTTGAAAATTGAACAAACATCCATCCAAACTTTCACATTTATAATATTAGTGGGATTAAGTATAGATTAATAGTATAGATAATATAGATTTAACTAAGAAATACTTATAAAGAAAATACCTTATTGCATATAGGGCACTTGTGTGACGTCTTGCCCAAGTGTTGGTAATTGAAATGGTCTTGCATCGCTTCTTTAGTCGGGTAGCCTTTATTGCACATGGGACACGGGAATCTGAAAGTAACAGTCACAGTTTAAACCCCACTTATTTGATAATAATTAATTTATTATCTCTACATAGTACAAAACAAAGTCGGTTCCGTATGTACGTTTAGATCTTTTAAACTACGCAACGGATTTTAATGCGGTTTCCATCAATAGATAGAGTGATTCAAGAGGAAGGTTTGTATTGTTTTCGACGAATTGTGTTTTCAATGAATTGTGTTATCGACGAATTGTGTTTTCGACGAATTGTGTTTTCGACGAATTGTATTTTCGATGAATTGTGTTTTCGACGAATTGTGTTATCGATGAATTGTGTTTTCGATGAATTGTGTTATCGATGAATTGTGTTTTCGATGAATTGTGTTATCGACGAATTGTGTTTTCGACGAATTGTGTTTTCGACGAATTGTGTTTTCGACGAATTGTGTTTTCGACGAATTGTGTCCTCGACGAATTGTGTTATCGACGAATTGTGTTATCGATGAATTGTGTTTTCGATGAATTGTGTTATCGACGAATTGTGTTTTCGACGAATTGTGTTTTCGACAAATTGTGTTTTCGACGAATTGTGTTATCGATGAATAGTGTTTTCGACGAATTGTGTTTTCGACGAATTGTGTCCTCGACGAATTGTGTTTTCGACGAATTGTGTTATCGATGAATTGTGTTTTCGATGTATTGTGTTATCGACGAATTGTGGTTTCGACGAATTGTGTTTTCGATGAATTGTGCTTTCGACGAATTTTTATATCAGTAAAAGCATACTGCCAAAAAAATTTTATTTCACACATTTAAGTAAGTATGGTATCTTTATCACTTAATACTCACTTGAACACTTGGTCCGTGGCATGCGCCCTCGAGTATTTAAGGTGAGCGTGGTAGGTGGCCAGATGGGAAAATATCTTGTTACAGTCTGAGCACTCGTAGCGGCTCTTGCTTTCGTGCCTCTGTATGTGATATTTAAGTTGGATTGTTCGCACCATTTTATGACAAACTGGGCACTCTTCGCGAGGCAAAGGCCCTTCGTGTAACCTGCACGAATAGAATAGAATATAACTTTATTATACACCAAAAATAAGTACTTGGTGGTAGATCTCCTTAGCAGGAGGTCGTCTAGGTAGGTACCACCGCAGTACCAGATTATCTGCCGCTAAGCAGTAGTGTGTAAACATTACTGTGTTCCGGTTTGAAGGGTACTGCAGCTAGCGAAATTACTGGGCTGTTGAGACTAACCATCGAAAGTCTCAAAGTAATGAGCGCCAAAGCAGCGATGCCCCGGACATTGTTTTGTTACTCAAAGTTCTGTGTATCGCTGCAATGGTCATGAACAGGCGTTATCTCTTACCATCAGGAGAGCGTCTCGTACGTCTCATTATTTTTACATGTAGGTACGTAATAAATTTTCTTTGCCAATGAAGGAAAAAAAAATTAAAAAAATTTATAACTTACCTCAAATGTGTAGCGAGGGTTGTCCTATTGACGAATCTTTTTTTACAGTGGTCGCACTGTAGCCCTTCCCGGTGAAACCGAGCCACATGGTTCTTGCGCGCACGGGATGTTCTAAAACACATTTTTTTTTTACAATGAGATGCACGATGCTTTCTCCTGATGGTAAGAGATAACGCCTATCCATGACCATTGCAGCGATACACAGAACTTTGAGTTTACTTGGTGGTAGATCTCCTTAGCAGGAGGTCGTCTAGGTAGGTACCACCGCGGTACCAGTTTTCTGCCGCTAAGCAGTAGTGTGTAAACATTACTGTGTTCCGGTTTGAAGGGTACTGCAGCTAGCGAAATTACTGGGCTGTCGAGACTAACCATCGAAAGTCTCAAAGTAATGAGCGCCATAGCAGTGATGCCCTGGACTTTGTTTTGTTACTCAAAGTTCTTTGTATCGCTGCAATGGTCATGGACATGCGTTATCTCTTACCATCAGGAAGTTCAGGTTATCGCTCACTCAGTGATAATGTAGCTTTCTAATGATGAAAGAATTATTCAGAGCGGCCCAGTAGTTTCGGAGCCTATTCGATACAAATAAACATAGAAAAAAAAGACGTGTGGCACTCGGGGACTGCCGCGGTAAAGCTATTGCATAGCATTACAACCAATGCCACCTAGAGGCGAGTTGCTGAGCTAAAGAGACAAGCGTGATATTTCAAAAAAGTCATTAAAAGTTCTGCTATTCATCGATAGATGGCAAAACTAAAAAGTATCACCGCTGTGCCGGTGGGAGTGGGGGGTGTTAGGTTATTTTCGTTACGGAATTTCTGGATTCGGTCTCCACGCTCAAGGCCCGCGATAGAAGCTATGCAATAGCTTAAAAATCAAGCAACACCCATGTTAACCAAGATATACTAATACTAATGGAACAAAAATATGCTTGTAGTAAGATTTAATTTTCATAACTAGTGTAGATGTAGACAATAACTTACTTAAAGAACATGTCACACTCCAAGCATTTGTATCCTTCGATGGTAGTTTTAGAAAGTAACTTCCTGAGATCGCCTGGTTTAGGCGGATCACTCACCGCGGTAGATTTCTTCTTTTTATTACTAATCTGAAAGTAGTACCTAAATCCAGTAAAGTGCGAGACGGACACGCAGCCCCGGATATACGATATGCCCGGGGCAAAAATATAGTGGCACCCTCTCTCCTACGTGCGATATTTTTCTTCAAACTCCGGTTTTCCTCTTAGACATTATTTTTTCAACATAAACGTTTTTTGCTACAAAGTTAGACAACTTTTACCACAAAGTTAATTGAAATTTTCTCACCTTTCTAGACTTTCTCCCGGGTACTCCGGTTTTCCTTTAGACATTATATTTTCAACATAGACGATGTTTGCTACAAAGTTAGACGACTTTTACCACAAAGTTATTTGAAATCTCCCTGCTTTTAAGACTTTGTAGCAGATACTCCGGTTTCTCTTTATACATTATTTTTCAACATAGACTATGTTTGCTACAAAGTTGACAACTTTTGCTACAGAGTTATTTGAAATCTTCTCACGTTTTTAGACTTTGTCCCAGATACTCCGGTTTCCCCATATACATTATTTTTTCAACATGGACTATGTTTGCTACAAAGTTAGACGACTTTTGCTACAAAGTTAGACAACTTTTACCACAAAGTTAATTGAAATTTTCTCACCTTTTTAGACTTTGTCCCCTCAATCTGTATGAGAGCGGATGGGTGGTTTGTTTTCCCCATATGACTGTCTATGTGTAGCTGCATTAGCTTGAGGCTGTGTTCCACACGAGAACATAGCTTGCAAGTGTATTTTAAGTAATGCTGATCCGTATGATTTGCTAGCTTTGAGTCTTCTATATACAAGTAACAGACCTTGCAAGATTCTAAGCCGGGTTTCTGTAAAATTGATTGATTGATTGATTGATTAACTCTTTATTGCACACACCAAAAAATAATACAATACGGAAGAAATAAACTTAATTTATAGGTGTAACAACTGGCGACCTTATCGCTAAAAGCGATCTCTTCCAGGCAACTTTAGGACTGACAGGATCAGAGGAAGAAAAAGACCGAGTGTGCCAATAACGAGGATATGCACAAAGGATAATACATAACTAAACATAAATATATCTACATTCTAATAACAATATATTAAATAAATATGATTCTTACAAAAAATCATTTACTAATTTATTAAATTAATTAATTAAAAATGGCTAAAAGCCAGTTACATTATTTTAATAGTCAAATTCATTTACATTAAATTAATAGACAATTATACAAGAAAAATAAAATTATTGTCAATATAGAAATAATAAAATGACAATTACAAATAAAATTAAATTATAATTATTAATTCTGCATTCTCCTCACAATATGCCATTCAAACAAACAAGCTAAAAAGATTAGTAACTATGGAAAAAATAAATATGATTAAAGGAAAAAAAATTAGCCTGTCATTTTTGGAGTATAATACGGAATCGATTGACACCTCGATCAGCAAAAACTGTTGTTAATATAGATGGTGGTTCATGAAAGTTACACTCACAGCTCTGTGTGCGGTCTCGAAGTGATTTTCAACTTGGTGTTGGGTATAGAATCCGATGATGCAGAGTTCACATTTGTACACTGAACTTGCATATTGAACTTTCTTTTTCGCTTCTTCCCTGAAAATGATAGATAAATTCTTTAAACACCAAAGATTGTATACAGAATACAATATTTGTTAATTACTATTTTAATATTATTTAGTTAATTCCAATTTTAGTATTAGTTAGTTACTATGTTAATACTCGTTAATTGCAATTTTAGTGTTTGTTAATTACAATTTTAGTATTTGTTAATTAGTATTTTAGTATTTGTTAATTACTGTTTAAAAATTAGTTCGTTAATATTTTAATACAGTCATGTTAATTACAATTTTAGTATTTGTTAGTTACTACTTTAATAATAGATAATAATAGTGTTTATTGCAGGCATAAAAATAATCCCATATAACATTAAAATTTAGTTACATTATTTAATTTACTATCTAAAATCATATATAAATTTATTTTTAACTATGATTCGCACTCTGGTTCACTTTCAGTTTACTTTTAATACTTGTTAATTACAATTTGAGTATTTGTTAGTCAATATTTGTTAGTTATTATTTTAGTATTTGTTTTAAGTATTTGTATGTTTAAAAATTAGTTAGTTAATATTTTAATACTTGTTCATTGCAATTTTAGTATTAGTTAATTACTATTTTAATACTTGTTAGTTACAATTTTAGTATTAGTTAATTACTATTTTTTATTTTTTATTTATAATTATGCGCTCCACAGACACTGGGGTCCGTGACCTTTGTCAACTTTAATAACATTTTTTTTTTATACAATTTTACATTACAAAAAGAGGAGAGGTTAGTAATTACTATTTTAATACTTGTTAGTTACAATTTTTGTATTTGTTAGTTATCATTTTAATATTTGTTAATGACTATTTTAGTATTTGTTAATCACTATTTGAGTATTTGTTAATGACTATTTTTTGTTAAATTGTTTATTAAATCATTATTTTTAAAATCAATATGATATAATGTTTAATAAAATTATTGAATGCCCGATAAGGGTAAACTGATGACACAATCTTTGCAAGAACACCTAGCATAATATTAAATTGTATCAGTGTTTTAATTTTTATTTTAATTTCAATAAATATTTCTGAATCTGAACTATTTTAATATTTGTTTATCACTATTTTAGTATTTGTTAAATACTATTTTAGCAATTGTTGTCGATAGATTTCGATGAAATATGCAATTAAGATGTATTTGGGAGGGAAACCCAGTAGGTCTCATAAATGGGATAACGCGTTTTCCGAGTTTAAAATTTTGCTACACCGAGAAATAAATAAAAAAAAAAGCAGAGCTACAACTAAATGAGTGAATAAGGCATCCAATAATGAAAGCTTTTACCTGGTAGCGGTCATTTCAGATTCGGTCATATATTCCGTGACATATCCCAGTTTGGACAACTTAGGATCAGCTTTATCTAGTTTATTTATAATATCTTTTCTTGTATCTGGGTTCGACGTTATCTTAAGGGGCCTGAAAAATAAAATATGAAAAAAAAACTAAGTATTTTATATTCTGCTGTCAAACAGTAGTGTGCGCCATTGCTGTGTTCTGGTTTGAAAGGTACTGCTGCTAGTGAAATTACAGGGCTCTCGAGGTCAACCTTTTAAAGTGTTACAATAATGATTGCCAAGGCAGCAACATCCTGAATTTTGTTTGTTCCTTAAAGTTCTGGGTGGTATTTGCATTCAGACTAAATATAAGTTGTAGCGATGATAGCTCAGTGGTCAGCGCGGTAGGTTCGCATGCCGAAGGGCGTGGGTTCAAACCCCAACAATGAGCTTGAGCTGCCGGTGAAGGAAAACATCGTGAGCACACCATAGCATGGTGGTAGGGTACTTTCTAGTACTCGGCTGGCTAGCTACCACCCTCAAGTTGGAAATCTGCCGCCAAGCATCTAACGGTGTTCCGGCAGCCTCACTTGAGAGCCAGTTCCATTCCAGGCTAGGTGTGCTTTACCATCTTCGACCACACCTTCACTTAACATCAGGTGAGCTGTGGTCAAACAACTAGCCAGTCAACCATAAAAAAAAAAAAATAGATTTCTTTTAGACTAAATTTGATTTATGAGTTACAGGTTACCATTGATATATTTAACAATACAGCATCGATGCTTCACATCAGGCAGGATGTGGTCAAGCGCGAACCTATTCAATATTAAAAAAAAAAATCATAACATATGTAAATATAATAATATGTCAAATATGAAATATGTCAGAATGATCAAATGTCAACAAAAAAAAAAAATAATTATAAATTCTTACTCGACAGTAAGGTGTGGCATTCCTGATAATGTTGTCTCATCCTTGATGAAGGCGCTTGTATCAACCACTATGTGAGAGAGTACTCCAGTGTTTGAGTTCTCCAGAACTATTTCGGGCACTAAAACAGGAAATATTGATTCAACTTATGTAGCTAGTATCATAAAAGTGTGTAAACATTACCGGGTTCTGGTACTGCAGTGACATTACAGTGTTATTGAGACTAACCATCGAGTGTTGTCGCGCTATGCGCGAGTCACCGTCAACAATTTGGTAAGTGTCACTGTCATCTTAGTGTCAATCTAATTTTACACGGTAGTAATGCTACTTGTATGCTTTGACGGGAAAAAAAAAAATGTCGGTAGGTTCGACATAGGAAAAAGATGGCGCGTTGGCACTAGGGCGGACGGAGCAGACTGGTAAGCACGGCGGAGGTACAGGCGACCTCCAGTAACGACCAGTTTCGATCTGGTAAGTGCTTAAATACATTATCCAATCATGGAGAGAAATAATGAGGAGACCGTGTCTATGTATGGATTACGGTTGAGCAGATAATTAGAGTTACGTAAATTGGACAGGAAGAGCTCTTGCGTTGCGCAGGCTCACCCCCAGGGTGTACCCGGGTGTACACCGAACTGGGTAGCAGACGATCGGCTAGGTAGATTGGAGAATGGGCAGGACTAAAGGGGTGGTGGAGGTCCTCGTGGGGCAAAGCCCCATGTCCAGCGGGTGCATTAGGAGGGGGGATGAACTGTACCGGCCAGGTATCCCCCCCCCACGCACGGAGCACCCGGGCGCAGTCGCTGCGCTTTGACTGGAGCCGTAGTCGATCGCGAGGGTAACTCTGAGTTGATCAGGCCCTCTGGAAAGGGCTTAAAGCCTACAAATGTAAATCATAAGCGAAGCGTAACCTGCAAAGATAACGGTCGACTCCTTGTTTCATCTTCGTATTGTACTTTGTTGCCCAATGAATTATTATAGTGACCCATGGCTCGATTATGATAATCGGATTTATGGTATATGGCGCGACAAGTGTCTCAAAGTAAATTAACATCACGGTAAACATTTCCACAAACACACAAATCCGTCGCAATCCAAGAGTGTTACATGTACACAACTTTACAATACAAATATTAGTTATTATTATTTATTATTAGTTATCTTAAACAATACCAATGTGATTGACATCCCCGTTGGCTCATTGGTAGTTTATCTGTCTTGAGAGCTGTAGGGTTGGGTTCGATTCCCACTCAGGGCAAACACTTTGTGAATAAACAAATGTTTGTTCTGTGTCTGGGTGTTCTGTATGTATTATAAGTATGTATTTACAAAAAAAAATAGAAAATAAAAATAAATAAATATCGCAGGACATTACACACAGCGCCATCTGACCCCAAACTAAGCAAAGCTTGTACTATGGGAGTCAGATAACTGATAGAATACTTAAATATATTTTTTTTTTTGTAAATACATACTTATAATACATACAGTACACCCGGACACAGAACAAACATTTGGTTTTTTATATCACAAAATGCTTGTCCTGGGTGGGAATCGAACCCATGCCCCACAGCTCTTGAAGCAGACATGCTACCAATGAGCCAACAGGGCTGTCATGAAAAGTATTTATGTATTCTATCAGTTATCTGACTTCCATCACACAAGCTCTGCTTAGTTTGGGGCCAGATGGCGCTGTGTGTATAGTCCTACAATATTTATTTATTTATTTTGTCAGCCCTGTTGGTTCACTGGTGGTGTGTCTGCTTCGAGAGCTGAAGGGCGTGGATTCGATTCCCACTCAGGACTAACATTTGTGTGACTAACATCGATGTTTGTTCTGTGTCTGGGTGTACTGTATGTATTATAAGTATGTATTTACAAAAAAAAAAGTATTTAAGTATTCTATCAGTTATCTGACTTCCATCACACAAGCTCTGCTTAGTTTTTTTTTTATGGTTGACAGGCTAGTTGTTTGACCACAGCTCACCTGATGTTAAGTGAAGGTGTGGTCGAAGATGGTAAAGCACGCCTAGCCTGGAATGGAACTGGCTCTCAAGTGAGGCTGCCGGAACACACTGTTAGATGCTTGGCGGCAGATTTCCAACTTGAGGGTGGTAGCTAGCCAGCCGAGTACTAGAAAGTACCCTACCACCATGCAGTTTGGGTCAGATGGTGCTGTGTGTATAGTCCTACGATATTTATTTATTTATTTTACCTTCTAGTATATGATCATCAATGTCTAAACTGATAGCGGTGGTCAAATTCTGTTCATATTGTTCATTCTTTACATCGTGAGCGTTACTGACTGTTATGTATTGGATACAGTCGCCTGGGGTGTTTGAGTAGTCGAAGAATATCTTATCGAAGTCCTGTTTTGTTTCTATTACAAGCGATGACAACGACTGGGACATGTATGTGTGATCCATAGTCTGAAATGTAATATTTTACATTTATAATATAATTTTTTTTTACAGACAGGCTAGTTGTTTGACCACAGCTCACCTGATGTTAAGTGAAGGTGTGGTCGAAGATGGTAAAGCACACCTAGCCTGGAATGGAACTGGCTCTCAAGTGAGGCTGCCGGAACACACCGTTAGATGCTTGGCGGAAGATTTTCAACTTGGGGGTGGTAGCTAGCTAGCCGAGTACTAGAAAGTACCCTACCACCATGCTATGGTTTCCTCACGATGTTTTCCTTCACCGGCAGCTCAAGCTCATTGTTGGGGTTTGAACCCACGCCTTTCGGCATGCGAACCTACCGCGCTAACCACTGAGCTATCATCGCTACAAAATAATAATATAATATAATTAAAATTAATAATAATATAATTATTTATTTATAATATTAGATGTTAGATGTTTATTTATTACACATTCATCACATATAAAACATAACACAGAGAACATAAAAAACATTTAAATTGACTTAGTAATAAATCTAATAAATCTGCAACTGGAGGTAGTTTAGAATTAAGTGAATGGCTGCTGCTCAGCGTTGGATTTCGTACTATGTATAATTATAGTATTTGTACTACTATTTCATGCTCCGTACTAGATAGTATCCATATCTAAGGCTAGTACGGAAAAATACTACTATTTCGTTACTTCGCTTATAAAAGACCAAAATAGGTAAATATGACACCCGTTTAAAGCCAACATTGAGTTGTGTTGTGGTAAGCTGTCAAAAAATACTTCTTCTTTATCTTTTTTGATTTTGGCTTCGCATTTTGTGTATGTATTTAAATTATGAAACTTGAAAGTGTAACTTGAGACTGGCAAATGCTAGGGGTGCGACGCCAAAATCTAAGAAAAAAATATGCAGCAAAAGTGGCAACTGTACAATTTTATTCTTTCGTATACTCGCAGTATAAAAGTGATGTTTTTATGATTATATGCTATGGCTGAAGAAAATAATAGTTAAGAACTTGCATAATTTCGAAAAGGAGTAAATTTTGCATAAACATGTTGGTTCTATTTATTTATTGATTTGTAGCTTTTTTTTAAACAATGTAAGATTTTAAAAAAAGTGTACTATCGGCGTACTACTATTTTGATAGTCTTGTACTATATTTTTCAACGTACCCGAATCCAAGCCTGCTGCTGCTGAGCTAGGATAACTCCTGTATTACGGCAGACAGCATATTTACCAAACAAAAGCTTCGTAAGGCGAGGACGTCGTGTATAACAATTATTTACTTTATTTCTATTGTGTTATGATATAAAAGCAAAAAAAAGCGATAAAAAAACTAAACAATAAAACAGGAAAAAAAATTAAAATTAAATATTACATTAGAGAAATTTATAAGTTGTATGTAAATAAACTTTTAGAATTTGGTTCTATGCGAGAGGTATGTAGATAAAGGGTGGTGTTTGTCACCCAAGCTTAAAAAATGTCCGTCCAATTGTCCGTGTCCTATGATATTTTATCATATCCTACTAATATTATAAACATGAAAGTTTGTAAGAATGTAGGATGGATGTTTGTTACTATTTCATGCAAAAACTACTGAACACAGATTTGGATAAAGCTAAGTGAGACCCTGGATTAACACATAGGCTACTTTTTATCTTGAAAACATGTAGGTAGCAGGTAATACTGCGGGGCGCAGCTATTTATTTATATTTTTACCTCTTGTGACTGACTGAGAGACAAGAGCCGAAGATGCTCTTGGGCATTGTGCACCTGCCACTTGAACTTATAAACTTTTTTGAACATTGCAAGGCATTCCCAGCATATAAGTTGTGTAAATTCAGGCATGTCCATCTGAAATTATAAAAGATTCAACAGTTAGGCTTTATTGTCTGTGATTTTATGTAAAAGTAATGAGACGATCGAGGTGCTCTCCTGATGTTAAGAGATAACGCCTGTCCATGACCATTGCAGAGATACACAGAACTTTGAGTAACAGAACAAAGTCCAGGGCATCACTGCTTTGGCGCTCATTACTTTGAGACTTTCGATGGTTAGTCTCAACGGCCCAGTAATTTCGCTAGCTGCCCTTCAAACCGGAACACAGTCTACACATTACTGCTTGGCGGCAGAATAACTGGTACTGTGGTGGTATCTACCTAGACGATCTCCTGCTAAGAAGATCTACCACCAAGATATTATTATTTATTATTCATATAAGTAAGTAGGAACATTGAACATATCTAGTGTACATTAAATCCTAGACTGACAAAATATGTACTGGTAAAAAGTTTTCAAGTTTAAATGAACTTATATAAACTTATAGCATCAGAGAACAGGAATGGAATTACATGAGCAGTTAGTGCATAATAATTTTATGGAGCGATTATATGATGTTGCATGTAACCTTTAGTGAAGAGATTACATTTTCTGCTGGGATATAAATTAGGTAAAATATAAAATGTAAACAAAAAAAATTTTTTTAGTTAAAATTGTCTGCTATACTGTGGCTGCTTGAAAGACAATGAAACTGTAGAGCTGCCAGAACATACTGTTAGATTATTGACAGCAGATTTTCTACTTGTAGGTGGTAGCTAGCCAGCAGACTACTAGAAAGTACTCTACCAACATGCTAAAATCTATAGGTAAAGCATTTATTGTGTGAACTTTTGTGACTATATTTATTTATTTTTATTTAAATAAATGTCTGAAAGTTAATCAAAGGGTAATGACAGTGGGCATGCTACTGTGAAGTATTAGAAATGCTAGTTGCCACTACTTCTTGTGTGTTCTGGCAGCCTTACTTGAGAGCCAGTTTCATTCCAGGCTAGTTGTGTTAATATCTTCGACCACACCACCACTTAACATCAAGAGAGTACTTAAACACGTCTAGAATTTAAAAAAAATTAAGCCACATTAATTAAAATTCAGTAAAGCTGTGGAGGATTTTGCAGTTTAAGATTCTGTGCGCAAAATAATGATCAAGAACATTCATCATTGTTGTATAGGAAGATAATATAACTTTTCTAAATTTTTCCGGGACATTCGACTTTTTACGTAACTTATGCTCGACCTCTTAATTCGTTATAGATGAAGTTGGAAATGTTAGTAAACTCACTTGTCCTCCCGCGAAATCATACATTATCCAACGAAATATTTCAAATATCTGCGGCATTGCAGTAAGAGCAAATAAATCTCTATCACTGCTAAGGCAAGTGGAACACACAGTACTGTATCCCTGTTCTACGTCCTGTTCCATTTTTACTTTCTATTTGTTAACTTTTGTAACAATTTTGCCGACACTTTATTTTTGTTTTGATTACTTTCAAATCACAACAAAAAGTAACACTCCCATGTAAAATAGACGAAATTTAAGAAGGAATTTTCAACGCGCCTGCGACACCACAAAATGGCTGCTTTACATGGAGCTACCAACATAAAAAAATAAACTATGGAAGTAAAGTGGTATTTCAAAATTTGAAAGGAAAATACTTTGTACTTGTCTGGATCGAATGATCCAAGTGAATAACATGTAAGCCTTAGTGAGTGATCCAAAGACATGGAACATTGAACATTTTACCGTATTTTATTCGGCATTCAATGATTGAATGCACTAAAATAACCTGAATTATTTTCAAGACTGTGCCGATAAAAATGTTTTTATGTAGATTAGTTTTTCATCCGTGGGATGTCAGGTTAAAAGTGGAACAATACGCAAAGTGTGGTGTCAAAAATGTAATGATTGAAAAAGACATGGAAAAAAATTAAACTCAAAATGGCGGTGTTATTTTTTGTTTACTATTTGTTTTTAAGTGAAAACTGTGATTTTGGCCTAGTTTCTTCTATTATTTAACTTAATTAAAAGTATAATTCTGTAATTACATTACATTTTTGAGTAAATAGGAAATATTTCTTTAATTTTAACGTAAAGGAAGCCGTTAAATTGTATTTATTCTTATTGATTTTATTTTTCTCACTTTTCCTACGATAAAAAATAGTAAAAGCTTTAGTAATTAACTAGTGAAAGTGTTAGTAACAATCTGAAATCGTGTTTGCTTCATTATCCATCGAGTTTTAAAGATATCTTGAGAAAATTAAGTGAAGAAAGTACATTTTCGTACACAGGTCATTTTTTGGTGGACAAATAACTACGATGGACGTATTAAAAGAAGATATATCGTTACAAATCCTCTGCAATACTTGCTTGTGTATCGGTAGAAAGTTATACAAAATCATAGACGACAAACTGAAGCAGTATTACTTTGGCGCCCTAAATGAAATCCCTGTAAGAAATTGCAGTTTCTTTATTTCAACCTTGCGACCAAAGAGTAAAAGAGTAACAAACAATCAAACATCCAAACTTTCACGTTTATACTATTAGTGGGATAAATGTTTGCCCTGGTGGGAATTGAACCAACATCCAACAGCTCTTGAAGCAGTTATACTACCAAATGAACTAACTTATTATGACAAATTTCAAATCATGAAAGGATGTGAGCATCTTGCACAGCTCTGATCAAGTGGAAGTTTGGTATGCTGTTACTGGTGTTGGGGAGTGTTGCAAATTTTTTATTTATAATGCTCCTCCCAACTCAGGAGCTACAATGCCAGCGGCCCAGAGCCTCGCTCCGGTACTTCAAGGAGCTGGGTTGGCTCGGGTAGACGCTGGCAGGGGGATGCACAATACACCCCAAGCGGGACGTCAGTGCAGGACTCCTCACCCCCACTAAGAATATAATTTAATAATAATAATTTACTTTTTTTTTTTTATGGTTGACAGGCTAGTTGTTTGACCACAGCTCATCTGATGTTAAGTGAAGGTGTGGTCGAAGATGGTAAAGCACACCTAGCCTGGAATGGAACTGGCTCTCAAGTGAGGCTGCCGGAACACACCGTTAGATGCTTGGCGGCAGATTTTCAACTTGAGGGTGGTAGCTAGCCAGCCGAGTTCTAGAAAGTACCCTACCACCATGCAAATAATAATAATACTTATTTAAAATATAATTCTTTTGATTAGATATTTCTGATCTAAGTTAGACATAAATAGTGAAAAGTTGATTATTAGCTCAGTAGATTTCACTCATAATTATTTTATTTCAGCTGCACAACATGCAGGTTATGTCACCTATGGTCTGTGTGGACTGCCAAGCGTTACTGAAGAGGTCGTACGAGTTCAGAGAACAAGTAAAAGATTCATATCGGATTCTTATGACATATACTAGTGAGGTATGACAGATTGCTTGTAGTTTTTTTTATGACATGTTAAGATGTTTTACTGCAGCTCATTTGATGTTAAGTGATTTTCTATTCTTCTTTCTTTGGTATTTATGTGAGGAATGTGATGTGATGGAGCACACCATTAGTTGCTTCTGTGATGTATTTGTATGTCATATAATATAAAAACATATCCATACAAAATGGGATGAAATCATCTCAAAATACAAGGGTCTTTACTGGCTTATGGGACGCAACTCAAAACTATCTGTTGACAACAAGCTGCTCTTATACAAAACTGTTCTGAAACCAATTTGGACATATGGCATACAATTGTGGGGCTCAGCCAGTGCTTCCAACATAATGACCATCCAAAGAGCACAAAACTGCATTTTAAAACAAGTATCGAATGCACCATGGTTTATCAAAATGACAGAGCTCCATGACATACTGAACATGCCAATGATAAAACAAGAAATAGATGCGCATAAGGTTGCCTATGCATTGAGAATTCAAAAGCACCCGAATCAGCTAGCGGGGCAACTAACCATCCCTGAAACGATACGTCGGAAGAAGCGGCGAGATATCTTTGACCAGTAAAGAATAACATAAAGGGCGGGCTCCACTGGGAACAGCGCCTTACACGCCAAAAACCACACATCCCATCTGTTTATAGTCGAAAATGACTGATTGCAAGAAAATATACAGAAAAAAAACTATATAATATACAGCATGACTGGTGAGACACCTACGACACTGAAGGAGAGTACTCGGTACTCGATTCTCGTTATAATTATGTAATAAAATTAGTTACTTAATTTTTAAATTTCCCTATAAATAAATGAAGCGTGGATACACTCGCGTAGCTGATAACAATGTTTTGTTTACGCGACAAGTACGTGATTATTCCGCCCGTTGTCGGCGCGAGTGTTCTCATAACGTTTAGCTCGTGCCTCTGAGCGGTGTCCATACGTTGCGTAGTAAATTACATAGCTTTCGGCTAAGTTTAGATAGATAGATATAACTCTTTATTGTGCACACCATAAGAAGGAACCTTATGAACTAGTGCCACAAGTGGTGGCTAACAGCGATCTCTTCCAGGCAACCAAGAAAAGAAAAACACAATAGAAAACACGAGTTTACTTAGGTCTTAGTACATAGTTAGTTATTTTTATTTTAATATATTTTTTTTCTTTGTATATGATCGCCAAATATCACGTCCTCGAGTATCGTAGGTGTCTCACCAGTCATGCTGTATAAGTATGTCAATATAAAAATATTGTCAATATATTAAATATTTTAATACAGAAATATGTTTATATAAAAAAAAATGTCAAAATAATAAAATTTTGCCATAAAAAAAAGTTTTAACAGTGTTTAATGGTAACAGAATCTGACGGAATATCTACTAACAGAAGTGTCTCGTCCACCACGACTCAAAATACAGAACAATGACTGCGTAGACATAGAGCCAGAATCACCACGCATTTCCAACGCTGTTAACAAATGTACCCAAAAGAGACACAAGAAATGTAAGCGCTCCTGGAACAATGAAGATTGTCAGGTAAGCATAAAGTGGCCACACATCCCGTTTTGAACGGGACTGTCCCATTTTTAACCTCCGACGCAAAAACGTCGGGGTGTTATAAGTTTGATGTGTCTTTGTGTCTGTCTGCCTGTCTGTAGCATCGTAGCTCGCGAACGGATGAACCGATTTTGATTTTCTTTTTGTTTGAAAGGTGAATTAGTCGCGAGTGTTCTTAGCTATGTATGATAAAAATCGTTCCAAGATGGCCGCCGCCACAAAATGGCCGCCGCCACAAAATGGCCGCCGCCACAAAATGGCGGATTACATATTTTTTCACAACTCCCTCAATATGGGTATCTCATTATAGGGATTGACGAGTAGAATACTATACACATGGCGGGGTTTTTTAAATTTATCTTGTTAAGTCACAACAGCTCTGGAAATTCTCTTTAAGATTGGAAGTTAGTCTATGTCAATTTTTTTTTAAATTTATAGTATATGTTTACCAAGCTATGTATGGCTATAACTGGCGCATGTATCGGAACATAACTTTTTGCAATGTGTTTGTAAATTTAGCAATATAGTGTGCTGTTGGCGTACCTTATATATTTCATACTTTTTGTTTTTTTGTTTAATTTTTATTTATTGTATATTATACCTTTAAGTTTTTCTATGTTTTATGTTTATTGTTTATATTTTTTGTATGTATGTATGTATGTATGTATTGTAAATTATGTTGAAATGTATTTTATGTCATAAATAAAGTGTTGTCTATTGTCTATTGTCCTTAATAAATAAATTACCACAGCTTTAGTCTCAGGTGATTTTGCTTTCAGAAAAGCGATCCCCGTAATAAAACGTCGCCAAACAATTCTCGCGAGTCTAGTCCAAAGGACGTCGACGCACCGACTGGCACGCAAGAGGTGTATGTCAAAGAGGAATTGAAAATTGAATATTATGATAGCGATAGAGGTGTGTATATACATTTTGAGGGTAGTACAAAAGCAGACACTATTTAATTTTGTAGCGATGATAAATAAAATATGTAGTTGTACAGTAAATTTGTAGCGATGATAAATAAAATATGTAGTTGTACAGTAAATTTGTAGCGATGATAAATAAAATATGTAGTTGTACAGTAAATTTGTAGCGATGATAGCTCAGTGGTTAGCGCGGTCGGTTCGCATGCCGAAGGGCGTGGGTTCAAACTCTAAGAATGAGCTTGAGCTGCCGGTGAAGGAAAACATCGTGAGGAAACCATAGCATGGTGGTAGGGTACTCTCTAGTACTCGGCTGGCTAGCTACTTGGCCGTGTTATTTATTTCACTTTCATTGATGACAGCCCCGTTGGCTCATTGGTAGTATATCTGCCTTGAGAGCTGTAGGGCGTGGGTTCGATTCCCACTCAGGGCAAACATTTTGTGAATAAACACAATCATGTTTGTTCTGTGTCTGGGTGTCCTGTATGTATTATAAGTATGTATTTACAAAAAAAAAGTATTTATGTATGCTTTCAGTTATCTGACTTCCATCACACAAGCTTTGCTTAGTTTGGGGTCAGATGGCGATGTTTTTTTTTTTTTTTTTTTTATGTGACAAATAATGAGACGAACGAGACGCTCTCCTGATGGTAAGAGATAACGCCTGTCCATGACCATTACAGCGATACACAGAACTTGTGTGTGTATAGTCCCACGATATTTATTTATTGATTCCAGATGAAGATTTCGATATACCCCTAGTAGACTTAAAGCAAGTCGACACTCTGGCTGATACTGACACAATCACAAGCCTCACGAGCGAAGGGAAAATAAACGTTTTTGTCAAACACATTAAGAAAAACAAACAGGAAATGAAGGGAAACAAAAAAATTAGGAAAATTAAAAGCAAGAAGAAATTCAAAAAGACTGGAGAAGTAATCCTTATGTAACATTATTTTTAAATATCTCCTTACTGGTCTTTATTTTGTCCAACGTTTCAGTATTGCCATACAACGCGACAATGGGGCGCGTTTTTTTTAAATTGCATCATTAAACCACCTTGACCACCGTGGCACCTTGCTTTCTCTTGCAATGTTGCTAAGACCATCAAAAGCCATCCACCATCACCTTAACTTGACATCAGGTGAGCTGTGGTCAAACAACTAGCCTGTCAAACATTAAAAAAAAAAAAGTTATCCGGCGATTTTTTTTATATTTTTTTTATGTAAAAAGTAATGATACGAACTAGACGCTCTCCTGATGGTAAGAGATAACGCCTGTCCATGACCATTGCAGCGATACACAGAACTTTGAGTGGCGAAACAAAGTCCAGGGCATCACTGCTTTGGCGCTCATTACTTTGAGACTTTCAAAGGTTAGTCTCAACAGCCCAGTAATTTCGCTAGCTGCAGTACCCTTCAAACCGGAACACAGTAATGCTTAGCGGCAGAATAACTGGTACTGCGGTGGTACCTACCTGGACGACCTCCTGCTAAGAAAATCTACCACCAAGTAAGTATTTATTTTTGTTTTCAGAAACCATTAGATATACCAAATATAGTCACGATTCAGATGTCGTACGATGAAATGTTGGAAGAGAGACAGAAAGAGTGTAAGAGAGATAGCTATACTAACGCAGAGTTTAAATGTGAAACTTGTATCGTCGGATTCAATTATGTAAAGTCTTATAAGAAACATTTGGCCGATAGGCATTCTCCCGTAAGTATCTTAAAACAAACACAAACACAATCTACAATTTTTTTTTTTTTTTGGGATTTTATGGTTTGGCTACTAAGGCCTTATTCTTATTATTCTTAGTGGAGGCGATGAGTCCTGCACTGACGTCCCGCTTGGGGTGTATTGTGCATTTCCCCCTGTCAGCGTCTACCCGAGCCAGCCCAGCTCCTTGAAGTACCGGAGCGAGGCTCTGGGCCGCTGGCATAGTAGCTCCAGTACAAAGGCCTTTGAACCATGTCATTATTTGCAAAGAACGAATTCATGTCTTACATCTATAGTTACAGCCAAAGTCTAGTATTGGTCAAGTCCAGTCCGTGTCAGTCAAGTGCAGTCATGCTTTAGTAAAGTAGTGGCGACTTTACTTTAAGGTTTGATGGAGTTTTGGAAGCAACACGAAAAGTCATGTTTCACCACATTATATCATTTTCCCACACTCGTGCTTGTAATTCGGCACTTTATGGATAAAACACCACCATTTTTATGCATAAACACTCGACAAAACACTAGTTTTGGAAAAAAAAACAACGGAGCGACACGACTCTTCCCGCGTTCCCGCCAAAACTCTACAAATATTTTATTGATAACACCAATGTTACAAGTCAAATAACGTAATATTATTTCAAATATGTATATCATCTTTTTTTTTTAATGTATCTATCTATCTATACTATTATAAAGAGGAAAGATTTGATTGTTTGTTTGTATTGAATAGGCTCCGAAACTACTGGACTGATCTTTATAATTCTTTCATTATTAGAATGCTACATTATCCGTGATGGACATAGGCTATATTTCATTTAAAAACAGTTAGGGATCCGTATGGAAAATTCAATAATGTAACCCAAGCTGTAAAAAAAATACCAAAAAATCCTAACTTAGCATGCGCTGCGAAAACTATTGACAATAGAATAAAGTGACGTTTTATAGAGCAAGTTGACAGCTACAAATAAGTCCGCAACATATGTCCAACTATTACAGTTGTCATCTACATCTTATAAAGAGGAAAGATTTATTTTTTTGTTTGTTTGTACTGAATAGGCTCCGAAACTACTGGATCGATAAATTTATGTCGAGTTTTTTTTTTTTTTTTTTTTAATCGAGTTTTGTTTTCTCGTGCGAAGCCGGGGAGAGCTGCTAGTACTATTAAAAAGAGGAAAGATTTGTTCGTGTGTTTGTATTGAATAGGCTCCGAAACAACTGGACCGAGTTTCAAAAACTCTTTCACCGTTGGGAAGCAACACTATCCCCGGGTGACATAGGCTACTTTTTATCCCTGTATTCCCACGGGAACGGAAACTACGCGGGTGAAACCGCGAGGCGTCCTCTAGTCTATAATAAAGAAATATGCCTATTTTTGCCTAAAGCGTTTTCTTTTAGGGAAAGTTACTTCTGGTAACTTTAAAAAAAAATATATCGTAGGACTATACACACAGTGCTATCTGGCCCCAAACTAAGCAGAGCTTGTGTGATGGAAGTCAGATAACTGATAGAATAATACATAAATACTTTTTTCGTAAATACATACAGACAGAATAAACATTTGTTTATTCGCAAAATATTTGCCCTGACGCCCTTCAGCTCTTAAGGCAGATATATTACCAATGAGCCAACGGGGCTGTCAAATTAATCTAAATAAAAGTTTTTAAATTAATCTTTTTTGTTTTTTTTTTTCAAATATTCTATCGCAAATCCATAATCATGTTTTTGCTATTACAGAGTATTGGAAAATATGAATGTCCCATATGCAAGACTGTTTTGACTTCAGTGGAATCTTTTTCAACTCATTATAAGAGGCATATGAAAAGGTAAGCAATCAATGAAAAGCGACAAAGCAATATGTATGTGTCAAAGGTGGTCTGGAAGAAATCGCTCGAAACGATAAAGCCGCCGTTGTACTACCACATATTAGTCGATATTGTTTTGAATATTCAAGGTATATATTTAGTTTATTTTCGCTTAACAGTCGTTCCAGTTACAACAGTGATGAGGACTTAAATTTAAAAATCTAAGTCCTCATCACTGTTGTAATTGAAACGACTGTTAAGCGGAAATATATGCCTTGAATATTCAAAATGAACTTCCGCAAAGTAACGCGTGAATCTTTCAATGATATTGTTTTTGTGTTTATATCAATGTTTTTTTTTTTGTTTTGTTTGTTTTTTTTGTATGTAAAAGTTGTGAGACGAACGTTACGGTCTCCTGATGGTAAGAGATGACGCATGTCCATGACCATTACTGCAATACACAGAACTTTCAGTAGTAAAACAAAGTCCGGGGCATCGCTGCTTTGGCGCTCATTACTTTGAGACTTTCGATGGTTAGTCTCAACAGCCCAGTAATTTCGCTAGCTGCAGTACCCTTCAAACCGGAACACAGTAATGTTTGCACGCTACTGCTTAGCGGCAGAATGACTGATACTGCGGTGGTACCTACCTAGACGACCTCCTGCTAAGGAGATCTACCACCAAGTAAATTATTTACTTGCACTTGTGTTTTATTAAAATAAAAAATACAAGCGTCTATTTGCGTTGTGCAATTAAAAAAAATGATTTTTGATATGTCTTTATGTACGTAGGGATCGTCGATAATATGTCAATATAAAAATATTGTCAAATAAAAAATATGCCAATACAATTACATGGCTGTTGAGACTAACCAACGAAAGTCTCAAAGTAATGAGCGCCAAAGCAGCGATGCCCTGGACTTCGTTTTGTTACTCAAAGTTCTGTGTATCGCTGCAATGGTCATCGACATGCGTTATCTCTTACCATCAGAAGTGCGCATCGTTCGTCTCATGACATTTACATTAAAAAAAACTATATTAATAAAAAAATCGTAATTACGTACTAGTAATTCAATAATCTTTTAGTTTGAAATACTCGTCAATGTCATAAAACAATGTCTCTATCAGCCAAGATCTTAACTTGGTTCTGAAGCACGGTGGAAGCTGCATCCCGGACGGATTGTAGAGTTGTATATCACGTGTTTGTAGCGATGATAGCTGAGTGGTTAGCGCGGGCGATTCGCATGCCGAAGGGCATGGGTTCAAACCGCAACAAAAAACAACGCGAGGAATCCATAGCGTGATGGTAGCGTAGTCTCTAGTACTCGGCTGGCTAGCTTTTTTTTTTTTTATAGTCGACAGGCTAGGTCTTTGACCACAGCTCACCTGATGTTAAGTGACGGTGTGGTCGAAGATGGTAAAGCACACCAAGCCTGGAATGGAACTGACTCTCAAGTGAGGCTACCGGAACACACCGTTAGATGCTTGGCGGCAGATTTTCAACTTGAGGGTGGTAGCTAGCCAGCCGAGTACTAGAGAGTACGCTACCACCATGCTATGGTTTCCTCACGATGTTTTCCTTCACCGGCAGCTCAAGCTCATTGTTGGGGTTTGAACCCACGCCCTTTGGCATGCGAACTTACCGCGCTAACCACTGAGCTATCATCGCTACAACTAGCTACCACACGAGAGTTGAAAATCTGCCACCAAGCATCTAACGGTGTGTTCCAGCAGTCTGACTTGAGAGCCAGTTCGATTCCAGGCTACGTGTGGTTACCATCACCGACCACGCCGTTAGTTAACACCAAGTGAGCTGTGGTCAAACACCTAGCCTGTCAAACATAAAAAAAAGACGTGTGGCACTCGGGGACTGCCGCGGTAAAGCTATTGCATAGCATTACAACCAATGCCACCTAGAGGCGAGTTGCTGAACTAAAGAGACAAGCGTGATATTTCAAAAAAGTCATTAAAAGTTCTGCCATTCATCGATAGATGGCAAAACTAAAAAGTATCACCGCTGTGCCGGTGGGAGTGGGGGGTGTTAGGTTATTTTCGTTACGGAATTTCTGGATTCGGTCTCCACGCTCAAGGCCCGCGATAGAAGCTATGCAATATTAAAAAACCAACCTCTGATGCCAGATGATGCTGTGTAAAGTGATTGATGTTTTTTTTTAGGTACGAATGTAGTATATGTCAGAAGCGGACAATGGATTTGAAGTCAATGCAGCAACATTACTTCTCTACGCACGAAATATCATTAAAACAGTATACATGCAGCGATTGCGGAAAAATTTCCAAGTGAGTGTAAAACACATGCCCGTTAAAATTTACCACGAAAACAGCTAACTACACACACACCCCTCACCCACTTTTCGTAGCGATGAAAGCCCAGTGGTTAGCGCGGTCGGTTCGCATGCCGAAGGGCGTGGGTTCAAAACCCAACAATGAGCTTGAGCTGCCAGTGAAGGAAAACATCGTGAGGAAACCATAGGTAGGGTACTTTCTAGTACTCGGCTGGCTAGCTACCATCCTTAAGTTGAAAATCTGCCGCCAAGCATCTAACGGTGTGTTCCGGCAGCCTCACTTGAGTTCCATTCCAGACTAGGTGTGTTTTACCATCATCGACCACACCTTCACTTAACATCAGGTGAGCTGTGGTCAAACACCTAGCCTGTCAACCATTAAAAAAAAACTTTGGATTGAATGTGTCCGGAATGAAGCTTTACGACAGAACTGTCAGCTGTTTGTCAGTAATATGATGGGTGCGTGTAATAGTCTCCTGGCTACGCCGACATCAGAAGAAGCCAGGAGTCCAATAAAACTGTACCTTCATATTTTTGGATAGGTGTTGTGCAAGAGTAGAGTAAGAGTTGTACAATGTATTATGTTTTTATGGGAGTGGCATAGTCGAATATCGACAAAACTCCACAAAATAAATCAGGAAAAAAAAAAAAAAAAAAAAAAAAAAAAAGTACAGGAGCTCACCGGAAGACCAGCGCTGATCATACTTAGCAGTATTATGCTGTATTATGACAGCCCTGTTGGCTCATTGGTAGCATGTCTGCTTCAAGAGCTGTGGGGCGTGGGTTCGATTCCCACCCAGGACAAGCATTTTGTGATATAAAACCAAATGTTTGTTCTGTGTCTGGGTGTACTGTATGTATTATAAGTATGTATTTACAAAAAAAAAAGTATTGAAGTATTCTATCAGTTATCTGTCTTCCATAGCACAAGCTCTGCTTAGTTTGGGGTCAGATGGCGCTGTGTGTAATGTCCTGCGATATTTATTTATTTTATTTTTAGTGTTTTTTTTTTCTATTCAAACCTCTTTTATTTCCAGTTCAGTAGATTCTCACCGTTATCACACAGACACACACAAGTCGCGGCTGCAGTGCCCGGAATGCGATAAGACGTTTCGACATCGTGGAGGCCTACTCAACCATAAACTGTGAGTCGACAATTTTACACTGTTGAGATGATTATTCTGATATTTAAATGTAATGGTTACGATATTGGCAGTAGAAATGTTCATATATTTTCGTCTCGTAAACTGACTATAGTGATATTTTCACCTCCTGAACTAACGATAATGCCATTTTCATCTCTTAAACTAACTATTGTAACATTTCTATTATAACGAAAATCATTTATGTTTTTTTAAGTTAATGTGTTCAATGTTTTTTATTTTTTAAACCTTAGTGGGAAGACACTGTCTGCAGCAACACAGCGAAGGCTACAGCTGCAGGCAGGGTTACTATACATACCTGTACTATTTTGATGAACCATTAAATTTATTTGTATTTGTATCACCTTGACTAACTATGATAAGATTTCCATTTTCTAAACTAACTATTGGGAGATTTCCATCTCCAAAGCGTCATCTTCACCTAACAGCATCACGTAAGCATCCCATGAGGAAATCTCTAATTGTTCAGTTAATTTTTTACTTATGTATAAAAATATTCCAGTACAGTTCACGAGGCGCGAAATAAGTTTCCTTGCCCGCATTGCAGCAAAATCTTCCGATGGAAAAACAGTCTGAAGCGACATCTGCCCATCCACGACGATAAGGTAAAAAACATCGAGAATATAAATATATACAAATACAAAAGATTGCAATATCAGATTTTAAAGATCCTCGTTATTTTGGAATGGATTGTTAGCTCATTTGGAAGCATATCTACTTCTTGTAGAGACTGGGTTTTTTTATGGTTGACAGGCTAGGTGTTTGACCACAGCTCACCTGATTTTAAGTGACGGTGTGGTCGAAAGCGGTAAAGCACACCTAGCCTGGAATGGAACTGGCTCTCAAGTGCGGCTGCCGGAACACACCGTTAGACGCTTGGCGGCAGATTTTCAACTTGAGGGTGGAAGCTATAGTATGCTATTTTTTTTTTATGTGAAAAGTAATGAGACGAACGAGACGCTCTCCTGATGGTAAGAGATAACGCCTGTCCATGACCATTGCAGCGATACACAGATCTTTGAATGACGAAACATAGATCGGGGCATCGCTGTTTTGGCACTCATTACTTTGAGACTAGATGGTTAGTCTCAACAGCCCAGTAATTTCGCTAGCTGCAGTACCCTTCAAACCGGAACACAGTAATGTTTGCACACTACTGCTTGGCGGCAGAATAACTGGTACTGCGGTGGTACCTACCTAGACGACCTCCTGCTAAGGAGATCTACCGCCAAGTAAACTATGGTTTCCTCACGATGTTTTCCTTTACCGGCAGCTCAAGCTCATTGGGGTTTGAACCCACGCCCTTCGGTATGCGAACCTTCCGCGCTAACCACTGAGCTATCATCGCTACAAACACAATTTCATTCCTGCCAAGGCAAACATTTATCTAATGATAAATTGTGGTTTTTGGATTTTAGATAGATAGATTAATATGCACACCAAAAAAAAAGTACAGAGAGCAAAAGAATCTTATGAGCTAGTGCCACAAGTGGTGGCCTTATCGCTAAGAGCGATCTCTCCCAGGCACCCAAGAATGGTAAACACAATGCAAATTACAATCAGGAGAGCGCTTCGTTGGTCACCGATTGTGATATATATAATTGGTGTTTGGTTATTTCCGTTTGCAGAACAAACCGGAATCTTTGTGGCAATGTTGCCTTTGTCGAGTCAGTTTTGCGTCTCTCGGTTCCTACAAACGGCATATGAAAAATAGTCTACGACACGTCACGAAAGAGCACTTAAGGTAACGCACACACAAACATACTCGCAGTGGCGGCCTTAGGGGGAGCCAACCAGGGCAACCGCCCGGGGCCTCGCGTCCTCGTAGAAAAAACGTCTTCACCATATATGTATGTGTATCTCGCACGCACTTATCAAACACCTCACGAAAGAGGGCCTCACAATGATCTGTCGCCCCGGGCCTCGCAACAGCTAAGGCCGCCGCTGCATACTCGGTTTGTAAGTACTGCCCTAGAATTGAGCTCACTTTCAGTTCCTTCAAATAAATTTATATACCACTATTTTGTAATTACTAGAGAAAAACAATTGGCGCTATCTATGCTGAGGTGAGCCCCTATTTTGTAACTGTTTGTCTCTTTTTGTTTTTTTTGTTCTGTTAAAAAATAAAAATTATTTTCATTCTTTCTTTCTATTGCTATAACTGTATCGAGTTCTGGTGGGAACGCGGCAAGACTCGTGTCACTCCATTGTATTTTTTACCAAAACTAGTGTTTTATCGAGTGTTTATGCGTAAATATAATGGTGTTTTATTCTTGAAGTGCCGAATCACAAGCACGAGTGTGGAAAAATGATGTAATGTGGTGAAACATGACTTTTCGTGTTGCTTCCAAAATTCCATCGAAGCTTTATAGTAAAGTCGCCACTACTTTACACTAAAGCATGACTGGACTTGACTGACACGGACTGTACTTGACCAAGACTGGACTTATACTATAGCTAAGAGGCAACTTATTTAACTTTTGAAACTTGAAAATATAAAACACTTGACACTGGGAAATGCACAAAATGCGACGTCAAAAACATTAAAAAAAACATTTGAAAAATCGATGTCGAAACATTATCCACAAAAAGGTGATTCCTGGTTATTATTGTACCCGTAGGCATTTACGTAAACCTAGTCCGTCGCAAGTTCATTCATAAACCACGCGCCTGCAGCGGGAGCCTCGCGCGCGAGTGCGAGAGAGAAACAACATGTTTTTGCAATATTCCAATGAAAGCCGCCATTGGTTCCCGCCAGCTGCTCCGGGGATAGTATTCTTTTGTAGTAAACGAGTGCTATGCCCATAATTTTAGGCAGGATTTCGGACAATGTTGACTATTAATAACTTTGTCATTATGAAGTAAACGAAAATTCTGATCGCACATTTACGATGTCTTACTCGGTCTGTATAGCCCATTAAATTTTTTCTAGTAATTAAAAACTAGTGGTGTATATGACTGCCCTGTTAGTATGTAGACATTGGAATCTGCTGCCCGAGTGAGTGTTCCCCAATGAATATAGTCTGTGTGCCTTCAAGTCGCGAGTGAATCCGTTTCTTCTAGGCGAGCGTGCTCCACCGTAGACCGCATCTTCGCTTAACATCAGGTGGGATGGCGGTCAAACGCAAGCCTATCTAAAAAAAAAAGTGTATGTCTTTTTTTTTTTGTCGTAGAGTAGCTAAATGTTTGACCACAGCTCACTTGACGTTAAGTGGATGGTGTGGTCGAAGATGGTAAAGCACACTTAGCTACAACTACAGACAAAACACACAGATAAAAAGAAAAAAAGGCCGGTGCTCAGCAACTGTGCTGAGGATTACCCCTCAGCGCTGATTTTCGCTGGCTTACATTTTGTTTTCAGGTTTATTTGCGACCATTGCGACCGCCGCTTTGCAGATAAGACCAAACTACGTGACCACATTGAAGAGAAACATCTGCACAAGACATACCAGTGTAAAATATGTCTCAAGGTATGTTTATCTATGTAGATTTAGAAGCGATTATAGCTCAGTGGTTAGCGCGGTCGATCCACCGCCCAAGGGCGTGGGATCATACCTAAACAAGTTAATAAATATCGTAGGACTACACACACAGCGCCATCTGACCCCAAACTAAGCAGAGCTTGTGTGATGGAAGTCAGATAACTGATAGAATACATAAATACTTTTTTTTTGTAAATACATACTTATAATACATACAGTACACCCAGACACAGAACAAATATTTGGTCAAACAATGTGTCAGCCTCCAGCGGGAGAGACGGGCGCTTGAGGTGACTTACCATTTGAACAGACTAGACTCTAGTAGATTCAACAGGCTGCTCTCCAAGCCCTGTTCTGACGCAGCCAGGGAGCTGTTCAGCTGTCTCAGTCGCCTCAAGTGACCCACCTATTATGATTAATATGTATGCGGGGGAGTGAATGTGTGTATGAGAGAGTGATTATATGTTTGAGTGATGTGTAGATAATTTTTTTTATTTTAGTTGTGTTTTATGTTTGTGTTTTACATGTAAGAAAATACGATGGGACTGCCATGTGGCAACCACAAAAGTCCCAAAAAAAAAACCCCGTCATATTGACGGAGAGTCCCACATAACCACCCTGTCACCCCCGTGGCGGGTGGTAGCCATTAAGGATTTCCCTGGGTAAAAAATAATTGTATTCCCCTATTTTGTTATCGCCAGTTTTCTAAGTTACTTTAAATTAAGAGTAAAAAAATAAGTAATGAGTGTCAAAGCAGCGATGCCCTGGACGTTGTTTTGTTACTCAAAGTTCTGTGTATCGCTGCAATGGTCATGGACAGGCGTTGTCTCTTAACATCAGGAGAGCGCCTCGTTCGTCTCATTACTTTTACATAAAAAAAAAAAAAAAAAATTTAACCACATATTTACGTCAAAAACTATTTTTCAGACTTTCTTGAACCGCGTGAACTTAGACCAGCACATTCGGAATGTACATAAAGGACGCCCCAACAACAAGATGTGCCATCACTGCGGGAAAGGATTCCCCGTAAGTACCCGTAATAGTCAATCACTGCATAGTATTAGAATAGATGTTAATAGAATCTTAAAAGGTCGGCAACGTATTTGTGGTACCCCTGGTATTGCAGATATCTATAGGCGACGGTGATTGCTTAACATCAGGCAACCCGTCAGCTTGTTTGCCACATGTGGCATAAAAAAAAAAAAAAAAAAAAAAAGTTTAAAACAAAGTCGCTGTCGCTGTCTGTCCGTCTCTATGTATGCTTGTATCTTTAAAACTACGCAACGGTTTTTGAAGCGGTTTTTTTTAATAGACTACAAATACAAATCATTTATTAATAACACCATTAATTTTTCCATTCATATTTAAAAATATTAAAATCATAACATATGTCAAAACAATGTAAATGAAATTTTTTAAAGAATTGTCATCTCGTCTGGTCGACGCCACACGTGAACAAAACGCTGGCCTTTATTTTGCTCAGCGTTTGAGTATTGCCATACGACGCGGCAATGGGGCGCGTTTTGGGAACTATTCCCATTGATAGCGGTCTTTTAGAGTAGTTATTATTTTAAGTTATTTTGTTTTGTTTAATTGAAGATATTTATTATACTTTTTTTTATAATTTAGCTTGATAGTCGAATTAAACGAAAATTCAGTATGTAAATGTCAATGAAATAATATGTCACATATAAAATAATTATGTCAATATAATTAAATGTCCACGGACCGGCAAGCGCAGCGTAGGAAGTCCACCCACAAGGTGGACAGACGACCTAGTAAAGACCGCAGGAACGCGCTGGATGCGAGCCGCTTCCAACCGGTCTTTATGGAAGTCAATGGGGGAGGCCTATGTCCAGCAGTGGACGTCCTACGGCTGAAATGATGATGATGATGATGATGAATTAAATGCCCATAAAATCAAAAATATTATAATTACTTATGTACTAGTCATTCAATAATCTCTCAGTGATTCAAGAGGAAGGTTTATATGTATAATACATGCATAATATTGTAGAGAAACATTCATAAATTTAGAGGTTTCTAATATGATGTTGCAAATAAACACTTTTTTTTTTCGGGATAATCCAGGGTCTCGGCTATCTCCATACCAAATTTCATCCAAATTCGTTCAGTAGTTTTTGCGTGAAAGTGTAACAAACATCCATCCAAACTTACACATTTATAATGTTAGTGGGATATCAATACCAAATTTTTTTTTTTTTTAATGTAAGAAGTAATACGAACGAGACGCTCTCCTAATGGTAAGAGATAACGCCTGTCCATGACCATCGCAGCGATACACAGAACTTTAAGTGACAAAACAAAGTCCAGGGCAACACTGCTTTGACGCTCATTACTTTGAGACTTTTGATAGAGTTAGTCTCAACAGCCCAGTAATTTCTCTAGCAATGCTTACACACTACTGCTTAGCGGCAGAATAACTGGTACTGCGGTGGTACCTACCTAGACTACCTCCTGCTAAAGAGATCTACCACCAAGTAAAAAAATATGTCAATATAATAAAATGACATTAAAACCTACTTGTATTTGAACTGGCTCTCAAGTGAGGCTGCCGGAAAACACCGTTAGATGCTTGGCGGCAGATTTTCAACTCTCGCGTGGTAGCTAGCCAGCCGAGTACTAGAGAGTACGCTACCACCATGCTATGGTTTCCTCACGATGTTTTCCTTCACCGGCAGCTCAAGCTCATTGTTGGGGCTTGAACCCACGCCCTTCGGCATGCGAACCTACCGCACTAACCACTGAGCTATCATCGCTACGACGGGGTCTAACAATACATAAATTATATACAATGTCTAACATTACAAACTCATTAGTAGGTATTTTTTTTAGCAGATTTGCATCAAGATTAAAATACCTATTTAGATAGGTATAGGTATAATATTATAATGTATTATATAAACACTAAGCTGTATATAAGCTAAAATGAGTCTGATTAATAACAATATCATAAAATAAGTAGTATCAGTTTGGATTTTCGTTGGCTGCTGTGTTAGGTAACCCTGTGTTACAGCTGCCAAAAATGCCTTAAATAATTGTTTATATAATCTAATGCAACTAATAATATTTGTACACCCACGAAGGTAGAATATTTGATACCTACAATGTAAGACAATATTCTCACAAATAAACTGATTTTTTGATTTGATTTTTGTAATTTGTTGTACTCTACTTTGATAATTTTCTATTCGTTTTACAGACGAAAGCTCAATTGGACTCGCATATTCGCACGCATACTGGCGAGAGGCCGTACATATGCGAATTCTGTCCGACCACATTCTCACAGCATTCCAACTTGTATAAGCACAATAGACAGGTGAGGTGTATTTTTAAGTTGCCGCGTGGTTTGTGTATGAACTTGCGACGGACTAGGTTTAGGTAAATGCCTACGGGTACAATAATAACCAGGAATCAAAATCACAGGAAACATCATAAAATGTAGAATGCACAAGTATACACACACACTCACACAAACACACACACACACGCGCGCACACACACACACACACACACACACACAAATATATATTTATATATAAATGCAGGTTACATTTTTTTGATTAGTTTAATTTTTAATTGTTTAGTTTTTTTTGTCTGCATTTGGCCTTCTGTATAAAAATATCAGAAGCCATTGGTTCCCGAAACACAGTACTATTACTAGTTCGGAGCCAATGGGTTCATTTGTTATGTAACTATAAATTGTGCCAAATAAATAATTTGAATTTGAATCACCTTGTTTTGTGGATAAATTTTCGACATCGATTTTTCAAGTTTTTTTTGTAAATCAGTAAATCAGTAATATTTATTGGCCATAAATAACAATAATGTTAAAGGCAAGTCACATGTACAAAAAAAACCTTACGATTACACTTTCATGAATGAAGCTATACCTACACGAGTAATTAACAACGAGCATACTGCAGCGGAGGCTCCGGTTATGTACTACACATAAATGAGGATTCCGAGAACCTCATTGACATATATTCACTTAATTTGTAAAATGGTTTTTTTTTTTTAAATTCGGTATGATTTAATTCTGTAATATATTTTGGCAATTTATTATACATTAATATTTTGGCGTGACGGCCCTGCTCTTCAACTTTACCTAACCTAGTCCATGGCGCGACCAGCTTCTCTTTGTTTCGCAAGTTATATTGATGCCTGTCTGAACTTTTGGCGGGAACGCGGGAAGAGTCGTGTCGCTTCGTTGTATTTTTTTCCAAAACTAGTGTTTTGTCGAGTATTTATGCATAAAAATGGTGGTGTTTTATTCATAAAGTGCCGAATTACAAGCGCGAGTGTGGGAAAATGATATAATGTGGTGAAACACGAGTTTTCGTGTTGCTTCCAAAACTCCATCGAAGCTTTATAGTAAAGTCGCCACTACTTTACTAAAGCATGACTGGCACGAACTGACACGAACTGGACTTGACTAAGACGACTTTGACGATAACCATAGTTAAGATACAGCAGAAATATCACTGAAGACGAGGCAGTATGGCTTTATAGCTTTAGCCTGCCCGAAAGGGCAAATTAACGAAAAAAAAAAAAAATTGATGCCTGTCTTTGTTCTTTGGCAAATTAGCTCCGTGTATTTCTAATAAGCTATTGCATATGTATAGTGATGTCACTGTCATAATTTTGTTAGTTTTGAAGTATTTTTTTGCAGAACTACGTTTTTTTTAACCATTTATTATTCTAATCTTTGTCTTTGGTTTTGGCGTCGCGTTTTAGCATTTGCCAGTGTCAAGTATTTATATATTATCAAGTTTCAAAAGTTAAATAAGTGTCCTCGTAGCTATAGTTATAGTCAAATCCCAGTCATGGTTGTTAAATATATTGTAATGTATGTAGTAAGCCTTATCCGTGTGCGGTCCACCTTACTCTATGGAAAATGTTTAATCGTGTGGTCTATGGAAAAAGGCGTCGGTTCTGAACGGTGAATAAAGATGGTGCCCGATATTAAAATGGTTTTCATTTAATATCTCAAAAATGGTCAAGTAAAGTCCATATCAGTCATGTCCGGTCATGCTTTAGTAAAGTAGCTTCGATGGAGTTTTGGAAGCGACACGAAAAGTCATGTTTCACCACATTATACCACACTCGCGCTTGTGATTCGACACTTTATGAATAAAACACCACCATTTTTATGCATAAACACTAGTTTTGGAAAAGAATACAACGACTCTTTCCGCGTTCCCGCCAATACTCAAGGCGTGTTTTAGTTTGCAACATGTTATAGTATTTTTTTTCTTTTTCAGGTACACCTTAACATGAAATCCAAACGCTACCCAGCTGTCAAGAAGAGAAAAGATAATCAATTAGACATGACAATGGAACCAACAGATTTGCCCATAGACTACCCCGTTGATATAGAGTTTCCTATGTAAATCTACTCCTTTGTTTTTTGGCATCGTACTTTGTGCATTTGTTAGTGTCAAGATTTAAGATAAATTTAGAAAAAAAAAACCCTGTCACAGTCATTCGAAGTCATGTCTGGTCATACCCTTGTATAGTAGTGACGACTATACATTATACATAGTATTATCATAGTAGCGATGATAGCTCAGTGGTTAGCGCGGTAGGTTCGCATGCCGAAGGGCGTGGGTTCAAACCCCAACAATGAGCTTGAGCTGCCGGTGAAGGAAAACATCGTGAGGAAACCATAGCATGGTGGTAGGGTAAGTACTAGTACTCGGCTGGCTAGCTACCACACGAGAGTTGAAAATCTGCCGCCAAGCATCTAACGGTGTGTTCCGGCAGCCTCACTTGAGAGCCAGTTCCATTCCATTCCAGGCTAGGTGTGCTTTACCATCTTCAATCACACCTTCACTTAACATCAGGTGAGCTGTGGTCTAAACATCTAACCTGTCTACCATAAAAAAAAATACAAGCTTTAAAAGATAAAATAATTGAAAATATCGAAACACTGGACACCGGCAAATGCACAATGTGCGATGCCAAAAAAAAAAGACGGAAGAACTATAGTATATTGTAATTAATTCTTTATAAGTAAGTACTTATAAGCATAAGGAATAGAGTTTTGGCGGGAATGCGGGAAGAGTCGTGCCGCTCCGTTGTATTTTTTTTCCAAAACTAGTGTTTTGTCGAGTGTTTATGCATAAAAATGGTGGTGTTTTATTCATAAAGTGCCGAATTACAAGCGAGAGTGTGGGAAAATGATATGATGTGGTGAAACATGAGTTTTCGTGTTGCTTCCAAAACTCCATCGAAGCTTTATAGTAAAGTCGCCACTACTTTACTAAAGCATGACTGGAATTAACTGACACGAACTGAACTTGACAAAGACGACTTTGACGATAGCTATAGCTAAGATACAGCAGAAATAACACTTAAGACACGGCAGTATGGCTCTATAGCTTTAGCCTGCCCGAAAGGGCAAATTATTAAAAAAAATAATTATATAAGCATAATCAAAACTGTATAGACTGTAACGCATTTATTGATGTAAATTAATATTTAAATATACAATAATAATAATCATTAAAAATATTTACATTTTTATATGGGACTTTTTATTTTTTCGCACAGAAAATTTAACATTTAGGGGAAATCGATAGGAACACTGACTTCCAACGCTCTGTAATAATAGAAAAACGTCATAAACATCGTGAACTATTTTTGTAATACAAACTTTATTTATCTAACTACGTATCAGTGACAGATAAAATCCAAAGTTTTAATAAACATATGAAAGAAATCAAAAACATTTTCCTTTTTACCCAATGTTGGTTGGGACAACTGAGATCAACCCGCGGAGGAAAAGGGAACCGATACGTTTCATCATTTTTTTTTATTATTTAAAAAGTAATGAAACGAACGAGACGCTCTCCTAATGGTAAGAGATAACGCCTGTCCATGACCATTGCAGCGATACACACAACTTTGAGTAACAAAACAAAGTCCAGGGCGTCACTGCTTTGGCGCTCATTACTTTGAGACTTTCGATGGTTAGTCTCGACAGCCCAGTAATTTCGCTAGCTGCAGTACCCTTCAAACCGGAACACAGTAATGTTTACGCACTACTGCTTAGCGGCAGAATAACTGGTACTGCGGTGGTACCTACCTAGACGACATCCTGCTAAGGAGATCTACCACCAAGTCGAATTTAAGGTGGTTCGATTTCCATACAAATAAATTTTCGCCATTTATGGACAAATGGAGCATAATTTTACAGTGAAATCATAGCTACTGGCATTTATTTTGATCTTTATATACGGTTAATCAAAAATCATAAATTCATAAATCATTAATGAATTTGATTTTATGCCAATAATCTAATGTACTAGTCAAGTAATTGTGATTTACCGCAAATAAAGACCAAAATAAATGTCAGTTGCTGTGATTTCACTGTAAAACTATGCTCCATTTGTCCATAAATGGCGAAAATTTATTTGTATGGAAATCGAACCACCTTAAGTGCTTGGCGGCAGGTAACTGACCCAACAGATGTTCTACTTACAATCTTCATTATTCTACCTTGCTTCAAACGAAGGGTGGATAGGGCCCGCCGACACACCTAGCGTGCCCTAACGAATCCCTACCGCGGCACGCCAGGCGTGCTCTCGATTTTTCAGGGATTTGGGCATATTTCCTATCTGAAGCCGAAATACGGCTTTTTATGATTTCACCTTTATACAGTGCCAGTTCGCCAGAGAACTAAAGTCATTGACATAGCTCAGCGTATTAGCAAGCTGGAGTGGCAATGGGCTGGACATATCTGTCGCAGAACCGATAACCGCTGGGGTAGACGTGTTCTAGAGTGGAGACCGCGTATTGGCAAGCGTAGCGTAGGACGCCCTGAGACTCGATGGAGTGACGGTATACAGCTGGCGGTGGATGGAAGCGAAAAGCCGAAGATCGGGCTGAGTGGCGTGTCTTGGGAGAGGCCTATGTCCAGCAGTGGACTAATATAGGCTGATGATGACAATGCCAGTGACGTCGTTTCATCTTGCAGCGCCAAGACAGTGTTAAACAGCGGCGGCCTTAGCTGTTGCGAGGCCCGGGGCGACAGATCATTGTGAGGCCCTTTTTCTTTGAGTCCGTTTTACTAAAAAATGAGTTCGAGTGCTCGAGTGGCCGTAACATGCTTGCACTAATAATGACACCGTGCGTTCAGGGGGGGTTTTGTTAAGTGCGAGGCGCGAGATACACATATAAGTATATATGGAAAAGACTTTTTGTTTTGCTTGCCACCCCCTTGCACTGGTGTTAAAGATAGGCAATGCCGCGAGTATTGCAGATGTCCATAGGCGGCGGTGACCACTTACCATCAGGTGGAAAGAAGCTTGTTTGCCACTTGTTCACAAAAATAAAATCGTCGCCAAATGGATAATTCCTCAATACTTCAATCATCATAGGTACCTACTACGGTGTATGTAATTTATGTATGTATAACATCTTTAGTTATAGTCAAAGTCTAGTCTTGGTCAAATACAGTCCGTTGGTCGAGTCCAGTCATGCCTTTAATTAACGGTGACTTTACTACAAGCCTCGATGGAGTTGCGATGATAGCTCAGTGGTTAGCGCGGTCGGTTCACACGCCAAAGGGCGTGATTCAAACTCCAACAATGAGCTTGAGCTGCCGATGAAGGAAAACATCGTGAGGAAACCATAGCATGATGGTAGCGTACTCTCTAGTACTCGGCTGGCTAGCTACCACACGAGAGTTGAAAATCTGCCGCCAAGCATCTAACGATGTATTCCGGTAGCCTTACTTGAGAGCCAGTTCCATTCCAGGCTAGGGTGTGCTTTACCATCTTAATGAGCTGTGATCAAACACCTAGCTAATGTTAAGTGACGATGTCGTCGAAGATGGTAAAGCACACCTAGCCTGGAATGGAACATTTGGACATGAACAATTAATATCTAAAAATTAAAAAAAAAAGACAAGTCAACTTTTTCCGAAACGTACTTTCCGAATTGGCCATGCGCAAACGCAGTTAAAAGCGTGCACGTTATAATTTTCACTTTTTATCTTTCACGGTCACCGACATTCAGGCATTTTAATGAAAAAACTTTCCTTTTTTTCTTTATTTATTCTTGTCAACAGTTATAAAATGTTGCCCTAGTCTACTTGAGGCACATTTCACTTTGTTTGCTACAATAATAATTAACCATTCAGTTTTAATACCACAGAATTTGTAATTACTAATTACCATATAATTTATTTGCATTCATAAAAGCTTTTACCGTTTTAACTTTAAGGTGGTCCGATTTCCATACAAACAAATGTTTGCCATTTATGGACAAATGGAGCATAATTTTACAGTGAAATCACAGCTACTGGCATTTATTTTGATCTTTATTTGCGGTTAATCAAAAATCATAAATTCATAAATCATTAATGAATTTGATTTTATGCCAATAATCTAATGTATTATTCAAGTAATTGTGATTTATCGCAAATAAAGACTAAAATAAATGACAGTAGCTGTGATTTCACTGTAAAATTTTGCTCCATTTGTCCATAAATGGCAAAAAACTATTTGTATGGAAATCGAACCACCTTAACCAAGATGTTACTTTTTTACTATGAAAACAGACGTAGTTTTACTGACGTTTAATTATTTCGAATACTCCCGACTATAGTTTCGGCCAAATCCGGTGGCCTTTTTCATGGAGAGACAGCTAAGTACGACCGGCGTACGGCCTCGTCTCTTCTCGGGTGAGGAAGGGTTCCAGAGCGCACTGATGCATCTCGGCACACTACCCGCTTCCACACCCGCACCCGCACACTAACGCACACCGCTGTACGTTGTACTCAACATTGTCTCCATGAAGAAGGCCACCGTATATGTATTCGATGTAAGTAATTAAACGTGATTAATCCCGCATAAGTGAAACAGAAATTTGATCATTGTCTTATTATTAAACTTTGCGTGTGCTATAACACCACAATGAAACGTTAAAAGTTTTTATAAACAACAAACATACATAAAAGTCGCCAATACATGTATTGCTTTAAAATTAACTATTTTCTCACTTACAATTTGTCATGAGTAGAAAACATGTTATTTATGCCTAAAAATATTTTACTACATTAAAACTAAAGTTTGCTATACACGGAAGGGCTTGACTGAACCGGGCGAAACTTCATCAGCTTCACCTGACCGGAAGTCTTCATACACAATCAGTTCGATCAGACTTGCTTCATTCATTCAGTTTTTGACTCAAACTTTTATGTTTGGATACTCTTTCCAGCTATTAAAGTATGATTGTTTTATGAAATGAGATGAAATTTACACGTACAGTAAGATTTTTAGAATTCGTATTTCCCAAAACTTACAACTTTTTTTTTATGTTTAACAGGCTAGGTGTTTGACCACATCCCACTTGATGTTAAGTGACGGTGTGGTCAAAGATGATAATGCACACCTAGACTGGAATGGAACTGGCTCTCAAGTGAGGCTGCCGGAACACACCGTTAGATGCTTGGCAGCAGATTTTCAACTTGAGGGTGGTAACTAGCCAGCCGAGTACTAGAAAGTACCCTACCACCATGCAACGTAAGAGTTATTGACTCCCTTAGTACAAGCTTTGCTTACTTTGAGGACAGATGTCGCTGTGTGTTATATAATTTACAGGCAGCTTGATTGTTAAATTAAGTATTAAAACCTAATTACATTAGCTTAAGTTAATCTGCGCAAAGGATATTTATAAACTTCATTGTACATCAAACAAACTATCAATTTGTCTCTTATTGTTTTATATGCAGTACTGTATTGCTTTCCCTGTCGCACGAGGCGTTAGGTCAAACAGTGTTTTGACCGGCTTTCAAATCGAATCAGGCTGAACTGATGGCAAAACTGATCGTGTATGGTGAGCTTTATTTATAAACATTTGTGAAGCCAGCGATATGTCAACTGTAACATTAGGGCCAGCCCCTCGGCTCTTAATTACAAACACACATTTTTACATAGAAGTATTATCTTAGCACCCTTTTAGATTCTGAACAATTTTCATAGGACGAGCAGTCGTGATTTATGATGGGAAGTGTCGTCTGTTGTCAAGGTCTATATTCGATTTGGTCTTGTTTATATGCCAGTTTTTTTATAGTTGCCAAGCTAGATGTTTGACCACAGCTCACCTGATCTTAAGTGACGCTGTGGTCGAAGATAAACACACCTAGCTTGGAATGGAACTGGATCGCAAGTGAGGCTACCGCAACACACACATACCTACTTGGCGGTAGATTTTGAACATGAGGTAGTTAGCTAGTCGAGTACTAGAGAATACTCTATCACCACGTTATGGTTATTTTACGATGTTTTCATTGTTGGAGTATAAACCTTCGGCCTTCGATTTTGTTTTGTGAACAAAATATAATATTTTTCTTTTAAGTCTCAAAGTAATGAGCACCAAAGCAGCGATGCCCTGGACTTTGTTTTGTTACTCAAAGATCAGTGTAACGGTGCAATGGTCATGGACAGGCGTTATCTCTTACCATCAGGAGAGCATCTCGTTCGTCTCATTATTTTTGACATAAAAAAAAATTATATACTTTTTAATTTTTTTTACATATTGTTTGTATGTTTTTGTTTCGCTGTAATGGCGTATCTATTTGAATGTATAAATGTTCTATTAAAATTATTCAGAATCTTTTATTTACCATAAAGAATTTCCAGGCACTTCTTCCCTTCATGTGAGTATATCTATAATTATACTTATATATATACTAGCTACTAAATCATATATCAATACATTTTTGGTCGTTACACATAAAACATATAATTAATTCTACACGAATACTCGTAACATTTAAAAATAATCGAGTTCTACTAATAAAATTAATATTTATTTAATTTTTTTTTATTGCTTTTTTTTTAATTACAAAATAGATGATTTATCCATAAATGCTGATCGAAAAGTCATTTTGTACAAAACAGGTGGAAAAAGTATATATGTTTTTTTTTATTAAATACATAAAATATGTATATAGAATACAGTGACACGGATTCAAATGATTGTATTTATCTACATTAATATTATAAAGAGAAAAGATTTGTATTTTTGGATTTTTGTATGTTTGTAACGATTTAGCTATCCCGTGATCTATTTTATTAGCATTCAAAGAAAAAGCTCAAATCACATGTGGATTTATTATGTTACTCACAAAATAAAGATTTTTTTTGTGGATCGCCTACTTTTAATGACAGTGAAAACTAATAGTACGGTACACTACGGTACGGTACTATTATGGTACGGTAATAGTACGGTACTGGTACAATATCATTTTTATATAATAGTCATTTGTAAAAACTAATAGTACGGTACACTACGGTACGGCACTATTATGGTACGGTAATAGTACGGTACTGGTACAATATCATTTTTATATAATAGTCATTTGTAAAAACTAATAGTACGGTACACTACGGTACGGTACTATTATGGTACGGTAATAGTACGGTACTGGTACAATATCATTTTTATATAATAGTCATTTGTAAAAGCTAATAGTACGGTACACTACGGTACGGTACTATTATGGTACGGTAATAGTACGGTACTGGTACAATATCATTTTTATATAATATCATTTGTAATAGTTATCTGACTTCCATAGTACAGGCTATGCTTAGTTTGGGGTCAGATGGCGCTGTGTAATGTCCTACAATATTTATTTATTTTTATTTAAACCCGTGTCGCACTGTACATGTAACCCTGTATTTATAAATTGACATCGATTTTATATGCAGCATTATACGCGAAATAAAGTAAATTAAAATATTAAATCGATTGATTGAGGCGTTTATTGCGAAAGTTCATTTTGAGTATTCAAGATATTAGAGATAGATAAGGATTGTTGGGTAGTTAGATAAATATTTAAATTAAATCGTCATCGCTGTTGTAATCAAAACGACTTTTACGGAAATACACTCAATATATAAAATATGTCGGTATAAATATATCTTGAATACTAAAAATTAAATGTTGTAAATTTGTAATTATTTGTAATACTTGAGAACGAATCGACTGCACTTTTTTGATGTTTAGGGAAAGATTGGTAAAGTAGCCCAAAAAAATTCGAGAAATAATATAATTAGTTTTATTTTTTTGGAAAAAAAGATCTCAAATTTGTTTTAAATCTTCCAGTTATAGAAATTCGATATATTTAGTTTTTTTTTTTGGGATTTTCGTAATAACGTCTCAATATTTTTTCAATAGTCTTACAAATTTGTTTGTAAATATTGATAAAGTTGCTCGGAAAATTTGATAAAACCCGATTGTTTTTTTTTCTATTACATTTTTGTATATACACAAAAAACATAAATGACAAGCGACAAATTTTGGGATATCTATAATTTAAAAAAAATTACATTCACAACACTGGCAAAAGCGCTAAGTGCGACGCCACAATCTTTTCACGTGAAAAGAAAAATAGAACCAATCATTATACCGTTAATGCTGCATAATAAAATACACCAATACACCTTACTTACAAACGTTGCTTAAAGATAACCAATAAAATATCACTCGTGGAAACGAGACAGACCATTTTATACGTAAGTTAATTTTAAGCAATGTTTATATGTAAAACTTTTAATATTACATCAGTAACCGTAATAATACTTAAAACGTTACAAAAATTTAGTCTTCATATCTATGTACATCAAATATTATCGGAAATCATTTTATACCTGCATAATATAGTAAGAGCTTTTCATAGACAAACAAAACCGTTTTAAAAATGTTTCGATTGTACTCGATAGCGGCCAAATGCATCTAGCATAGACTTTTCGAAGTTTGAGCAAAAAAAAAACATGGCGTCACAACTCCGCTGTTTTCTATCTAAATCACGGTGCCAACCCTAAAATTTTTGCTGTACATTTTATTCTTTTGCCAGCGGAGCCATGGGCGATTTTGACATTTATTATAATTGTTATTGATTTGACATTTTTGCATATTTATTCTTTATAATTTTTAATACTTTTACTGACATTTTTAAGCTATTGCATAGCTTCTATCGCGGGCCTTGAGCGTGGAGACCGAATCCAGAAATTCCGTAACGAAAATAACCTAACATCCCCCACTCCCACCGGCACAGCGGTGATACTTTTTAGTTTTACCATCTATCGATGAATAGCAGAACTTTTAATGACTTTTTTGAAATATCACGCTTGTCTCTTTAGTTCAGCAACTCGCCTCTAGGTGGCATTGGTTGTAATGCTATGCAATAGCTTTACCGCGGCAGTCCCCGAGTGCCACACGTCTTTTTTTTATTTATTTTAGTTTATGATTATTATTGAAAATTGACCTGTTAACAATATGATTATGAAACCACGCCTCGCGGTATCACTCGCGTAGTTCCCGTGCCCGTGGGAATACAGGGATAAAAGTAGCCTATGTCACCCGGGGATAGTGTAGCTTCCCAACGGTGAAAGAATTTTTGAAATCGGCCCAGTAGTTTCGGAGCCTATTTATTACAAACAAACAATCAAATCTTTCCTCTTTATAATAGTGTAGATAAAAAATAGATAAAGAATAATAACGAAACAAAATAATAAATACACGGTGTATAACGGCGGTCTTATCGCTTAGAGCGATTTCTTCCAGACAATCTCAGCAACAGACATCTAGTTAAGTTGCCGAAAGATAGTTCTATGATAAGCTCTTACTACTTATAAATTATGTAAACTTCATAAAATGTATCATTGTTGAACACATTTGGACGGTAGACTGTTTATATCTATTTATATTATATTTATAGCTGTTTATACTATAATAACAATTTATAACAATCAAACGGTTAATATAATTCAATATGCTTTGCTTTATTTATTTTTTTGTTTATTATAATACGGTTTTTGAATAAAACAATCAACATTTTACATGCAAAAAATAAACACGAATCATTTCATTTTTAAAAGAAAATTTCAATATTACTAATAATAGTTATAATAGCTACTGTATATAAAATTATATATAACACATAAAAAAAATATCACTTTATTGCAAAGATATTCAAAACTATGGATTTGCATGCATATACAAAAATCTACGCTTATTCAAGGCCTGGTCTATGATATTAATAATAAAGAATCATATTGTCATAATTATTTTATATGTGACATATTATTTCATTGACATTTTCATTGTATTGGCATATGTTATGATTTTGATATTTTTAAATATGAATGGGAAAATGACTTGTAACTTTGGTGTTATTAATAAAAGATTTGTATTCGCTGCCCGTCTGTCACCAGACTGTATCTCATGAACCGTGATAGTTAGACAGTTGAAATTCTCAAAGTTGAAGTCGAGCGCTCAGTCTCGACCAAGCGCTCGAAGAGTCAACACCTCCTGAGAATACCTCGTGTAGAGGCGAAACACGTGCCGGCAAGTGGTTACTGCAGAGAGAGGAGGATTTTAAGACTTATGGTTATTTTAATTCGATAGATTTTTGTCAAATTATATTTTTAAGTTTATGCCAAATTAGTTCTAGATATTAAGTAAGATTAGGTTTTTAGTTAATAAGTTGTTGTCAAATTAATTAAATTTAAGTCCTCATCACTGTTGTAACTGGAACGACTGTTAAGCGGAAATAAACTAAATATATACCTTGAATATTCAGAATAAATTAAATTTTTAAGGGGGCTACCAAACAACAAAAATTTTTTTGCTTGGTTTTATCAGATTTTTTTTTAATGAACTTAATTTAAATTCCTCAACACTAACCATTTTTAGTTATCACGAAATCCATAGTTTAAAACATCTTTGCTTTTGTACTCACTTCTATAAATTTCCATTTGTACCACAGTTTGGACAGTTTTTCTTATCAATTTCTAGTTGCGCCAATCTTTTTTGCAGATGCGATATCGTCGCGTCCTTTTGTTTCAACTGCATTTTTAACGTAGTTATGCTGTCTTCTAATGCACCGTACACTGCTTGTACCTAATAATACAAAAATTACAATTAAAAAAAACCGACTCCATGACCAACTAAACGCACTGCTCCAATAAAACAGCGAGGTTTCCGAGTAAACGAAAATATCATTGATATGTCTACAATTTTTTACTACGATTTTGTAATTTTTTTAAAAACAGCCCCATCGATTTCAATAAAATTTATCTGGAACCACCGCTGAAGCATGATCTACCAAACAATTGAATCATCAAAATCGATTTATTAGCGGAATTATCGCGTAAAAACATTTTAAAAATACAGTCGAATTGAGAACCTCCTCCTTTTTTAAGTCGGTTAAAAACAAGCGCAACTGAATGTTGGAAGCAAGTTGTTCGTCTGATGGTAAGCGATGTCAAATTGCAATAATTACAATAAATATCGAAGGACATTACACACAGCGCTATCTGACCCCAAACTAAGCAAAGCTTGTACTATGGGTACCAGATAGTCATAGTACTATACTGATAACAACAGTAACAAGTTAATTAAATAATAACAAAATAAATTAAATTTAAATAAATAGATTAAATTATTATACAAATGTCAATTCAATACAAAAAAAAAAATTAAATTACAATAAAAAAATAAGTCATAGATATTCTGATATCTGAGAAAAACTATATTCTGCCGCAAAGCAGTAGTGTGTAAACATTACTGTGTTCCGGTTTGAAGGGTACTGCAGCTAGCGGAATTATTGGACTGTTGAGACTAACCATCAATCATCAAAGCAGCGATGCCCCGGACTTTGTTTTGTTACTCAAAGTTCTGTGTATCACTGCAATTGTCACGGACAGGCGTTATCTCTTACCATCAGGAGAGCGTATCGCTCATCTCATTACTTTTACAAAAAAGAAAGGTACACACCTCAGGTTGATAGCTGAACACTTGAGGCGGTTCATCGAGACAAAAAAAGTCTCTTACAACGGGATGATTTGGCAACTTCTTCAGTATAGCGTTCACAAATATCTGCAGACCCCTCACTCTGTCTTCTAAGAACGCCGGCTCGAAGTTATCTCTGAACCAACGTTTGCCGGGCAATGGGAGTATTATGTTCGGTTGTTCAGACTTTATCCTCGAGTAGAGTCTCACAAAGTCAGTGTATCTACGGAACACTAACCACGACTGGTCACGTTTGTCATCCTCCACTTTTAGCTTGTAGATTGTGAATCTAAAATTAATAAAAAAAATTTTAGTAAAAATAGTAAAAAAAAGTTTGTCGATTATTTTTACTGAACTACATATAAAAATGGTCGTGTTTGGTTGGTGAAAAAATCCCGTGATTTTTCAAAGATTGAATTTTTGGCGGGAAAATTGAAAAATCATGTCATTTTCCAAAGGTTGAATTTTTGGCGGGAAAGTGGAAAATTTTTCTATTTTCAAAGGTTGTTTTTGGCAGGAAAATGGAAGAATCATGTGATTTTTCAAAGGTTGAGTTTTTAGAAGAAAAGTGGAAAAATTGTGTAATTATGCTAATGATGAGTTTTTGGCGGGAAAGTGGAAAAATCATGTCATTTTTCAAAGGTTGAGTTGTTAACGGGAAAATGGAAAAATCATGTAATTTTTTAAGGTTGAGTTTTTGGCGGTAAAGAGGAAAAAATCATGTAATTTTTTTTTAAACCCGTGTTTTAAATTTTAGTCTTTATGTATCTCTAAATAGTATGAAATAAAATCACTTCCTACCGTCTGTAGGTACGCTTAGTACTTTTAAAAAACTACGCAACGGATTTTAATGCTGCAATACCTGCTGTAATGCTATAATGCTGTATAACCTTTTGAAAAATGACATGATTTTTCCACTTTCCCGCCAAAAACTCATCATTTGAATAATTACACAATTTTTCCACTTTTCTTCTAAAACTCAACCTTTGAAAAATCACATGATTTATGTTACTCAATATCAAAATGTTGATAGATTAGTGAGAACATACATTAACCGAACAGCACGGTATGAAAATTGTTGTATGACAATGTCTATCTCTATTTATAATAAACTGCCTGAAAGCATAAAAGCATTGCCCATAGCTAAATTTAGAAATGAACTAAAATCCTGGTTGCTTCAAAAAAGTTTTTACTCTTTAAATGAATATTTGAATTTTTGATGAGTTCTGTCTCGGTTCTCAGTGGTTGCGTTTGGTTTACGTTGTCTCTATAGTGGGGTCAATTTTCGTATCGATCGTAGTTATTCAATTTAATTTAATTTAATCTTCAAACTACTAAAATACTAAAACATTGTATGCCCACGAGGACAAAACTGTTTAAAGTACCTTGTATTGTAAAAAAGTTCTGTGTATCGCTGCAATGGTCATGGGCAGGCGTTATCTCTTAACATCAGGAGAGCGCCTCGATCGTCTCATTACTTTTACATGTAGCGATGTAGCGATGCTTGTAGCGATGATAGCTCAGTGGTTAGCGCGGTAGGTTCGCATGCCGAAGGACGTGGGTTCAAACCCCAACAATGAGCTTGAGCTGCCGGTGAAGGAAAACATCGTGAGGAAACCATAGCATGGTGGTAGCGTACTCTCTAGTACTCGGCTGGCTAGTACCACCCTCAAGTTGAAAATCTGCCGCCAAGCACCTAACGGTGTGTTCCGGCAGCCTCACTTGAGAGCCAGTTCCATTCCAGGCTAGGTGTGCTTTACCATCTTCGACCACATCTTCACCTAACATCAGGTGAGCTGTGGTCAAACAACAAGCCTGTCAACCATTAAAAAAAAAAAAAAAAAACGTTTAAAAAAAAAAATTATCACCTTAAATTGTGCACAATAAAATATTTCATTTCATTTAATTTCAAAGAGTGGCATCAAAAATAGCCCGTTTTCCATCATTAGGCCTGCTCTTAGGAAAAAGAGATGCTTTAAAAGTTTACAAGAACGTTTAAAACCATAAATCTCCTTGTTATGTAATAGAATAGATATTACCTAGCTCGTTCCTCCATGACTTCATACCCCACTATAGGTATCTGCAATGTCTCATATTTCTTAATTTCTTGCCGATGTAAACGGATGTCAACATTACTGATGCTGTTCTGGATTCGGTTGTTTTTGGACCCTTCATTTATGTTACCCATGCTTTTGTAGTGCCCACGGGTTTGGATGGATCTCCTTGGTTCTAATACCTATAACAACTTCATAATTCAAGTTCTGGCAACCTAGACTAACTTCCAATCTTAAGGAGTTTTGGCGGGAACGCGGGAAGAGTCGTGTCGCTCCGTTGTATTTTTTTCCAAAACTAGTGTTTTGTCGAGTGTTTATGCATAAAAATGGTGGTGTTTTATTCATAAAGTGCCGATTTACAAGCGCGAGTGTGGGAAAATTATATAATGTGGTGAAACATAAGTTTTCGTGTTGCTTCCAAAACTCCATCGAAGCTTTATAGTAAAGTCGCCACTACTTTACTAAAGCATGACTGAACTTAACTGACACGAACTGGACTTGACAAAGACGACTTTGACGATAGCTATAGCTAAGCCGCCATAGAACCGGTCGCACCCGTAATTAGCTACTTATTTAATTCATGCCTGCGGGAAGGTATGTATCCCGCGGCGCTTAAAAGAGTAAAAATATGCCCCTTGTACAAAGGAAAGGGCAAAAAAGCAGACCCCAAGTCTTACCGCCCTATATCCCTTGTCCCCGCTATTAGCAAGGTGTTTGAGGTCGGTCTCAATAGAAGGCTACTTAATTTTGTCGTGGACCGTGGTGTCCTGTCGGAGCGGCAGTATGCGTACCGAGCCGGTCGCGCGACCACAGACTTAGTGCGCGAGGTGTTGTGGCGAGTGTTAACTGCGCGCGAGGCAAAACTGCAGGTTGCCTTACTTTGCTGCGACCTATCGCGCGCGTTTGATACCGCTGATCACGCCCTCATCGCAAACAAGCTGCGATTTTATGGGATCCGTGGCCCTGCCCTGTCCATACTGTCCTCCTTCATGTCTAAGCGAACACAGGTAGTGGTGGGTGATAGAGGTCGCGTCATGTCGTCAGAAGCGGAAAATGTGATGGGCGTCCCGCAGGGCTCCTGTCTATCTAATACTCTATTCAGTCTCCTCCTTAACGACTTGCCCGGCGCCATCGATGGCGCTGAGATATATATGTACGCCGATGACGTCGCCGCAGTGATCACCGCGCCGACGCACCGTGAACTAGAGTCGAGGCTGAATGGGGTGGTGAGCGAACTAGATAGGTGGTTCCGATCGAACGGGCTCGCGCTAAACAAAGATAAGACCTGCTTCCTTGCTTTTAACCTCAATGGCCACGCGACTGAGACTCATTCGGTAGCAGTCGGCAATACCGCTCTCCAACAAGTCCACAGTACGAAACTTCTAGGTTTCCATATCGACGGCGCGTTGACCTGGGAGACGCACATAGACGAGCTGTGCGGGAAGCTGAGCCGCTCGTGCTTTGCGCTCCGGCGGCTCGCGAGCACCGCTGCCCGCAGCGTAGTGCGCTCCTGCTACTTCGCGACCGTCCACAGTAACATCACGTACGGGTTGGAGCTGTGGGGCCGCGCTGCCGATCGTAATAGAGCCTTTGTTATGCAGAAGCGAGCTATTCGTGCCATATGCGGGGTTCAGGACGACGTCTCTTGCGTGGATCTGTTTAAGGAGCTACAGATTTTGCCTTTACCGTGTGAGTTCGTTTACCAGGTAGCCCTGTACACACATACAAACATAGATAAATTTCAACGCCGGGGCGTCCACAGCACGTTGGATCTTCGCAGTAATAAAAAGAAAGACCAACTAGTAACGCCGTCGCATCGGCTCGTCAAATCGGAGAGGTCGGTATACATTCTGGGGCCCGCGGTCTACAATCGCGTACCCGCTTCCATCCGGGATGCACCTTCCATCGCGTGCTTCAGAAGCAAACTAAGATCTTGGCTTCAAGAGACCTTGTTCTATGACTTTGACGATTATTTAAAACTAAGAGATTATTGAATTACTAGTAAGTAATTATAATATTTTTGTTTTTATGGACATTTAATTATATTGACATAATTTTATTGACATTTTATATGTGACATATTACTTTATTGACATTTTCATTTTCATTGTTTTGACATATGTAATGATTTTGATAATAATTTTTAAATATGAATGGAAAAATGACCTGTAACTTTGGTGTTATTAATAAATGATTTGTATTTGTATTTGTATTTGTAAGATACAGCAGAAATAACACTTAAGCCAAGACTCCGGCTGAAGGAATTGTGTAACATCCATGGCTAGAATAAATTATTTAAAAAAAAAAATCCAATCTTAAGGTGGCAAATAATTTTTTGCCATTTATGGACAAATGGAGCATAATTTTACAGTGAAATCACAGCTACTGGCATTTGTTTTGGTCTTTATTTGCGGTAAATTACAATTGCTTGAATAAAACAGTATGTTATTAGCATAAATTACAGTTTTATTTAAAAATCATAAATTCATAAATCATTCATAAATTTGATTTTCTGCTAATAATTAATCTACTGTTCTATTCAAGCAATTGTGATTTACCGCAAATTAGGACCAAAATAAATGCCAGTAGCAGTGATTTCACTGTAAAATTATGCTCCATTTGTCCATAAATGGCAAAAATTTATTTATATGGAAATTGAACCACCTTAAAGCGAATTTCGAGGGCTATTAAAAATGTATAAAATTTCTAATCGATCAGTGATAAATACTCACATATACATAGGGGCTGTTTATCTTCAAACAACTGAACAGACTTTCTTGAATCATAATAATATTTTTTTATGTGACTTTCAATTAAGTCACATAAAAAAAATATGTAATTCGCCATTTTGTGGTGGCGGACATCTTGGATTTGAAATGTATCATAGTGTATAGTATTCTACTCGTCAAGCCCTTACATTTGATACCCATATTGAGGGAGTTGTGAAAAAAATATGTAATCCGTAATAAAAGTGTAAACTCTTTATAACATTATTCTTTATAACGATAAACTCTCTATAACATAGAAAAGATCACAATTTGGTTGGTTTACCTTAAAACCCACACATTGATACACTCTTTATAGCGCAGCAGCCATTCTCTATTAAGAAGAAATGTGTTCATATTTAGACACAGAAAATCGTCACGGTGTTATTGTTTATGTTATCTTATCAGGTTACAAAAGATGCCGACTAAACCTTTGAGGCCCCGAAACTTCTAAGGTCGTAAACAGCCGTCTTGCTTTTGTTATTGTGAATTGCCTTGAACACGTGCTTGGTTTGCTTGAAAGGATGGTCTCGAACTAAACACCTACCTATCGTATTATCAGTCGTGAACCAACTTTGAAACTGTTAACATGGCCAGTAAGAAAAGCGTTATGTGTAGACGAAAAAGTTAAAACATACATTGAAGATTATTGTTAATTTGGTTGTTTTTCTTTCTTCACTCCATATAACGATAACTCTCTATAACGATAAAAAATGCTCGGTCCCTTGAGTTTCGTTATAAAGAATTTACACTGTATTATTAAACTTAATCTTCTTAATAATGTGGCAGTCTATTACATTCCATCTGCCATTGGCAGAATTGTCTAGTATAAATAAATAAATATCGCAAATAAAAATAGTATTTATTTATTTATTACATAACATACAAAACAGAATGCAATAACATTTACAACAATTCAAATACCTACACAATTTTGATCTGTATTGCATTCCAAGACTATACATGTCTAGGAGCATTACAATTACATTTAAGAAAGTCGTTAGATAATAATTGGGATGATATTATAATTATAAATTAAATTAAATAAAGTAATAATAATTAATTAGTCAATTGTTTAGTCAAAAAATATATAGAATGTCATAAATAAATTAACTAAACTAAGTTGTATTAAAATCTAAGATAATTTTAATCTGTCTTTGAAATTGATATAGGTTAGTATAATTATAGTATCTTCGCAAAGTCAATTAACAAAGAATTGAAGTTGAAAAGTCCAAATGGCAACCAATTTTAAAAACCTTCAAAACATACCTCATTATCTGAAGCAGCATTTTCAGCATACCGAGATTTATAGAAGTTGTTGAACTTGCTGACAGGATCATGGTCTTCACTAGATGTGGACGACACATCATTGTTCATATCGTCTGTTCTACTATTTTGTACCATATCCATTTTGTACTATATTGATTTCGTTATTTTGTAGTAATAAAACTGTAAAGAATTACAGTATTATTTTTTTGTCACCTAATCACATAACAGCCTTGCAGCCCTGTTGGTTCATTGGTAATATGTCTGCTTCAAGAACTGAAGGGTGTGGATTCGATTCCCACCCAGGACAAACTTTGTGGTATAAACAAATGTTTGTACTGTGTCCGGGTGTACTGTATGTATTACAAGTACATATGTATTTACAAAAAAAAGTATTCTATCAGTTATCCGACTTCCATAGCACAAGCTTTGCTTAGTTTGGGGTTAGATGGCGCTGTGTGTAATGTCCTGCGATATTTATTTATTTATAAGTAAATTATGGAATGAGAATTTAATATCTTTTTTCATTGATACAAGAATAAAATAAATAATAAATATCGCAGGACATTATACACAGCACCATCTGACCCCAAACTAAGCAGAGCTTGTGCTATGGAAGACAGGTAACTGATAGAATACTTAAATACTTTTCTTTTTTTTGTAAATACATACTTATAATACATACAGTACACCCAGACACAGAACAAACATCGATGTTAGTCACACAAATGTTAGTCCTGAGTGGGAATCGAACCCACGCCCTTCAGCTCTCGAAGCAGACACACTACCAATGAACCAACAGGGCGGTCAAAAATAAAATATATAAGGACTTTTTACATAGCTTCTATTAACTCCAAACTAAGCAAAGCTTGTACTATGGGAACCATATAACGGATTGTATACTTTTTTGTTAATACATACACAACACACACACACACAGAACAAACATTTATCGTCACATAAATGTTTGCTTTGGTGGGAATTGAATTCACACCCCACAGCTCTTATGGCAGATATTCTACCAAATAAGCTAACAGGGCAGTCTAAACCCAAAGACACTTTTATAGATACAATCTATCTGCCTACACAAAGAGAGAGGCAACTATCTTTACCATACAAAAGTAGTAAATAAACTACAACAAATTGAAAAGACCTTGAAATCAATTAAAGGGTGTGATAATAGCTTACGGAATCTCTGATGACGCTGCTTACACTTTACACAGGTGTCTTCGCAATCATTGATATAAAATATTGTAGTCAAGTCACGATCATAACAATACGGTTTCAATGAAGTTTTACTTACACCAAAACTGCAAGATTTTTGTTTAGAAATAAAGGTTAGCGTCGCAGTAAAAACAAGGTTTGGCAGATAACCAGTTGTACTAAACCATACGTAACAATACACAAAAAATGCAAATTAACTGGATTTATCAGCGTAAAATTAAATTAAAAGCAAAGCAAACAAAATAAGTTTTTCGCTGATGTTCGTTTGACGCTTTGACGTATTTTGATTTTTTTTTTTTTTTCGTTAATTTCCCCTTTCGGGCAGGCTAAAGCTATAAAGCCATACTGCCTCGTCTTCAGTGTTATTTCTGCTGTATCTTAACTATGGTTATCGTCAAAGTCGTCTTAGTCAAGTCAAGTTCGTGTCAGTTCGTGCCAGTCATGCTTTAGTAAAGTAGTGGCGAATTTACTACAAAGCTTCGATGGAGGTTTGGAAGCAACACGAAAACTCATGTTCCACCACATTATATCATTTTCCCACACTCGCGCTTGTAATTCGGCACTTTATGAATAAAACACCACCATTTTTATGCATAAACACTCGACAAAACACTAGTTTTGGAAAAAAATACAACGGAGCGACACGACTCTTCCCGCGTTCCCGCCAAAACTCCTTGCAAAATTATTAAGATACAAACATAGACTATAAATAATCAAACGAAATATAAAATCAAACCAAGATTTAAAAAACTTATGTTAAAGTTGCCATTGAAGTGGACTTGCCCTTTATTTTATATAATTAATTTTGACTGTGAATCATGCTCATTTTACATTATTTACATTTTGCATCAGAAAAACATTTTAAAACAAACAAAATGTATAAATTTGCGATGTCAAAAAAACATTAAAAAAATTTGTAGACATGATTTTTTTTTAAATCGTTGTCGGCAATGTTGACCCTTTTAGCTGCAAATCTACCATTTCAATTTTAGAATTTTTCGGTTTTACCCCTTTTAATCCATAACAACAGTTTTTGTTTTCCCCAGTTTAGTTGGATTTTTTTTATCAAAAAAAAAAATATTAAAAGAAAATTGGTTGGTTTAATTTTTTTAAAGCAACCATTTAGATGAGGCGTTAAGAACTCCAAATAAATTTGCCGATTAATTAAAAATAATGGTTTGTTTTTCTTTTCTTTGATCATTCGGGAGTTTTGGCGGGAACGCGGAAAGAGTCTTGTCGCATATAATGTTCTCTGTGTCGTGTCGCTCCGTTGTATTTTTTTCGGAAACTAGTGTTTTGTTGAGTTTATGCTTAAGAATGGTGGGTGTTTTATTCATAAAGCACCGAATTACAAGCGTGAGTGTGGGAAAATGATATAATGTGTTGAAACATGACTTTTCGTGTTGCTTCCAAAACTCCATCGAAGCTTAAAGTAAAGACACCACTACTTTACCAAAGCATGACTGGACTTGACCAATACTAGACTTTGACTGTAACTATAGATGTAAGACATGAATTATAGTAAAAACTGAAGACGAGGCAGTATGCCTTTATAGCTTTAGCCTGCCCGATAGGGCAAATTATATTTAAAAAAAAAAATGTTATTGTTGTCAGTTGTATGTACCTAGAGGAGTTTTGGCGGGAACGCGGGAAGAGTCGTGTCGCTTCGTTGTATTTTTTTCCAAAACTAGTGTTTTGTCGAGTGTTTATGCATAAAAATGGTGGTGTTTTATTCATAAAGTGCCGAATTACAAGCGCGAGTGTGGGAAAATGATATAATGTGGTGTTTTGAAACATGAGTTTTCGTGTTGCTTCCAAAACTCCATCGAAGCTTTATAGTAAAGTTGCCACTACTTTACTAAAGCATGACTGGAATTAACTGACATGAACTGGACTTGACAAAGACGACTTTGACGATAACTATAGCTAAGATACAGCAGAAATAACACTTAAGACAAGGCAGTATGGCTCTATAGCTTTAGCCTGCCCGAAGGGGCAAATTATTAAAAAAAAAAAAAAATTGTAAGTATCTACTACGTTTTCAATAAATTTTCCGACCATGTCTCGCTTCATGTTACTTAATTTCGAAGATTTCAGCTTGAACCAAGATATAACAAAAACTATACAGCCGTTTAATCCGTTTTGCATTTGCTGCCTCGACCGAGATGTTCCGATGTTTGATTTGGAGAAATGCGACCACAGTGAATATTTAGATGCTCATATTAATCCGGAGGTTTGTTTTTATAACGAATTGCTATCTTTCCACTATTATACGATATCTAAATCAATCAATCAATAAGTTTAAGGCAATCTAAAGTTGTCGCTAATCGTCTAAGAGACTACTAACGGAAATGGAAACTTTTGCTAGCCCACTAGTAAAAGTTTCCATAACATTAAACAAAACAGTTTACAAAAGCCATTATTCCTTGAAAACAAGTTCCCATTCTAGGTTATAGATATGTGCTCAGTGGATAGTTTTTGTGCATCATCACATTTTAGGGTTTAGTATTTGATTGAAACTGAAACTGTACCTAGCAAATGATGTATCTGTTCTGACTATGTTCTGTTTTGTGTATCAATAAATAAAAATAAAAATATTGCTACACCCAGACAGTATTTACAAAAAAGAACTAAATTCTATCAGTTATCTGTCTTCCATAGTACAAGCTTTGCTTAGTTCGGGGTCAGATAGCGCTGTGTGTAATGTCCAACAATATTTACTTTCTATTCCAGCTAAAGCAATATAACCAGCTTGTTTGCTTCAACTGCCATGTTACATTGAAGAAAATAAAGTCCTTTCGAGCACAAGTCATTGAGAGCTGCAGTATTCTGCTATCTGGTGTAAGTACGCATCTTCGCTTAGCATCAGGCGGGATGGTGGTCAAACGCAAGCCTATCTACAATAAAAAAAAAAAAGTACTTCAGACACGCCTTGACTAGATCACTAATGTCAAGATGAACAGATTCAACAGATGAACCAGTCAGTCATTGTCTCATTGAATGAATGACTATACTCTGTCTATATTATATTAACAGCCTTTTGACATTAACTATATCATAATATTTATATCAAGAAGTTAGGTTCCTGTGGGATTACCACATATGTTCAAGGGCACTGCCACTACCTACTACCGGATGTCACCAAGTTTTACAATACACAATAGTAATTACTACTCTACTTATGACTTGATAATGACCTGAATTTATTTGTTAAATTCCACGCGGGTGAAGTCACTTGTAACAGCTAGTTTGAAATAATTTGGTTTCTATCACTTTTCCCCCTTCCCGCCAAAAGGGCAAAACTGTAATTGTCAATAACAAACTTTTTTTAATTCCAGAACTTAACTAATACTACAATAAATGAAAAAAAACTTAATAATTTGATCATTCAGAATGTTGTAAATGATTTACATTTACCACCAAACTTGGAGGATACAGAAGACTTGATCAATGAAACCATAGACAATAATCATGAAGATTTTAGCAATGTCCAAAACAGTTCAAATATGGAACAAAGTTTCACTCACAATTTTACCAACATAAAACAAAATGATACAAATATAGAACCATTCATAGAAGAGAATTTAATACAAGAACAGAACAGGCTGAATAAAAACATAAAAACTGCTTTAGAAATATTAGAACGCAACAATCAGAATTTTGTTTCTCTGAGCAGCCAGCTGCAATTTTTGAATGGAGAACACTTATCTTTTTTAGAACCGAGTTTGCTTAGCAAGGAGATTCTAACTGACATACCATTAGTTCCCGCCAAAAGTTTAATTACAGACATAGATAATGGTTTGTTAAACAATTCGAAGTCTTTAGAAATTGAAATAGATGGTACAGATAGGATATTCTATGACAGTTTAGATTTGAGTCCAGAACTCATGGAGAAAGAGACAAACTCAGCTGAAAAGATGGAGGATGTAGTTTCACATTGCGTGATCCAAAAAGAAACTGAACCAAAGACAAAATCCAGTACAACAAAGACGAAAAAAGGTAAAATTATCAAGGTTTTTCATAATTATAAGTTGTTATGGCTTAGTAAAAAAACTTAAAATCCCATATGTATGTATAATTTTTACTAAAAATGTGTTTTTGAGAAGAAAGTATGTAGGTTTTGAAATTATAGCTTGTTGACGTCATTGTCGAGCAAAGTGTCAAATTTCTGCTAAAACAAACTAAACTTTAGTAACAAAAATATAAACTTTTACATTTTATAATATTAGTACGATAAACAATCTTGCCATAACGTGTTTTGTTACATATTTTTTTTGCAAGTGTTCATATACAGGACTAAATGAAAAACGTTTCACGTCAAAAAATACATGTTTTCGTTTTTTTTTAATGTGTTACAGAAAAAAAAGTACAGAGACCCAATCTGATACAGTGTGCTAGAAGGATTAAGTTGAGTCATGAGGAATTGGACCGAGAAAGAGTTCAGCAAGCTCAGTCAGATGCCTACCTTAGATATAAGTTCAGGTAACTTTTTTTTTTAACTAACTTATAGAAAGTTTGAGGCACCTCCTTTTTTCAATTCGACAATTTTTTTTTTGTATGTAAGCTACGCGATCATTCCGCCAATTATGAATCAATTTTGACGAGTTTTTTTTTCTTAGATTATACTTCAGAGGTACCATAGAATTTTTTTCGAAATCGATGGAGCGGTTTTTAAAAAATCGACAACAATGTAAAAATTGTATACGTCGATGATATTTTCGTTTACTCCAAAACCTTGCTGTTTCATTGGAGCAGTGTGTTAAGGGTTATGGAGTTGGATTTTTTTTAATTGTAAATTTATATATAATGTATAAATAAGTATATATTATATTAAATATATTTATATAAATTAGTATTTTATTATATATATTTTATTGATGACTTTGACATTATTCATTTTTCTTTTCTTTAGTTTTGGCATCGCATCTTTAGCATTTGCCAGTGTCAAGTGTTTCATATTTTAGAAGTTAAATAAGTGTCCTCGTAGCTAAAGTTATTAACAAAGCCCAGTCCGTGTCAGTCAAGTCCAATCATGCTTTAATAAAGTAGTGGTGACTTTACTAAAGATTCGATGGAGTTTTGGAAGCAACACGAAAAGTCATGTTCACCGCATTATTTCATTTTCCCACACTCGCGCTGGTGATCCGGCACTTTATGAATAAAACACCATCATTTTTATGCATAAACACTCGACAAAACACAAGTTTTGGAAAAAACATAATGGGGCGACACGACTCTTTCTGCGTTCCCGCCAAAACCCCCATTGTTCATATACACATTTATTTTACTTTTTTTTTTATCTCTTTCAGATGTGAAACATGTATTGTTGGTTTCAACTTCAAGGAGAATTTAGTGGACCACGTTAAAAGGAAGCATGGCCCGAGTGAGGGAGATAGCGTGATATGCACGATATGCTCGCAACTAATACGTAACAAAGGCAGTGTCACGGAACACAACTATAGGCATTATACTAGGTTTGTTTTAATTTTTTTTCTTCTGTTTTGGCATTGCACTCTGTGCATTCTGCCAGTTTCAATGTGTATTCCGTATTTTGTGTGCTGTCTTCAGCTTATTAGTGTACATTACCATTGTTGAACAAAACGCTATATCGGAAAACTTTAGTTCTCAGACTTTTTAATTAATCCCAGATAGTATAAATAGTAACAAAATAAATATACATAATTGTAAAAAGTATTTAAGTATTCCAACAGTTATCTCACTTCCATAGTAGCTTTGCTTAGTTTGGGGTCAGATGGCGCTGTGTGTAATGTCCTACGATATTTACATGTAAATACATAAATACATGATAAGTTTTTTTTTGTTGACAGGCTAGGTGTTTGACCACAGCTCACCTGATGTTAAGTGAAGGTGTGGCACTAATTGATAACTATAGTTTTCAAGCTATGCTTTATATATGTGATATTTATTTTAATTGCAGATATGAATGCGTCAGATGTAGCAAACGATATCATACACATGATGAAGCTATGGAACACCACAACAAGCACAAATGTATTAACAAAACGAAGAAAGCTTTCAAAAACAAATGTATAGCACAGCTTAAAAGAAATAAATTAAAAATCAAACCATCCAAGGTTTAGTACAAAGACTTACAGACTGACTCATGCAAGAAATTCTTCTTCTCCAATCGTTCCCTCATGTCTGAGGATCGTGGTCACTGGAACCTCTTAAACGGACAATCTGTCTCCATCGATTCCGGTCCGAAGTAGCCCTCACAACCTGGTAGAATTTAGAAGAGGAGGTGGCTTCTTTCACTTGGTCAGACCATAGTGTTGGCGACCGGCCTCGTGGTCTCTTTCCTTCGGTATTGCCAACAATGACCAGCTTTTCAAGGCTGCCATCCCCTCTTCGCATTATATGGCCGAAATAACGTAGCAAACGCTGTTGATATGGTGGACAGTCGGGTATCAATGCCGAGTTGGGAGAGAATAGATACATTTGTGCGTTTGGCCGTCCATGGTATACGTAGCATTCGCCTCCAGCACCACATTGCAAGAAATATACTATCCAATATTTATTTATATTATATAGTTGTCCGAGAAGCCTACGATAGGCGCGAAGTTAGTCGCGCGCCTAATTAGACGAACTTCACTTTGTAAAACCCAATGACGTTTTTACTCTCAATATACAAATAATTCAAGAAGCAAATACTCCTTTATTTAACTCCGGTACATCAGCTAAAGATGTAACATGGTGGCTCATGAGGGGAACGAACCCGTGACCTTCGCGTTATCAGCGCGAACTAGCCATGGGTAACTCAACAGATTTACTTTCTTTTTTTTTTCTTTGGTTTTGGCGTCGCGTTTTAGCATTTGCCAGTGTCAAGTAATTATATATTTTCAAGTTTCAAAAGTTAAATAAGTGCCATCGTAGCTAGTTCTAGTCAAAGTCGTCTTTGTCAACTCCAGTACGTGCCAGTTAATTCCAGTCATGCTTTAGTAAAGTAGTGGCAACTTTACTACAAAGCTTCGATGGAGTTTTGGAAGCAACACGAAAACTCATGTTTCACCACATTATATCAATTTCCCACACTCGCGCTTGTAATTCGGCACTTTATGAATAAAACACCACCATTTTTATGCATAAACACTCGACAAAACACTAGTTTTGGAAAAAAATACAACGGAGCGACACGACTCTTCCCGCGTTCCCGCCAAAACTCAACAGATTTACTTGAGTCACGCCGCGGCTCGCAGCTCAACCCTTGAGCTGAAAACTTGAACCGGCTCAACAGGTTATTACAGATCAGTTCACGTATTAACTCGAGGGAGTCATTTAGTCAATAGCGAAGTAAACTAGACCTTATGCAGCGCTAGAATATGCAGCTCACATGCAGCTTGGTTTATAGTTGCAGCTCAACAACGTTGGAAATGTTCTCAATTTATCGGGAAATCTACTGATATTATTATTTGTATTTCGGATACTTACTTAGCAATTGTGTTTCGTTCATACACACACTGCTTCAAAAAACAGATCGCGTCGCATCGGCTCCGTTCGGTTCACTTTTCAATTTCGGTTCGGTTCGCAATTCAGTTCGATTAGCTGCGGTCGGGTGCGTGACAACGATGACCCGTTGAGCCGCAAGCCACGATTTGAGCTGCTTGATCTGCGGTTGAGCTGCAGCTCAACGGTTCAAACCTACGCGATCTGAATATTTGAACCGGTTCTGATCTGAGTTACACACGATTAGCACGAACACACGAATCAGCAAATTACCCACGGCGTAGGACCTGCTACAAAAAGGTTTAAAAATATCTTCACTACTCGACGCTTGATGATGCCAGATTGATTGATTGGTTTCAGTACTTCTAGTGTTTTCTTGCTAATTCATCGCCCAATATACCCCTACTGTTGGTCACAGACTGCTCCATGAATGGGAACTAATTATAAATAACACAAAATGTTATAACATTTTAAGTTTGTTGCCCCTTCAAAAGAGAGCCAACTAAAAACTTAGTACGAATTAAGTTTTTAGTTGGCTCGGCAAAATGGGCTTAACTAAAAATAATAAAACAAATATACATATTTTATTAAGCAATAGAGAAATATCTTTAAAAATCCAATTTTCAGTCCCAAAACATGATTAAAACACAAGAAACTCCTATCTTTGTTCTACCTGCATATAAAATGTATAAATCTACACAAAAAAGTCCTGCAGTGCACACACAGCGAAACAGTAATCAGTTTTTTTTTTTTCTTCTTATTCCTCCGAGGAGGACTTGGCGTCGCACTTTCTATGCATTTGCCAGTGTCAAGTTTTCTTATCAGTTTTTCGCCTTTTGCCAAAAAAGTGTTTTTTTTTTCACTGTTTATATCTAGGAGTGTGATATAATTATACCATGGGTTTAATATGTAGAATAGTTAATTATTACCCCTAACCGTGATTTTATTTTCCATTTTCTTCAGCTTTTTCTTTCTGTAAGAACCTGCTACAAAATATACTCTACGTTTAAAACTAAGAAAAAAAATTAATGAAATTGTTGAAGGCATTCTCAAGTTACGGCATGTCCAAGGCAAACTGGGATATACATAAATATTATGAGATTTACTTGGTGGTAGATCTCCTTAGCAGGAGGTCGTCTAGGTAGGTACCATCGCAGTACCAGATATTCTGCCGCTAAGCAGTAGTGTGTAAACATTACTGTGTTCCGGTTTGAAGGGTATTGCAGCTAGCGAAATTACTGGGCTGTTGAGACTAACCATCGAGTCTCAAAGTAGTGAGCACCAAAGCAGAGATGCCCTGGACTTTGTTTTATTACTCAAAGTTCTGTGTATTGCTGCTATGGTCATGGACAAGTGTTATCTCTTACCATCAGGAGAGTGTCTCGTTCGTCTCATTATTTTTCATATAAAAAAAATTAAAAAATTATGAAGTGACATTACATGTGACTTTGTTATTAATTATAATAAGTAAAACAAAATTCATTCCTCCTCAGTCTTTATTCCCCACAGTTTTAGTTCATCTTCACATGCTGTCAGCAGCATAGCATCCATTGGGTGATGGCTCAGGGACACAACTGGCTTGCTCATACTATGCACCAGTTTTTGCTTTATGGTACCACTTATCAAATCCCAATAAATAACCTCCCCTGTCGCCGACCCAGATATTATATGGCTGTCCTTCTCGTTCACAGCATTCTCTAACATATAATCGTTACAAACATGACCTGAAAATGTGTTGAGCACCTCCCCTGAATCTTTGTCAAAAAGTTTAACTGTTCCATCATTGCAACTGAGAATGTAGCATTGTCCATCGTGAGTTAAGCTACCATATGTTACTATATGACCGATGTAGTCTGAAATCATTGCACCAACTCTGATATCGTAAAGTCTTACATGACAGTCAACTGAACAGGTTAAAATTTCGTGATCGGTCACTTGTACAGAAGTTATGGTATCTTTGGCATCTTTTAGAACTTGTACAGGCTCCTGCCGACGGCTGTTGATGTCCCAGAACGCGACTGTATTGTCTACAGACCCTGATACAGCTATGGTGGACTCTTCGTTAAATTTTACACAGGTGACTGAGCTGGCGTGTCCGCGGTATCTTCGTAAAGGTTGCCCTGTGGTCACGTCCCACAAAATCACTGATTTATCACTGCTACAGGACACTATATGGTTGTTTTCGCAAGAGCCGGCTGCATCTAATACTTCGTTAGCGTGTCCGCCGTAAGTTTTCAACAGAAGTTGTCGGTGTGGGTTCCAGAGTTTGATTTTCTTGTCAGCACCGCATGTGAGACAGTATGAACCATCAACGTTGAATCTGATCGCCCGGATTACTTGCTGCTTGCACTTAATTGTGGCTATAGTAATTAAATCAGTCATAATTCAGATTTTCACGAGAAAATATCACCTAACGAAAGTTGTTTTGATTAGGATTTTATTTTCTTCTACAAGGGCAGAGTGAGTCCGTTCCTAAATGTCCACAAACTACATAACGTTCACATTTCATTATGATTAGCGCTGTTGGTATATTTCGAACCGCAATCCGCACCTTTCATTTGGGAAAAAAAATGTCTCAGTGACAGCTATGAACACAAAAATTGGACTGTGTTCTATAATTTTATTGATATTCAATGCATCAAGGCCATATTTTTATCTCCTTCTAACTTCAACAAATTCAATTTTGTGTAGTGCTTTTTCTCTGTCTAACTGATTAAATAAAGTTGGAAGTCTACGTACTCTGTCTCTGTCTTTCTTTATGATTGACGAAAAAAAATCACAAACGACGCGACGACGGAGTGTAGTTTCGATTAGTGAAAATTATTATTTGAAAATAAAAGAAAACCTATATACCGAATCAAACATGAGCAATGGGTGCTAAAACTCAACCCAGCGCTAAAGACTCCAACGTGAGACGCCCACCATTTAGGTGCGACGAATGTGAAAGGAATTTTCAAACTCTTGCAGCGTTCAAGTCTCATTTCGCAAAGCATCCGGAAAAACACAAACAGTTGAATAATGATATTGAATCCAAAGAAGAGAAAAAGACAGCATTTGTGCCTCCGACGTCACGTGTCAGTAAAAGATTACAGCAGAAGAAATCGGTCGACAGCGAAATTATTTCAACTCCGAGCCAGCCGAGCAGTAAGACAGTATTTCAGTGCCCTAAATGTTTGAAAGAGTTTGGTGTATTTTTTCCGGCACAGAGACACATAAAAAATCGTCACTGCGTTGACAAAGAAGGAAATCCAGTGTAAGATTTATTTTACATAATTTTATATTAAGACAGGAGTGTATTGAGGACAGGGGCAAACTACATGGCATTTTTTGTCTCTATTCAGTCTAATGTATTGTCAGTTTAAATAATATTATTTCATTGTAGTACTACAACTGCTTACATTATAAGTGAAAGTGTTTCAGCCTCTTTAGTTAGAATGAAAAAAACCTGGACATATTAATACTTTGTTCAAATTAATTCTCTTAACCTGAAAATATTTCTGGGTCAAAAGCAAAGCAAAAGAGAAAAATTTGCTTAATTATCTAAATTTTAAAACAGTTTTATTCCATAATTCTGAATTTGTCATAAAGAAGTGTATGCTTATCAAAAATTATTGTGTTCTCAGGTCACCTAACTCACTAGATTTGATACAACCAATACGTAAAGAAGTTTGCACAATGTGTGACAAAGTGCATGGCAGCCAACACTGCGGAGATATATCAAATGAAGGGTCTCATAACGGCATGTATTGTTGTCTAGCATGCAAACAGACCTTCTTAACAGTGACTTCCTTTGATGAGCATGTAGAAGAAAGCCATGATGATTCTGTTACAGTTATTATCCTGGAAAATATGAAAGGTAGGTTGTTATTACAGATTGTATAAGGCCTGAGGTGTTAAACAAAATTAAAATGTATGCCTAACAGCACAGAAACTAACACACAGAAGCTGATACAGCTGTTACAGTTGTATCAGCATATGCAGTCAATTTATCTGTTTTCTTTACCTTCTAACCTGAAACCAGCAGCCTCACGAGCTAGGTGTGCTATCTATGACCATACTGTCAATTAATATCAAGTTAGCTGTGGTCAAAACAACGAGTTTGTCAACCATGAAAAAAACTTTTTTTTTTCGACCATTGTTAAAGGTAGTTGGAATTATTGTATAATGTGTAATGTAATATTATTCTTGTTTCTTCATTAATTTATAATGTGCAAGCAGCATTCATCTATACTATTATAAAGAGGAAAGATTTGATTGTGTGTCTGTTTGTTTGTATTGAATAGGCGCCGAAATTACTGGACCGATTTCAAAAATTCTTTTACCGTTGGGAAGCTGCCCCATCTGAGAAGGATATAGGCTACTTTTTATCCCTATATTCCCGCGGGAACGGGAAATACGCCGCAAGGGGTCCGCTAGTTGTTAATATGCTTTTATAATGCAGTGGTTAATCAGAACTACTAGTCACAAAATTAAGTCTTGTATATCACTGTATTAATGATGAGTGATAGTGATTCTCTAGAGTCTCATTATTCATTATTTTAATGAAAGTGTTTGTAATATCTACTTTTTACATTTCAGAATTTCAGAATTGGAAAAGCAATTTGGAGGCTAAACAGCGTGTTAAATATTTAACACTTAGCAACACAGCACAGAAACTATATTACCAATGCAACTATGTGTCTCCACAGAATTCTGCTGATATCACCCATTTATGCCCTTCCGTTATAATTGCAAGAGAACTTTCAAAAGAAATACATGTGCGTTACTATAAAGACCACCATGAACATACATGTGAGAACTATATACACCAACCAAAGATTAAAAACGCATCACCAGAGGATAATGACGATAATGTATTTGAAGATATTGTAAAGAGTGGTGTAGATGTTTATATCAAAATAAATGATATTATGAAAAGTATAACTCAAAAAGCTGCAACATTGAAAAAGGCAAAACTGAAACCATTGTATTTGTTAGCATTGGAAATGCAGCTGTATATAAACAGTCTTAAAGACGAAAATGAAGATGAGGACGAACCAACTTTATCGAAAAAGCATATTATATCAAATTCTGATGAAAAAACTGTTATTGACGACGATGGTCAAGATGAACTTAGTGAAAAATCTAAATCTAGTAAAAATATGACAGATGATCAAATACTTAAAGCTTTAGAAGGAACACGGGCTTTGACTCGATCAAAACGGAAGAACGGAGAGTCGCCGGCTCCAGAGCCCAAAAAGAAATTGCTCAAAAAAAGTGAAACAAACGCAGGTTTAAAGGAAAACAATTCACCAATAGACTTGGTTTGTTCCGAGAGATTTGAATCTCCTAAACCCAATATTCCATCACCATTCAGCCAGTCACCTTCCTTCAATGATTCATACAAGCAATTTATAGACAGTACATCCCCAAAAGTTGAAAATGACATGAATATTACAAAAAAGGTTGTTAAAAAAGAGGTGGTGAAGACTAGAATAGGACAGTTCACTCCGAGCCCCAAAAAAGCTAAGGTGCCGTTTGAATCTGAAAATGTTACCAGTAAAAAGAAGAAAAAAACATTGGTGAAAACTACACCTTTGAAAGACGTAAAATTGGAAGATGTTGAATATGAAGTTGTAGAGCAAGAAAACGACTGTAATATTCTGATTCTTAAGATTTAGTTTAATTCTGGATAGTTAGTGTTGAAGCAAAAATACATATTTTTGTTGAACTAGAGCTAGACGAATAGACTGAAACACAAAGTTTTACTTTGAATAGCAAAAATAAAATCTACATGACTCACTTGAAAACTTAAAAGCAAGGGTATTAGTTAATATTGTACACTTGTTTTTAAGCTATTGCATAGCTTCTATCGCGGGCCTTGAGCGTGGAGACCGAATCCAGAAATTCCGTAACGAAAATAACCTAAAACCCCCCACTCCCACCGGCACAGCGGTGATACATTTTAGTTTTGCCATCTATCGATGAATAGCAGAACTTTTACGGCAGTCCCCGAGTGCCACACGTCTTTTTTTTGTAGTGTTTATTGAGATGGGGTTTTAAGCCTCTTTATCGTCAAAGGTGTAGATTGTTCTCATACTTGTACGTTTGCGTTTGCTGTATCTTGTACCCATTTGTGTACAATTTTTTTTTATATTAGTTGTGTTGTTTTTCCTGTGATCTTCACTGTAGGGAAAAGGTTTCCCTTTAATGTATTTATGTTTATGAAATAACAACACTCTCGACTTTTGAAGTAAATTTTGATGTACAATAAGTGATTGACTCCATTTCTACATCGTTCGTATGGTTTTCGTGTTCAAATATATTTTGAAACAATATTGTATTGTATTTTACGTTGTGGGACGGACATATTTATATTATGTGCAAACTCATGCGAATGGCTAAAGATTACGAGTCCCTGATTTTGAAGTGCATGTGAAAGTATGTCTTACCCAAATGATGTTTGGAATTTGTACCATATTGATAGAGTACGCAGCTAAAAAATACCAGCCGCTGCAATTCTGTAAAGTGTTAATACACTTTTTCTAAGGAACAGCTGATCGTTTTATGATTACAGAGTTGTGTCATAGTGAAAGTTGTTAATAATAATGATTACAATGGCCTCCTACAAGCGTTAAGTACACCCCAATCTTAAAACCCTTTAGAGTAAAGATTTTTAAGTTTTTATCATTTATCGCTATCCACATGGTAAATAATTGCTAAATCACTAAGGTGACATAATGAAATTATATATAATAAATATCCCAAAAAAAATCAAGTTTTCGTTTAAAAATGAAATAATTTCAGACGCTGCTTCATATTATGTTGTTTTTTTCGATTTAATGACATTTAACAATACCCGTGGTTACTGTCGAGAAAAAGATTGTGTATGCAAAAAAAACTTGGAGAAAAAACATATCATAATAATAACAATACTAATTTATAGTATTTTTTGCGCAATCGGGCACTCGTTATAAATGTAACTACGTGTTGAATGTGGTGACTACCCTGTACAATTTGTTTTCTCTACAAGTTTTTTCTACATTTCAAACTCTCCTAACTGTCATTTATGTTTATTTCTGTCTCATTTATGTCTTTCTGTCAAAATTAATAAACAGAGAACCAGACCTCTTACAATGTCTGTAAATTGTTAGGTTATTATGTTTTTCTTTCCTTAATGAAAAAATTGTATATAAATAAAACGACATGTTTGTATAAGTTATCTGTAAGCATTTTAATTTCCTTTTTTATTTTTAGTATTAAATACAGAGTTTGTAATAAATTTTCGAAAATGATTTCTTACTTTGTTAATTACCCCTTTTTGAATTCTTAGTACGGCCCTGATGTAGTTTTTTTTTTAATTTATTCTTGGCCATGGATACTATCCTTCAGCCGATGTGGTTGCTTGGAAGTTTAGTGTTGCCATGTGTCGTACGAGTACCTAGTTAGAAAAATGTTGACATGACAATTTATCGACCTGAAAACGTTAATTAATTCTATGTATAAAGCTAGGACCTTTCATCGTCTGAGGTATAAAGTCTGATGATGAAGCTTGGACCCTTTTAGTGATGAAGGGTCCAAGCATAAGTAGTATTGTCTCTTTCTCATGTATAACGTTTCATGCTAGCGAGAAGTTGACGGAACATGTTAAACTTCATGCAACGTTTATTAAAATAAGACTACATAATCACTTAATTTTTCAGCGAGAAAAACAACATAATGAGTCATTGTGGCCAAAACCATAAAATTACTGTGTATTATACTACAAGATATCCATCATGCAAACCCATAACTCCCAAGGAAAAAAGTTGAAGAGGAAATTAAAACTTATTGTCCCATGTCACCTTATTTCCATATTCCATGTTACATTATTATAATTAGAAAATTGCACAGCGTAATGAAAATAGGAGAGTTCGAAGCTAGAAAACCACAAAAACATCGAAATACTTGACACTGGCAGGATACACAAAGTGCGTAGTCATAAATAAAGAAGAGTTGTTATGTCACATTTGTTTTGGCTATTTCGTCTACTCTACATTCTCTTTGGTTTAGGTGGGCATCTTTGGGGCATCTATTTGTCCGTTTCCTTTGATTTGAATTGAGTTTATACTTTAAATTAATTTTAATTATTTTTGGGTGCAATTACGTTTTGTTTGGATGGGATTAGACCAAACAGTACTTCGTAATATTGAGATTAGTTCTCATCTGTATATTCATGTATGTAACAGAGATAATAGGGTTGTACAAAAACGCCAATCTTAGTAAAACTCAATGATACAAACCAACTTTTGTTGAGGCGAATATACCTAATAACTATTTATTACTTAGTATATGAATAATAAACAAATAATGCTGGCTAATAAAAACCCCAGAGACAGTAAGTATTTCGAATTGTTTTGTATTCTTCTATGTTATATTATTCTATTCTATTCTTGCGCTGCTATACTGTAATTTTGATGCTTATTCCAGAACTGCGGGAACTCCAAGGTATTGTCACAAAGATGCCGTTAACAGTGTGCTGTTCTATGGCCTTACCTGAATTCGGACTTAAATGGAAACAGGTTCTAGTCTTACAAATATTATATACATACTATAAGCGGGTTCACCAGATATCATTGTGTACCACAATGAGTAGTAATATTTTTTTTAATGTAAAGAGTAATGAGATTAACGAGACGCTCTCCTGATGGTAAGAGATAACGCCTGCCCATGACCATTGCAGCGATACACAGAACTTTCAGTAACAAAACAAAGTCCAGGGCATCACTGCTTTGGCGCTCATTAAATAAAAGAAATAAATATCGTAGGACTATACACACAGCGCCATCTGGCCCCAAACTAAGCAGAGCTTGTGTGATGGGAGTCGGAAACTGATAGAATACATAAATACTTTTTTTTTGTAAATACAAACTTATAATACATACAGAACACCCAGACACAGAACAAACATTTGTTTATTCACAAAATGTTTGCCCTTTCATTACTTTGAGATTTTAGTCTCAGCCCAGTAATTTCGCTAGCTGCAGCACCCTTCGAACCAGAACACAGTAATGTTTACACACTACTGCTTAGCGGCAGAATATAATAATAATATTTATAACTCACAGTAGCATGGAAAGTGTGCTGCAGCTAGTGATATTACAGGGCATCGAAAAAAAAGAGAAATGAGCACCAATTGTTTTGTGGTGGTAGTAAATTACTGACTTTGTTTTGAGAATCAAAGTTCTATGATTTACTGCAACAATATTTTTTCTAAGTTATGTACTACATTAAAGCTAGATGTGTTCCATTTTGAAGGAAGCACAACATGCGATTAGAATATGGGAACATGGGCAGTGAAGATAAGTATTGATATGTATGTAAAAGAGCCACTTAAGGTGGTGAGATTTCCATACAAATATTTTTTTGCATTTATGTATTGTATTGTATTATATTTACATTCCATTGGGACATTAAGAACACTTGGACATGTCAGGTTACAAAAAAAATTCAGCAAATAAATAATTAATAAAATACTAAATAAGCTGCTGTAAAGAGGCATTGTCAATAAAATAAATAAAATATTAAATTAGCTGCTGTAAAGAGGCATTGTCAATAATATAAATAATAAAATATTAAATTAGCTGCTGTAAAGAGGCATTGTCAATAAAATAAATAATAAAATATTAAATTAGCTGCTGTAAAGAGGCATTGTCAATAATATAAATAATAAAATATTAAATTAGCTGCTGTAAAGAGGCATTGTCAATAAAATAAATAAAATATTAAATTAGCTGCTGTAAAGAGGCATTGTCAATAATATAAATAATAAAATATTAAATTAGCTGCTGTAAAGAGGCATTGTCAATAATATAAATAATAAAATATTAAATTAGCTGCTGTAAAGAGGCATTGTCAATAAAATAAATAATAAAATATTAAATTAGCTGCTGTAAAGAGGCATTGTCAATAAAATAAATAAAATATTAAATTAGCTGCTGTAAAGAGGCATTGTCAATAATATAAATAATAAAATATTAAATTAGCTGCTGTAAAGAGGCATTGTCAATAAAATAAATAATAAAATATTAAATTAGCTGCTGTAAAGAGGCATTGTCAATAAAATAAATAATAAAATATTAAATTAGCTGCTGTAAAGAGGCATTGTCAATAATATAAATAATAAAATATTAAATTAGCTGCTGTAAAGAGGCATTGTCAATAAAATAAATAATAAAATATTAAATTAGCTGCTGTAAAGAGGCATTGTCAATAAAATAAATAATAAAATATTAAATTAGCTGCTGTAAAGAGGCATTGTCAATAAAATAAATAATAAAATATTAAATTAGCTGCTGTAAAGAGGCATTGTCAATAATATAAATAATAAAATATTAAATTAGCTGCTGTAAAGAGGCATTGTCAATAAAATAAATAATAAAATATTAAATTAGCTGCTGTAAAGAGGCATTGTCAATAAAATAAATAATAAAATATTAAATTAGCTGCTGTAAAGAGGCATTGTCAATATTATACACTTTAGCGAGTTACAATTATTTTTAATCTTTCTAGATTTACTCGTTCAGAGCTAGACAGCTTCCATGCGTTTCTGTGTTCAGTGTAGTCTTTTAATTTATAATACGCCTTACTACATAAAAACTCTTTTATACATTTTTTAAAGCCTATTTCATTTCATATTCAGCTCCAATATTTCTTTAGGGATGTCATTATAGAAGCGTATTGCATTGCCCAAAAATCCCTTGCTACTTTTCTGCAATCTAAATCGGGGAAACAATAATTTATCTATGGACAATATGGACAAATAGAGCATAATTTTACAGTGATTTTTTTTTCTCAACACAGCAATCTGTCGGAGACATTTAGTTGCTTCAATGTACGAAATCTTCTGTATGTTTTCTGATTTACAGCAGTGAGGAGTTGTGCATTGACCTCTCTCTCACGAATCATTGGCAAATCAATTAATAAGGCTCGGAATACTGTTCTATCTTAGTCTTGTGTAATGTGTACTTGTGGAACCTATTAACTTTGTAGCTAATGCATTAACATGAGATGCTAATTTCTGTTGGTAACTTTGGCTATGGACAGCAATTTTCTGTTTCACAGTGTTATTAAGAAATATAAGGTCATAAAGAAATTTACATACATGTATACAAGTAATGGCCGAAAAACATGATCCTTGGCAATTGGGTAGAAAGATGGACCCGACTCCCACATGGTATTGAATGCTAAGAAGTTTAGTCTCAGTATTCCTGTCATTTGCAGGTATCTCGTGCAGTAAGAAACTGCCGTCTGCCCATGCAGTCGAGCAGTGTAGCTCAGGTTTTATGCGAGTATCTCGCTAAGTCTATGCCGCAAGACGAACTGGATGACATCCTAGCTCGTTTGAGACTCAAATGTAAGTTAATCCTTTAATCCCATCTCACTAACATTCTTATATATATTTATTATAAGTATGCATTTACAAAACAAAAAAAATTAAGTATTCTAAAAACTACGGAACGGATTTGTATGGAATTTTGTATGGAGGTAGCTGAGACCATGGATTAACACATAGGCTACTTTTTATCCCGAAAAAATGTAGCGGGTAACACCGCGGGGCGCAGATAGTAATATTATAAATGCGAAAGTTTAAGAAAAGAAATGTTTGTTACTGTTTCTATGAAACACACAGGGAAAGTGGCGCCATCTAGAATTCTGACTAGAAAATAGCACAAAATCTTTTCTTCAAAATTCATAGACGCTTGGATCAGACAGGCCCCAAGCTATGATTTTAAAAACTCATTGTTTTATTGTTACACTAATTGTTATTGTTGGCATGTCATCATCATTGAACATTCCCCCCATCTCTACTGGAGCTGCTATGCCAGCGGCCCAGAGCCTCGCTCCGGTGCTTCAAGGAGCTGGGTTGGCTCGGGTAGAGGCTGGCAGGGGGATGCACAATACACCCCTAGCGGAACGTCAGTGCTATCACCCCCACTTTGAATCAGAATGTCAAAACGAAGTCATAAAACACAACACAAAGTTTGTCCTGGGTGGGAATCGAACCCGCGCCCTACAGCTCTTGAAGCAGACGTACTACCAATGAACCAACAGGGCCGTCAAAATGGTAGTTTTTGTATTATTGTAACATGTTTTGTGTGTTGAATAAATTAAAATAAAAAAAATACAAAGTAAATCCACATGTTCTGAGTTTTGGCGGGAACGCGGGAAGAGTCGTGTGGCTCCGTTGTATTTTTTTCCGAAACTTGTGTTTTGTCGAGTGTTTATGCTTAAAAATGGTGGTGTTTTATTCATAAAGTGCCGAATTACATGCGCGAGTGTGGGAAAATGATATAAAGTGGTGAAACATGACTTTTCGTGTTGCTTCCAAAACTCCATCGGAGCTTTATAGTAAAGTCGCCACTACTTTACTAAAGCATGACTGGACTTGACTGACACAGACTGGACTTGACTAAGACTGGACTTTGACTGTAACTTTAGGTACGAGGACACTTATTTAACTTTTGAAACTTGAAAATATATAAATACTTGACACTGGCAAATGCTAAAACGCGACGACAAAACCAAAGAAACAAAAAAACATGTTCTGAAATATGAGTTTTTATATGAGATGATTACATTTAAATTAGTGTTTTATCTGTGTTCCAGCGGTAGCGATCCAGGAGCGTACTTGGCACGTTCTGCATCTACACGAGCCAACTGATCAAGAGCCAATCTCCGAGTTGCTACACATACTGCCCCACAGAGTCCTCACTGCCCTACAAAGCTGTAAAAAAGGCACTATGAAGCCAGAGGTATAATTTTTTTTTTAATTTGACAGCCCCATTGGCTCTTTGGTAGTATATCTGCCTTGAGAGCTGTAGGGCGTGGATTCGATTCCCACTCAGGGCGAACATTTTGTGAATAAACAAATGTTTGCTCTGTGTCTGGGTGTTCTGTATGTATTTGCAAAAAAAAAAGTATTTATGTATTCTATCAGTTATCTGACTTCCATCACACAAGCTCTGCTTAGTTTGGGGAAATTTTTTTATGCTCCGAAAGTACCGGACCGATTTCAAGAATTCTTTCACCGTTGGTAAGCTGCACTATCCCCGGGTGACATAGGCTACTTTTTATCCCTGTATTCCCACGGAGACAGGAACTAGGTACGCGGGGGAAAACGCGAGGCGTCCGCTAGTACTATTATAAAGAGGAAAGATTTGTTTGTTTGTATTTAATAGGCTGCGAAACTACTGGACCGATTTCAAAAATTCTTTCACCGTTGGGAAGCTGCACTATCCCCGGGTGACATAGGCTACTTTTTATCCCTGTATTCCCTCGGAGACGGGAACTACGCAGGTGAAAACGCGGGGCGTCCGCTAGTACTATTATAAAGAGGAAAGATTTGTTTGTATTTAATAGGCTGCGAAACTACTGGACCGATTTCAAAAATTCTTTCACCGTTGGGAAGCTGCACTATCCCCGGGTGACATAGGCTACTTTTTATCCCTGTATTCCCTCGGAGACGGGAACTACGCAGGTGAAAACGCGGGGCGTCCGCTAGTACTATTATAAAGAGGAAAGATTTGTTTGTATTTAATAGGCTGCGAAACTACTGGACCGATTTCAAAAATTCTTTCACCGTTGGTAAGCTGCACTATCCCCGGGTGACATAGGATACTTTTTATCCCTGTATTCCCACGGGGACGGGAACTACGCGGGTGAAAGCGCGAGGCGTCCGCTAGTTTTAAATGAAAGTTGTTGATTTTCGCCATGCCAGGTGCAGTCATTACTGGTAGGGGAGCTCTTGTACCTGTCGGTGCGGTTCGCGTCGCAGGCGCGAGACGGTGCCACTCTGTACTTGGCGACGCCGCCCGGGCATCCCGTCGCGTACTTTTCTACGCTGCCCGGGGAGAAACTGCTTCAAGCATGCGTTGAAGGTATGTTTTTGTTTTTTTGTTTTTTTTTTATGTTTGACAGGCTAGGTGTTTGACCACAGCTCACCTGATGTTAAGTGACGGTGTGGTCGAAGATGGTAAAGCACACCTAGCCTGGAATGGAACTGGCTCTCAAGTGAGGCTGCCGGAACACACCGTTAGATGCTTGGCGACAGATTTTCAACTCTCGTGTGGTAGCTAGCCAGCCGAGTACTAGAGAGTACGCTACCACCATGCTGTGGTTTCCTCACGATGTTTTCCTTCACCGGCAGCTCGAGCTCATTGTTGGGGTTTGATCCCACGCCCTTCGGCATGCGAACCTACCGCGCTAACCACTGAGCTATCATCGCTACAAAAACAGACTTATAGTAGTACCTAGTAGGAGTAAATGTACTTGGGAACATTGATATATTTCAACGAAGGGGCGTCCACAGCACGTTAGATCTTCGCAGCAGAAAAAGAAATGGTATGGCAATCATTTTTTTTTTACAAATTGCCTAAAGATAAAGGCTCAAACGAAAATTGTCCGAATACCTCCTAGATCACCGCTTGTACAAAGTCTCAGATTACCTTATTTATAGAAAGCCCTTTAACGCACAAGGCGTTTGAACCCGCCCTGCATGTTCAGTAGTTTCGGAGCCTATTCAATAAAATAAAATAAAAATAAGCCTTTATTGCTGTTAGATTTTTAAATTTAAGGTTGTACGGTTTCCATACAAACAAATTTTTGCCATAACAATAATTTTACAGTGAAATCACAGCTACTGGAATTTATTTGCGATAAATCACAATTCGGTATGTAAAGTTTTTTTTTTTGTATTTATTTTATATTTTTTACTGATAGTAAACTTTATTTTATGAAACTAATTTGAATATTATGGCTTTCTATGCGGTAGTTTAATTCTAATACATTTTCAAACTTTTTATAGTTATGACGTCATAACATTGGCTGAATATGTAAAATATGTACTTTTTTTTAGGCACTGAAAGAATCCTTATACAGCCAAGGACATGACGTCATTAGAAGTTAATTGAAAGTCAAATTTATTTTATGTATTTTATTAAAATAAACCCCGTCTCATAGTTTAAAGAGTTTTAAACGGAAAAATCATGTACAGGAATGTAATATTTCGAAATGGTTTTGGAATCAGCAAAGTATTTTTTTTCTTTACATACCGAATTGCTTGAATAAAACAGTAGATTATGCTAATAATTGTATGCATTTATTTCTGTCCTTTGCTGTACGTAGCCATTCTGACCCAGCTACTTGCTCCAAATCGTCTTCCCATGGCTTTGGCTGTCTTCCTCTACTTCTCCTGCTTTCTCTAGGGTACCACCCCGTTATTATTCTGGTCCATTTCTCTTTCTTTTCTCTGAGAATACGTCCAGTCCAACGCCATTTTGATTGTCTGCATATTGATTGAACTTTTCCAAACATAGTCTTTTCTTTGATCTTTTTTAATTGTATTTTATCCCTTTTTTTTCGGCTAGATGTTTGACAGCAGCTCACCTGATGTTAAATGACGGTGTGGTCGAAGGTGGTAAAGCACACCTAACCTGGAATGGAACTGGCTCTCAAGTGAGGCTGCCGGAACACACCGTTAGATGCTTGGCAGCAGATTTTCAACTCTCGTGTGGTAGCTAGCCAGCCGAGTACTAGTTTTTTTTTTTTTTTTTTATGTAAAAGTAATGAAACGGTCGAGGCGCTCTCCTGATGGTAAGAGATAACACCTGTCCATGACCATTGCAGCGATACACACAACTTTGAGCAGCAAAACAAAGTCCAGGGCATCGCTGCTTTGGCGCTCATTACTTTGAGACTAGATGGTTAGTCTCAACAGCCCAGTAATTTCGCTAGCTGCAGTACCCTTCAAACCGGAACACAGTAATGTTTGCACACTACTGTTTGGCGACAGAATAACTGGTACTGCGGTGGTACCTACCTAGACGACCTCCTGCTAAGGAAATCTACCACCAAGTAAAACCACTGTTTTTTTGCACCGGCAACTCAAGCTTATTGTTGGGGTTTGAACCCACGCCCATCGGCTTGCGAACCGACCGCGCCAACCACTGAGCTATCATCGCTACAAAATATATTATTAATGAGATTGTTTTCGTATGTAGGTCTCGGATTCGCATCGTTCACTCGCGCTTCGCTGCAGGGCTCCCACATCCCGTCTCTGCACCGCGTGGCGTCGGGCGCGTGGCACGCCGCCGCGCCCGCGCCCTACGCCCCCGCGCCCGCGCCCACACTCAACGGCATCGACTACACGCACGCACACTACGACAAGCAATACGTCGACAAACTCATTGGTAAATAATAAATAATAAATAAATATCGTAGGACTATACACACAGCGCGATCTGGCCCCAAACTAAGCAGAGCTTGTGTGATGGAAGTCAGATAACTGATAGAATACATAAATACTATTTTTTTGTAAATACAGACTTATAATACATACAGAACACCCAGACACAGAACAAACATTTGTTTATTCACAAAATGTTTGCCCTGAGTGGGAATCGAACCCACGCCCTACAGCTCTCAAGGCAGATATACTACCAATGAGCCAACGGGGCTGTCAAATATAGATAGATTGAAATTCTTTATTGTGCACACAAAAAACAGAAAAAAGAACTCCAGTAGAGCTAGCGCCACAAGTGGCGGCCTTATCGCTAAGAGTGATGTCTTCCAGGCAACCAGAAATGGAAAATATTCAATTATCATCATCATCACTTAACATCTTAACACTTTGTAGCGATGATAGCTCAGTGGTTAGCGCGGTAGGTTCGCATGCCGAAGGGCGTGGGTTCAAACCCCAACAATGAGCTTGAGCTGCCGGTGAAGGAAAACATCGCGAGGAAACCATAGCATGGTGGTAGCGTACTCTCTAGTACTCGGCTGGCTAGCTACCTCACGAGAGTTGAAAATCTGTCGCCAAGCATCTAACGGTGTGCTCCGGCAGTCTCACTTGAGAGCCAGTTGCATTCCAGGCTAAGTGTGCTATACCATCTTCGGCCATACCTTCACTTGACATCGGGTGAGCTGTGATCAAACACCTAGCCTGTCAACCATTAAAAAAAAAACATCAAGTGAGTTGACGGTCAAACGTAAGCCTATTTGTAAATTTGTAAAAAAAAAACCTGAGCTGTGTTCAAAAACCTAGCCTGTCAACAATTGAATTTTTTTTAAAATTTATTTCAGGCCCTAACCCACCACTTTTGACAGAGTTAAACATCAAGACCACTTGTGATTTCTTCGACCGAGCGCGTCTCAACAAAACGATAAACCTTTCCCTCCATCTCAAAAGCGAAAACATCGCGACGACACTCAAAACTTGGGTCACAAAAGGCGCCATAGCGGCCGATTCGGGATTCATAAAACTAATACAAGAAACCAGATCAAACAAAATAACATATACAAAGGAAGTTTCTGAATCAGAATGAAATTAATTACTAATTTTTTATTTGGTACTAGATTTAACTACTAACGTAGTACCAAATATTCTGCTGACAAACAGTAGTGTGTACTAGGCTTTTTTCCCCTTTAGTTTTCGCGTCGCGTCTTGAGCATTTGCCAGTGTCAAGTGTTTCATAATTTCAAGTTTTAAAAGTTAAATAAGTTGCCTCGTAGATATAGATATAGTCAAAGTCCAGTCTTGGTCAAGTCCAGTCCGTGTCAGTCAAGTCCAGTCATGCTTTAGTAAAGTAGTGGCGACTTTACTATAAAGCTTCGATGGAGTTTTGGAAGCAACACGAAAAGTCATGTTTCACCACATTATATCATTTTCCCACACTCGCGCTTGTGATTCGGCACTTTATGAATAAAACACCACCATTTTTATGCATAAACACTAGTTTTGGAAAAAAATACAACGGGGCGACACGACTCTTTCCGCGTTCCCGCCAAAACTCTTACTAGGATCAAAGGCAAGCCTATAATTCATAAAAAAATCTGGCAACGCTGATCGAATACCAAAGCAGTGATGCCCGGACTTTGTTTTGTTACTCAAAGTTCTGTGTATCGCTGCAATGGTCATGGACATGCGTCGTTATATATCTTTATTATCTCTCTGAACCCAATTCTAAGGTAACGTACGAAGTCGTGATTAGAAGCCAGTATATCCATAGTTTTTAAAAGTTATCTTATTCTGCGTCTTAAAATTATATTAAGTAGACTAAAGTTTTGTAATGATTTTACTAATCTGCAAGTGTTATAATACTAATTATACGTTATTTTTGACGAAATGTACTGTTTATTTCTAAACCTATACAGCGATACACAGAACTTTGAGTAACAAAACAAAGTCCAGGCATCGCTGCTTTGGCGCTCATTACTTTGAGACTTTCGATGGTTAGTCTCAACAGCCCAGTAATTTCGCTGCAGTACCCTTCAAACCGGAACACTAATGCTTGTTGCACACTAGTGCCTGGCGGCAGAATATCTGGTACTGCGGTGGTACCTACCTAGACGACCTCCTACTAAGGAGATCTACCACCAAGTAACTTGTTGTGTGAACATGGACAAATGGACATTACAGTTTATACAAGAACATTTATGGTTAGAGCCAGCGGCGGCCTTAGCTGTTGCGAGGCCCGGGGCGACAGATCATTGTGAGGCCCTTTTTCTTTGAGTCCGTTTTACTAAAAAATTAGTTCGAATGCTCGAGTGTTTGTAACATCCTTTCACTAATAATGAAACCGTGCGTTCAGGGGGGGTTTGTTAAGTGCGAGGCGCGACATACACGTACAATGTAGTACGTTTTGTGTTATGTGTACGTTTTGTAGCGATGATAGCTCAGTGGTTAGCGCGGTAGGTTCGCATGCCGAAGGGCGTGGGTTCAAACCCCAACAATGAGCTTGAGCTGCCGGTGAAGGAAAACATCGTGAGGAAACCATAGCATGGTGGTAGCGTACTCTCTAGTACTCGGCTGGCTAGCTACCACCCTCAAGTTGAAAATCTGTCGCCAAGCATCTAACGGTGTGTTCCGGCAGCCTCACTTGAGAGCCAGTTCCATTCCAGGCTAGGTGTGCTTTACCATCTTCGACCACACCTTCACTTAACAACAGGTGAGCTGTGGTCAAACAACTAGCCTGTCAACCATTAAAAAAAAAAAAAACAATGTACATATGTGGTAAAGACTTTTTTCTACGAGGACGCGAGGCCCCTGCAAGTGCGAGGCCCCGTGTGGTAGCCCTGCTTGCCACCCCTTAAGGCCGCCACTGGTTAGAGCGCTAAACGCTCGCTTTCTATTGCTGGAACAAGAAAATCTATTGTTTGACTGGGCACGGTGGGAAAGATGCTGCGCAAGGGTTTCGTTCTTCTTTCCTAGACTAGTATTTAATAAATACATGTTTAAAACAATTGAATTGAACTTTTTATTTAACACCTCTCTTTCTTATCTCTCTTTTTTTGTGCAATTACATCGCTTATCAAAAGTTATACACAATTAACCTGTGTTATTGCATAGCAATACCTTCCGCCGGACAAGAAAATCAATGCAAGCACGTCATAATCAATAAAATATATATAAACATTTAGCGATGATAGCTTTTTTTTTCTTTTTTTTTTTTATGTGACAAATAATGAGACGAACGAGACGTTCTCCTGATGGTAAGAGATAACACCTGTCCATGACCATTACAGCGATACACAGAACTTTGAGCAACAAAACAAAGTCCAGGGCATCGCTGCTTTAGTGCTCATTACTTTGGGACTTTCGATGGTTAGTCTAACAGCCCAGTAATTTCGCTAGCTGCAGTACTCTTCAAACCGGAACACAGTAATGTTTACACACTACTGCTTGGCGGCAGAATATCTGGTACTGCGGTGGTACCTACCTAGATGACCTCCTGCTAAGGAGATCTACCACCAAGTGAAAGTGAAGTGAAAGTGAAAAGCTCAGTGGTTAGCGCGATAGGTTCGCATGCCGAAGGGCGTGGGTTCAAACCCCAACAATAAGCTTGAGCTGCCGGTGAAGGAAACCATAACATGGTGGTAGGGTACTCTCTAGTAGTCGGCTGGCTAGCTACCACACGAGAGTTGAAAATCTGCCGCTAAGCATCTAACGGTATGTTCCGGCAGCCTCACTTAAAAGCCAGTTCCATTCTAGGCTAGGTGTGCTATATTCGAACACACCTTCACGTAACATCCGGTGAGCCGTGGTCAAACACCTAGCCTGTCAATCATTTAAAAAAAAAAAATTAAAAAGAATAAGCGATATTTCTACCAGCAGCATCTTGACCCACACAAATAAATGGGGCATACAGCCAACCTAATCGTAAGGACCGGGTCTCTATTTCCGTATTTGAGATACAAATAACCCACTTTCTCACTAATGAATTTCAGGCTAATGAAATCTAAGAGCAATGGGAGGGTACGAGCAAATGTATCTAATTGAAATAGATGACCGGACCATCGATTCTGATAGCAAAAGTACATATTTTACCGATTTCAAATAGAAGGGAAATCCTCCATTCGGTACCTACTGACGTATGGACCAACCCGTACGTCAGTTGAAGTCCTAACGAAGCTTTACAGTAAAGTCACGACTACTTTACTAAAGCATGACTGGACTTGACTGACACGGACTGTACTTGACTAAGACTATAATTTTAGCAGCTACGAGGACATTTATTTAACTTTTGAAACTTGAAAACATAAATACTTGACACTGGCATATACTCAAAACGCGACGCCAAAACCAAAGAAAAAAAACAATTGGCCGAGCTGCCGGTGAAGGTAAGTATTGAGGAAACCATAGCATGGTGGTAGAGCACTCGAATATCTGCCGTACGAGAGTTGAAAATCTGCCGCCAAGCAACGAACAGGGCGTACAAACGCAATTTTTTTTTTATCTAAGATGAAAAATAAATTCTCCAAACATAAATAGATATATTGAACCTAAACTAATGTTTCCATAGACGTGACAAACAGTCCGACAGATTGTAAATCTTCGACACAAAAGAGATTTGTTTCAATTTGCCCCTAATATAGAAAGACAAGGGGACGCTGGGGTATTGCCGTGTACTCTACAAGCGGACTTACAGAAATGAACTTTTACGTTTTGTATGGTTGAACTACAGTGTAAAAGTATTGTAAATTAATTAAACACATTTGACCAAAAAAATAAAAAAACGTTTTCTTTGATTGATTAAATCTTTATTGCACACACTAAAAAATAATACAATACAGAAGAAATAAACTTAATTAAGAGGTGTAACAACTGGCGACCTTATCGCTAAAAGCGATCTATTCCAACCAACCCTAGGACGGACAGGATCAGATGCAGAAAAAGACGGGGTGTGACAATAACAAGGATATGCACAAAGGATAATAGATAGATAGATAGATAACTCTTTATTGTGCACATCATAAATGGAAAAGAGTACAGATAACAAAAAACCTTATTAAAAAACAATTAGGGATCCGTATGAAAAATTTAAGTTAAGTTGGATAATACAACTTAACTTAAATTTTCCATACGGATCCCTAACTGTTCTTTAAATAAAATATAGCCTATGTCCGTCAGGGATAATGTAGCATTCTAATAATGAAATAATTATTAAGATCCGCACAGTAGTTTCGGAGCCTATTCAATACAAACAAACAAACAATCAAATCTTTCCTCTTTATAATAGTATATAGATAGGTTAGTGTAGATTTATAATATTAGTGTAGAAGTGTAGATTGACTAAGCCATAATAGTTAATTGGTATGACCAGACCCTACAAAATCTCACCTGTGAGTGAGATTGAGACACACACAACAGGTGAGTTTTTGTAGGGAATACAAAAAAATATATATCTACTTGCCAATAACAATACAATACATAACAAAATCAAAACAATATACTAGGATTATTTACAAGAATCTTTATTCATAGAACATTCGCCGGGGACGTGCCCGTTGTCGGTTTTAGCCCAATCTTCCCTTATTAACTTGCAGCCCCCGTATTTTCCCTTATATAAAAGCAACTGGAAAACACTAGACTATCAGTACACTACGACAGCTCGTGTAAAAAACATTACTAAAACTTGCGACTTTTTAAAATAACAAAAATGATTCTAAGTTTCGTATTGATCTCCGTTTGCTTTGTTTTGACTTCAGGAAATGATATTAAGGTGAGTTTTAATACAATTTTAATGCGAATACTTGTTTAGACTAGCTTTTATAGCGGGGGGCAATTCAGAAAACTGCTGATAACAAACTCGGGGATAGTTTGGTATTGCAGCAACATTATCTATCATCTACATGCAACATCAATCGTTAGCTAAAGTATTAAAGAATTCGTTGCGTCGAGTGAGGACATGAACCACTTCTGCCGCCGAGCAGTAGTGTGCAAACATTACTGTGTTCCGGTTTGAAGGGTACTGCAGCTAGCGAGATTACTGGGCTGTTGAGACAAACCATCTAGTCTCAAAGTAGTGAGTGCCAAAGCAGTGTTGCCCTGGACGTTGTTTTGTTACTCAAAGTTCTGTGTATCGCTGCAATGGTCATGGACAGGCGTTATCTCTTAACATCAGGAGAGCGCCTCGATCGTCTCATTACTTTTACATAAAAAAAAAACCGGCCGTGTTTAAAACACACATACAGCGATAAAAAAACTATGAAATATCGATAGTACGTATATACAGTGGCGGATTTACCAGCAGGCTATGGTGCCTAGGGTGGCAAAATTTTATTATACCTAACAGAAATTAAAAAAAAAAACATTGTCATGTACACGGGGAAGCATTCTACAAAGTTTCGTAGCGATGATAGCTCAGTGGTTAGCGCGGTCGGTTTGCATGTCGAAGGGCGTGGGTTCAAACCCCAACAATGAGCTTGAGCTGCCGGTGAAGGTAAACATCGTGAGGAAACCATAGCATGGTGGTAGGGTACTTTCTAGTACTCGACTGGCTAGCTACCACCCTCAAGTTGAAAATCTGCCGCCAAGCATCTAACGGGGTGTTCCGGCAGACTCACTTGAGAGCCAGTTCCATTCCAGGCTAGGTGTGCTTTACCATCTTCGACCACACCTTCACTTAACATCAGGTGAGCTGTGGTCGAACACCTAGCCTGTCAACAATACAAATTTAAAAAAGAAACCATCTATTTAAAAAAGAGTCCATCTATATACAGGCTTGACATAAGCTGTCCACGTGACATAATAATATGGACAAAGTCTCTCTTGTAAAGTGTACATTTTTTACTTTTTTTTATTTAAACTATTTTTTTTAATATTAAGGAAAAACATAATGTAGTAAACATTGGTACTAAAAATAAATGATTTTTTTCTGAGTTTTTTTAAAAGAAATGTTTACTTTTGACAATCAATAATACAAAATATAATGATGTTTTATTTTTATTTATAAGACGTACATGTATATACTAGATGTTTAATCACAACAGCCCTGTAATTTCACTAGCTGCAGTACCCTTCAAACCGGAATACTGTAATGTTTGCACACTACTGCTTGGCGGCAGAATGTCTGGTACTGCGGTGGTACCTACCTAGACGACCTCCTGCTAAGGAAATCTACCACCAAGTAAACTGACTGTGTACTTTATGTATTTACAATATCTTGTACTGCATGGAAGGAATAAATATCTTGAATCTATTGTTATTGTATCGTCTATATACAAATTGTAATATGGGAAATTCTGTCAGGATGAGGGCGAGCGAGAAGCGAACAGCGACCGCAAGGGACTGTGGTTTGGACCCCGCCTCGGCAAGCGCTCCCTACAACCAACCGACGAGGACAACAGGTCAGTATACCATGCCCCGTAACGTGAACCTCACGGAACTACTAAATGTCAATCTACACTAATTTTAAAGAGGAAAGATTTGATTTTTTGTTTGTATGGAATAGGCTCCGAAGCTACTGGACCGATCACAATAACTCTTTCAACATTAGAATGCTACATTATCACTGTGTGACATAGGCTATATTTATATTGTTAATAATCGAGTTTTGCTTTAGCGTGCGAAGCCGGGACGAGCTGCTAGTCAAAATATATTCATCAAGACGTCTAGATGATCGTTTATCGGTACACGGAAACAGCTTGTGACGTAGCTAAATGACGGTCGAAGTAGCTAGATCACGGTCTACGGCGTAGTCCAGTGTGAGTTTTCGCAACAGCGGTAGCATGGGATTATTCTACGGTGTAGCTAGACGACGGTCAACGTCGTACCTAGGTGACGGTCTACGGCGTAGTCCAGCGGGAGTTTTCGCTACAGCGGTAGCATGGCATTATTCTACGGTGTAGGCAGACGTCGGTCAACGACGTAGCGAGATGACGGTCTACGGCGTAGTCCAGCGGGAGTTTTCGCTACAGCAGTAGCATGGCATTATTCTACGGTTTAAGCAGACGTCGGTCAACGACGTAGCGAGATGACGGTCTACGGCGTAGTCCAGCGGGAGTTTTCGCTACAGCGGTAGCATGGCATTATTCTACGGTGTAGGCAGACGTCGATCAACGACGTAGCGAGATGACGGTCTACGGCGTAGTCCAGCGGGAGTTTTCGCTACAGCAGCAACGTTGGATTATCTCTACGGCGTAGTTAGGCGACTGTTGACGAATATACATATATCTAGATAACGGTCTATACTTCTATAGCGTGGCGGTAGTTTTTGTTGCAGGGGAACTATACGACGTTCAAGTTGACTGTTGGGGTTAGAACCCACGCTTTTTGGCGTGTGACCCGACCGTGCTAACCACTGAACTATCGACGCTACAAATGTACAAATGTCGCTGCATTACCCTTAAAACCGTAACACACTAACGCTATTGCTAGGCGGTATATCTGGTACTGCGGTGGTACCTACCTAGACGACCTCCTGCTAAGGAGATCTACCATCAAGTTAAAAAATGATGCAAGAACTTAGCGCCTGTTCTTTATAGGGACCTGTACCTGAGGATGATGGAGGCTGCAGATGCCATGCAGTACTACTACAACCAGCTTCCAGTTGCCATGTTGGAGAGAAGCGAACCTGACACCAGAGGTACGTGCTTAGAAATTACACACAGCGCCATCTAACTCCAAACTAAGCAAAGCTGGCACTATGGGAACCGGATAACAGATAGATTTTTTGTTGCGATGATAGCTCAGTGGTTAACGCAGTAGGTTCGCATGCCGAAGGGCGTAGGTGCAAATTTCAACAATGAGCTTGAGCTGCCGGTGAAGGAAAACATCGATAGTGTAGTCTCTAGTACTCGGCTGGCTAGCTACCACCCTCAAGTTAAAAATCTGCCGCCAAGCATCTAACGGTGTGTTCCGGCAGCCTCACTTGAGAGCCAGTTCCATTCCAGGTTAGGTGTGCTTTACCATCTTCGACCACACCTTCACTTAACATCAGGTGAGCTGTGGTCAAACACCTAGCCTATCAACAATATAAATTTAAAAAAGAAACTATTAGAAGAGTCCAACTATATGCAGGTTTGACATAAGCTGTCCACGTGACATAATGGACCAAGTCTCTCTTGTAAAATGTACATTTTTTACTTTTTGTAAGCGTTATCGCTAATTGAATGTTAATTTATCCAGACTCGTTTGTCGGTAAATAAAACGAAACATGCAAGTGTAACAATCAATCATAATATTATATTTAATATAACAATTTGTATGGGTGATACTTTTAAAATGCGAAATGTAAATTACTATTAACTAAATAAAACTATAAAAATACATTATTTGTTTTAAATAGATGGCACTTTAGGAATGGCACAATTAAAGAACATAAATTAAAATACAAACTTTTTAAACCTAAATTGTCAACATGACATATACGTTGGAAATAGTAGACACTTATTTGAATTTTGAAACTTGAAAATATATAAATACTTGACACTGGCAAATGCTAAAACGCGACGCCAAAACAAAAAAAAAAGACCCAAGCCAAAATCAAACAAAAAACATACTTCCCGCGGTTTTCTTTTTTTTTCTTCGGTTTTGGCGTCGCATTTTTAGCAGGCGTGCTTTTCTTTATTGCGAAATCAATCAATAACTATAAAGCTTCGATGGAGTATAGTCCCACATTCGCGGTTTTAATTCGGCACTTTATGAATAAAACACCACCATTTTTATGCATAAACGCTTGACAAAAAACTAGTTTTGGAAAAAAATATAACGGGGCGACACGACTCTTTCCACGTTCCCGCAAACACTCATTTAGATCCTTTAATTGGACCCTTGGACCCTTCATTTGTCTGAGGTAGATCCATTTCTCTTTTTTGTTTTCGGCCCCTGGCCAAACGTTTGTGATACAGCATTAGAGTGAAACTATAGGTACCAGAACCACAGGACTGCAGGCGCGAATGAGTCCCACCGAATCTTGTCGGTTGTTGGATACCAACGTTCGGTATTTTCATCTTTCTTGAAAGGATTAGGGATGATCCTCGGAATTTCCTCCGTGCCGAAAACGGACACCTCTATCTGGGCTTTGAATGAGAAATAGAATCGGAATTTCACGAACGCAGCTGACTTGAAGTACAAAAAACATTCTTGCCTGGAACAAAAATAAAACTTTTTTTTTCTTTGGTTTTGGCGTCGCATTTTAGCATTTGCCAGTGTCAAGTATTTATATATTTTCAAGTTAAAAAAGTGTCCTCGTGGCTAATTATAGTCAAAGTCCAGTCTTAGTCAAGTTCAGCTCATGTCAGTCAAGTCCAGTCATGCTTTAGTAAAGTAGTGGTGACTTTACTATAAAGCTTCGATGGAGTTTTGGAAGCAACACGAACAGTCATGTTTCACCACATTATATCATTTTCCCACACTCACGCTTGTAATTCAGCACTGTGAATAAAACACCACCATTTTTATGCATTAACACTCGATAAAACACTAGTTTTGGAGCAGCGGGAGCCTCGCGCGCGAGTGCGAGAGAGAAACAACATGTTTCTGCAATATTCCAATGAAACCGCCATTGGTTCCCGCCAGCTGCTCCGGTGATAGTATTCTTTTGTAGTAAACGAGTGCTGTGCCCATAATTTTAGGCAGGATTTCGGAAAATTTTGACTAGTAACAACTTTGAAATTATGAAGTAAACAATAATTCTGATTGCACATTTACGATGTCTCACTCGGTCTGTATTACCCATTAATGTAGTATGTAGTAGATAATTGAAAAGTAGTGGTGTATAGGTATTATTGCGAAACCATTTTGACTAACTACAATTTTATTAGCGTCATGAATGAATGTGGCTGTACTTGGCGTAATTTCTGGGTTTCTCTTCTCCATGGGCGATGCCTGTCAGTTCGCGATGGCAGTAATGCTCTATCCATAGCGCCGTATTGCTTTTGGATGTGGTCTCCTCGAAATTGACGATGGCGCATTTGAATTCTGCTATCTGCGACACTATAACCTGTAAATTTAAGTCAATTCGACAGATTAAAAACTACCAATTCGATAATTAGAGATTTTTTTTCTTCTTTTTTTTATGGTTTACGTTTCTTTACGAAATTTGACTTGTAACATTGGTGTTATTATTAAAATATTTGTATTCGGGTATTTATAGGTACTTTTCCTCTACTCGGTAGCTAAATTCGTTATATTTATCCTACTGTCCTACTTATTATATAATATTACTCTTTCACTCAAAAAGTCAAAGTTCTGTAGTTTTTTAATAAAAACTACAGAACGGATTTGGATGAAATTTGGTATGGAGGTAGCTGAGACCTTGGATTAACACATAGGCTAGGTACTTTTTATCCCGAAAACATGTAGCGGGTAACACCGCGGGGCGCAGCTTGTCTAAAATATATTAATAGGCATACTACCTAGCTAATTTAATAAAAGAGAAAGTATCTTTGTTGTATTTGATAAAATGTTTCAAGAACTTGAACAAATCGGTTTGATTTATTTTCTTTTTTTTTAATGTAGACAGGCTAGTCGACTACAGCTCGACTTGAGATGGTTAGTGATGGTGTGGTCGAATCGTCATAGACATTCGAAAAACACTGGGCAACACGACTCTTTCCGCGTTCCCGCCAAATCTCTTCCAGAACTCAATCGAAGCTAGCAGTTTATTTTATTTGACTTTGACATAAAAAGCAACTTGACTTTGACAGCAACTTACAAAAAGTCCCAGATTAATGAAATCCTTTTTTTTTTTCTTCAGCTTTGGCAAGTTTCTGCATTGTGCCAATTCTCATGTTGGGAACACTAGATTGACAATGTACCATAAATTACCATTAGGTTTACATTAGGTATATGGTATGGTATGGTATATTAGGTTTATATTAGGTACATGGTTTTTGGCAGGAACGCGTAAAGGCATTTGTTACAACACAGATACACTTACGTAAAAGAATCCTTGTGCGTAGTCCTTGGTTATAATTACTTCGAAGGAATCCTTATAAAGAACATTTCCTCTTAACTTTCGATCACAGATTCCCAACTCTTTTGGCAAAGTTGTCGTGGCTGCGAAACAATATTATGAAGAATAATTTCTTTCTCATTGTCTATCTACACGATTATACAGAGAAAAGATTTGTTTGTTTGTACTGAATAGGCTCTGAAACTACTGGCCCGATTTCAAAAATCCTTTCACAGTTGGGAAGCTACACTATCCCCACACAGGCTACTTTTTATCCCTGTATTCCCACGGGAACGGGAACTAAGCGGGGGAAACTGCGAGGCGTTCGCTCGTAGGACATTACACACAGCGCCATCTGACCCCAAACTAAGCAAAGCTTGTACTATAGAAGTCAGATAAATGAAAGAATACTTTTTGTCATCGCACTTTATGCTTTTGACAATAAAATATAAGGTCTTTAACTCGGACATCAGGATTGGCCATATAGCATATATTTTATCACTTATAAATTTACTTTTATTGAGTCATCTTTCGTAGTGGTAGTTCACGAACCTTTGTACATGACAATCTTGATAGGAGAGAGCCTACGGAAACCGATGGCGTACTCGTCATCCCCGACTTCCTCCAGCTCTGGCTCCGAAATGACCTCGTCGATCCACTGCAGGTAGTCGTGGAGCACCAGGAACCGCGCCGGAGCGCCGCATCCCGGCCCGCGGACGCTGAACCCCAGCTGAAAAACAAATCTAGAAGAATTCGTGTTTGGCTGAAACTGTTTTTTTTAGTCGAAGATGTTACTTACGATCTTCCAAAAGCCCCAGTTTTGGCGCGTGACCAGGGTCACGCCTCCGTCCCATACGCACGCGGCCATCGGGCGCTCCGCACTCGCGCAGAGCGCCGACACCGGACTCATCTTTGAGAATGTTAGCTGAACAGAAAATTTAAATTCAAGATATTTTATTGTCGGCTGTGTATCTTAGGTTGGTGTAAGGTATCAACAGCTACCATTTTGGGCAGACAATAATTAGCATGTTTTGTATTACAAGTATTATCGACTATTTTTGTTTTTGTGTAGGGAGACACTTGATGGTAAGAGATAACGCATGTCCATGACCATTGCAGCAATACACAGAACTTTGAGTAGCAAAACAAAGTCCAGGGCATCGCTGCTTCGGCGCTCATTACTTTGAGACTTTCGCTGGTTAGTCTCAACACTCCAAATAATCCCACTATCCCACTAATATGGTAAATGTAAAAGTTTGGATGGATGGACGTTTGTTGCTTTTTCACGCAAAAACTACTGAACGGATTCGGATGAAATTTGGTATAGACCCTGGAGTGACACCTAGGCTACTTTTTATTCCGAAAACATGTAGCGGGTAACACTGCGGAGCGCAGCTAGTATTAACATGACAAGTAGATTGAAATGGGGAAAGGAATACCTTATTTCTATGATAGAAGTCATTACAATCTTTCTCGTTTATGTATTGCATTTTGAAGACTTCTTTCTGTAATTCAGCATTATCTATAAACAATTGGTAAAGTTAAATACAAGTTTGTGGGGTTGCAGCCCTTGTCTCACGGCCGCCATCTTGGAAAAAGAGGTACAAATGGTTTTATGGTTTATCTGACAAACACAAAAAAAAATATCGCGCCTTGTGGTATGGACTTAAGCGCGTGTAAAACGAATGGGATTTTATTAAAGTAAGAATATGGCGCCCTGCGATTATGGCGCCTTGCGATATTGCCGCTCAGGGCAAATAAATAAATAAATATCGTCGGACATTACACACAGCGCCATCTGACCAAACTAAGCAAAGCTTGTACTATGGAAGTCAGACAACTGATAGAATACTTCAATACTTTTTTTTGTAAATACATACCTACTTATAATACCCCCTTAGATCCGGGACTGCTGTCTATGATGGCGCTTCAGATTTTTTTTTAATGTAAAAAGTAATGAGACGGACGATACGCTCTGCTAAAGGTAAGAGATAACGCCTGTCCATGACCATTGCAGCGATACACAGAACTTTGAGTGACGAAACAAAGTCCGGGGCATCGCTGCTTCATTCGCTTGCTTGATCAAACAAAATTTTGCAATTAGTGCAAAATGGCCACGCAGTCTGCGAAAATAATATTATAAATACGAATATAAGTTTGTTCGCCTTTCACTTTGAAACAAATAACTTAGTCGCATAATAAAAGCGACACAGGTTAGAGTCAACTGTATATACCTTCATTGCTAGATGCAAGACACTGTTTATATAGACAGACACACATTTGGACACAATATTACATCTATATATAATTCACACTTAATAACACCAGACAGCCAAGCTCGGGCAAGTGTGTTCTCCAGGACGACTAGGAGCCAAGTGACTGCAAGCAGTCGGACCATCACGAACGAAGAGAAGCGAAAGCGCCTCGGTTTCCGTTACGGTGATACCCATCAACAGCTGGCACGTAGTTTCCGGTATAGACGTTTTTTGGCGGGAACGCGGGAAGAGTCGTGTCGCTCCGTTGTATTTTTTTCTAAAAACTAGTGTTTTGTGTTTTGTGTTTGTGTTTATGCATAAAAATGGTGGTGTTTTATTCATAAAGTGCCGAATCACAAGCGCGAGTGTGGGAAAATGATATAATGTGGTGAAACATGAGTTTTCGTGTCGCTTCCAAAACTCCATCGAAGCGTTATAGTAAAGTCGCCGCTACTTTACTAAAGCATGACTGGACTTAACTGACACGGACTGGACTTGACTAAGACTGGACTTTGACGATAACTATAGCTAAGAGACAGCAGGAATAACACTTAAGACAAGGCAGTATGGCTTTACAGCTTTAGCCTGCCCGAAGGGGCAAATTAATAAAAAAAAAATTTGATTGTTTTGCGTTCGGCAAGGCGGCAAATACAAGTGGCGACAACAATAAAACCAGGCAGAACTTACCATCGTTCATTTTGACAGCGTACATGTTGGCAAAATTAGCCGTGCCCGAAATAGGGAGGCAAATCGGTAACACTGCAGCTGTAATTAATAAAATCAATCAATATTGTCATGATCACGAGCAGACGGGAAATGGTGTTGCTATTTAGTCATTTTAATTTTTGACGATGCCGATTTTATGTAAATGTTTAACTGGCTAGGTGTTTGACCACAGCTCACCTGATGTTAAGTGAAGGTGTGGTCGATGATGGTAAAGCACACCTAGCCTGGAATGGAACTGGCTCTCAAGTGAGGCTGCCGGAACACACCATTAGATGCTTGGCGCCAGATTTTCAACTTGAGGGTGGTAGCGCTAGCCAGCCGAGTACTAGAGAGTACGCTACCACCATGCTATGGTTTCCTCACGATGTTTTCCTTCACCGGCAGCTCAAGCTCATTGTTGGGGTTTGAACCCAACAAATCGCCGATGCTCAATAACTACCTACTCGAATTAATTTTGTAGCGATGATAGCTCAGTGGTTAGCGCGGTCGGTTCGCATGCCGAAGGGCGTGAGTTCAAACCCCAACAATGAGCTTGAGCTGCTGGCGAAGGAGAACATCGTGAGGAAACCATAGCATGGTGGTAGCTTACTCTCTAGTACTCGGCTGGCTAGCGCTACCACCCTCAAGTTGAAAATCTGGCGCCAAGCATCTAACAGTGTGTTCCGGCAGCCTCACCTGAGAGTCAGTTCCATCCAGATTTGTTGGGTTCAAACCCCAACAATGAGCTTGAGCTGCTGGCGAAGGAAAACATCGTAAGGAAACCATAGCATGGTGGTAGCGTATTTTATATTACTCAACTGGCTAGCTACCACACGAGAGTTGAAAATCTGCCGCCAAGCATCTGACGATGTGTTCCGGCAGCCTCACTTGAGAGCCAGTTCCATTCCAGGCTAGGTGTGCTTTACCATCTTCAACCACACCGTCACTTAACATCAGGTGAGCTGTGGTCAAACAACTAGCCTGTCAACCATACTAAAAAGAATTGTCATACCACTGTTCTCCCCGAAGGTCGTCTCCCCACGAGAGACGAGCTGCAGCAGCGCGATGGTGGCCAGGGTCTGCCTCTCCTCGTACTCCGGGTGAAGGATATAGTCGTGTATTGGCATCGCGTATTTTAAGCTGCTATTGTACCATAATACGAAATGAGTGTTGTTTCTGCAACGAGGACAAAGATACTTAGAACATATTTTATATTGACAGTATTTTAAAATTGACAACATAATTTTTTTACAAATTGTCATTTTTTTATGTAAACAGTAATGAGACGAACGAGACGCACTCCTCATGGTAAGAGATAGTCATAGTCATAGTCATAGTGTTTTATTGATTGTAACTTAAGATTGTATCTTGTAACTTAAGTTACAAGTCAAATAATAAAAATAAATTAGATTAAAATAAGTGAGTTAAATTTACATGTCAATTCGATATTTAAAAAAATAATCAAAAATTAAATTAAATTGCAATAAAAAATAAAAAGTAAAAAAATAATTCGAATTATATAAAATAATAACAATTAATTGATTAATTTAATACAAAAAACGCCAGTCCATGACCATTGCAGCGATACACGGAACTTTGAGTTGAAGAACAAAGTCCGGGGTAGCGCTGCTTTGGCACTCATTACTTTGAGACTTTCGATGGTTAGTCTCGACAGCCCAGTAATTTCGCTGCAGTACCCTTCAAACCGGAACACAGTAATGTTTACACACTTACTTGGTGGTAGATCTCCTTAGCAGGAGGTCGTCAAGGTAGGTACCACCGCAGTACCAGCTATTCCGCCGCCAAGCAGTTAAGTGTAAACATTACTGTACTCCGGTTTGCAGCTAGCGAAATTACGGGGCTGTTGAGGCTAACCATCGAAAGTCTCAAAGTAATGAGCGCCAAAGCGGTGATACCTGGACTTTGTTTTATTACTCAAAGTTCTGTGTATCGCTGCAATGGTCATGGACAGGCGTTATTTCTTACCATCAGGAGAGCGTCTCGTTCGTATCATTACTTTTTACATTAAAAAAAAACACTAGTGCTTGGCGGCACAATATCTGGTACTGCGGTGGTCTACCAAGACGACCTCCTGCTAAGGAACTCTACCACCATTCTATGGTTTCCTCACGGTGTTTTCCTTCACCGACAGCTCAAGCTCATTGTTGGGTTTCGTTGTTAGATTCGAGTGTGTGACGTACTTACGTCAGCTGATCTCGCAGTATCTTGGCTATATCTTCAGCCGGTGCTATGGCGTACATGGGATGGATCAGCAATCCCGTTGTGATGGCGTATCGAACCGCACCGCCCATGTCTAAAAATAGTGTAACAATCGGCACTCGTATCATTAAAAGTGATCTCCTCCAAGCAAGCTAAAATCTTGGCTGCTAGAGACGTTGTTTTAAGACATTGACTTCACTTCAATTTGATTGATTTAAATTGATTTCTAAGCTAAAAGATTATTAAATTGCATTTCATTTCATTATTAAACACAGTAATGTTTACACACTACTGCTTGGCAGCAGGATAACTGGTACTGCGGAGATACCTATCTAGACGACCTCCTGCAAAGGTGATCTACCACCAAGTCAATAATTTTATATTTGCAAGTAAGACAAACAAATTCTGCCGCCAAGCATCTAACAGTGTGTTCCGGCAGCCTCACTTGAAAGCCAGTTCCATTCCAGGCCAGGTATTTTCATCATCTTTGGCCACTTAAAATCAGGTGAGCTGTGGTCAACTTAGCCTATAAAAACAAACTTACAAAAAGTGTGTTGTACGATCCCAAGCCACGGGAAGCGCCCGATGTTGGGCACGGTGCCTTCAGGCGTGCCCTGGTCACTGTCCTTGGAACAGTGTACGAGCTCCCACTCAATACTCCAAGTAATATCCACTGAAAAGAACAAGCTGAAGAGTTAAACTAAGTCCGATTACGAATTGCCTAAGTGCCTCAAGTCGAAAGTGTTTTACCAATGTGTGCAGTGACAATAGACAATAGACAATACTTTATTTGGGACATAAAACACATTTCAACATAGTTTACAATACATACATACAAAAAAATAAACAATAAACATAAAACACAGAAAAAAGCTTATTAGGTATAAAGTATAGTATTTTCCAAAAAAACAGAAAGTTTGAAATATATTTTATGTCACAAACCGGCCTCGACTCAGCAGGGCTGGTTTTAGCATTACCAGCGCCCTGGGTGACATTTCCTTGCCACCCCCTATCTGCCATTGAAACCCATATGAAAAAATTGCAAGGGATATCATGAAATAACCATTTATTACAACAAAAACTAATACAATTTTACTTTTACAGCCTTTCTGTCGGCTAACTCATTTATTAAGACATCAAAGCCCATGTCTTCTGTAAGTCTAAAATTATTAAAAGTAGCCTATGTGTTAATCCAGAGTCTCAGCTACCTCCATACCAAATTTCATCCAAATCCGTTATGTAGTTTTTGCGTGAAAGAGTAACAAACATACAAACTTTCGCATTTATAATATTAGTAGGAAGTAGAATGGTACGGAATCCTTCGTGCGCGAGTCCGACTCGCATGTGGCCGGGTTTTTGTCTAATTAGACGTACCATCCTCCAAAGTGAAATACTTACAAGAAACATTAAATCAAATTAAACTTACCAGTTATTATTAAAAAAACACTTAACAATATAATGTTATCAATTCTCTTCATTGTAAAATCATTACAAATCAGTTTTCCGAGTGTCGTCCTGTTTTCTGTCCGTTTTGTTTTTACTTGGTCTCTTTTCTCCTTAGCGTTAAGACCTCCGATTGTTGCACAGTGATATTTTTGCTTAATATATTTAAAATTTGGACAGTAAATGATTTTATGTTATTGTATATTACAAGCGGACGCCTCGCGGTTTCACCCGCGTAGTTCCCGTTCCCGTGGGAATACAGGTATAAAAAGTAGCCTAAATCACTCGGGAATAGTGTAGTTTCCCAACGGTGAATATTTTTTGAAATCGGTCCTGTAGCTTCGGAGCCTATTCAATACAAACAATCAAATATTTCCTCTTTATAACAGTATTTAGCTTTATATTATAATGATATACATAGATATATTTTTATGAGCACTCGTTACATTTTGATTTCTTTGTTTTTGTGTCCGCGCCAATTAAAAAAAACAATTATGTAAAAAAGCCCGCCTTTTGCACACAGCTGTTTTAAAAAACACAAAACATTAACACACAAAAATGTGCTTGGCGGCAGAATATCTGGGACTGCGGTGGTATCTACCTAGACGACCTCCTGCTAAGGAGATCTACCACCATGCTATGGTTTCCTCGCGGCGTTTTCCTTCACCGGCAGCTCGAGCTCATTGTTGGAGCGTGAAACCACTGCTTTTGGTATATGAACATTGCCAAAAAAGAATTATATAGGAATACAAAAGTTACTTTTATTACTATTTTGAGTTTTATGGGTTTATTATGCTACCAAAAAAGCAATGTGTTAGTGGGTTTACGAAACAAAGTGATTGCTTTTTGTAACAATTTGAAATTTATAGGTAGTACGTTCAAAAGACAGACGTGGACTGGCAAAACGCGGCGTACAGTCGATCCCCGTAATAATTTTCAATGTAATGAACGGTTTAGTTTACAAAACTTTCCTTTGTATTTCAGCTCATTTCATAATGGTTTATAGTTTCTGACATTTTCCCATAGCTGTGTTGATATGAAAGAACGGCGCTGACAAAGATGTTATATTCTGTAGAGATGCCCGATATCTGCTTGCCCATCGTTGAAGCAATAATTGTTCATTTTTTTTTTATGTAAAAGTAATGTGACAAACGAGACGCTCTCCTGATGGTAAGAGATAACGCCTGTCCACGACCATGGTAGCGATACACAGAACTTTGAGTAACAAAACAAAGTCCAGGCATCGCTGCTTTGGCGCTCATTAGTCTGAGACTTTCGATGGTTAGTCTCAACAGCCCAGTAATTTCGCTAGCTGTAGTACCCTTCAAACCGGAACACAGTAATGTCTACACATAAATGTCTATAAATTTACATTATTGTTAACAGACCATAGTTATGTTATGTATATTATTTATTTTTATATTTATACTGGCGTACACCTTGCGGTTTCACTCGCGTAGTTCCCGTTCCCGTGGGAATACAGGGATAAAAAGTTGCCTATGTCACCCGGGGATAGTGTAGCTTCCTAACGGTGAAAGAACTTTTGTAATCGGTCCAGTAGTTTCGGAGCCTATTCATTACAAACAATCAAATCTTTCCTCTTTATAATAAATTGTGTAGATAAGAGGATTTACTTTGTGGTAGATCTCCTTAGCAGGAGGTCGTCTAGGTAGGCACCACCGCAGTACCAGTGATTCTGCCGCCAAGCAGTAGTGTGTAAACATTACTGTGTTCCGGTTTGAAGGGTACTGCAGCTAGCGAAATTACTGGGCTGTTGAGACTAACCATCAAAGTCTCAAAAGTAGTGAACACCAAAGCAGCGATGCCCTGGACTTTGTTTTGCTACTCAAAGTTCTATGTATCGCTGCAATGGTCATGGACAGGCGTTATCTCTAACCATCAGGAGAACGTCTTATTCGTCCCATTACTTGTATCTAAGAAAAAACTCTAAGGCACATAGAATTCATGTCAAAACTTATTGAATATTTGTTCTAGTGACGAAGAAAGTCATTTTCACCCCCAAGCTGGGTCGTAGCGTGGAGGAACGTGGAATTGTAGAGTTCACTCCGCGTTTGGGACGGCAGCTGGCTGAGGACGTACCCCAAAGGCAGCACACGTGAGTAAACAGCTGCGGTAGTGTAGTACATAGCTAGGGTAATGTAGTACACAGCTGGGGTAGTGTCATACACAGCTAGTGTAGATAGATGTATAGAAACTATTGTGAACACCAAAAAAAGTACAGAAAACATGATCTTATGAGCTAGTGCCACAAGTGACGGCCTCACCGCTAACCTAGCGATCTCTTCCAGGCAAGCACGAATGGAAAACACGATACACCTTAAGAACAGATGGGAGATGTTGTAACATACGAAAATCTAAAACAGAGAATATTAAAAAACTTCCCCTCGTTGATTGAATCACATTTTCAGAAAGACAAAAATGGTTCATCGTAATCCTGAGAAACTCAACTGTTACACATCTGGGGTAGTGTAGTAGATACTCAGCTGGGGTAATGTAATACTCAGCTGGGGTAGTGTAGTTTACAGCTGGGGTAGTGTAGTACACATATGGGGTAGTGTAGTACTCAGCTGGGGGAATGTAGTACTCAGCTGGGGTAGTGTAGTACACATCTGGGGTAGTGTATTACACATCTGGTGTAGTGTAGTATACATCTGGGGTAATGTAGTACTCAGCTGGGGTAGTGTTGTTCACAGCTGGGGCAGTGTAGTACCTACAGTTTGTTAAACATTACGTCTTTACGTAATACGGAGAAAGAACCCTGATTATCTGATAGTTCTTAATGTTTTTCAAAATGTCAATGCCTGTCAATTAATTTAAAAAAAATGTTTTGTTATAGGGATGAAGATCGCCTAGCTTCTCGCACCCGGTACTTTTCGCCGCGACTCGGCCGAACCATGAGCTTCTCGCCTAGACTGGGCAGGGAGCTCGCGTACGGTACTTCTTCCTCTTTTCTTCTTATGTTTTGGCGTCGCACTTCGTGCAGTTGCCAGCGTCGTTCGTTTCCATATATTCAATTCATAAATTTTAAGTCAAATGAGTCTTATTGCACATAAACTTGAAAGAAAAACTCACTCAACTTTTTTGGTTATTTTAAGAAATAATGCCTGTTCATTACAATTACGCATATATATTAACGCGTGTTTACACACTACTGCTTGGTGGCAAAATGTTTGATACTGCGATGTTTGACTTAGACGACCTCCTGCTAAAGAGATTTGGTTTTTGTTTCGATATAATATTTGTAAACAAATAAGCAACACGTGTTTACAAAAACCTGAGTCTAAAATGTACTTAAATTGTTTTTTTTTTAAATTAATTTGCCCCATCGGGCAGGCTAAAGCTGTAAAGCCATACAGCCTTATCTTAAGTGTTATTTCTGCTGTCTCTTAGCTATAGTTATGGTCAAAGTCCAGTCTTAGTCAAGTCCAGTCCGTGTCAGTCAAGTCCAGTCATGCTTTAATAAAGTAGTGGCGACTTTACTATAAAGCTCCGATGGCGTTTTGGAAGCAACACGAAAAGTCATGTTTCACCACATAATATCATTTTCCCACACTCGCGCTTGTGATTCGGCACTTTATGAATAAAACACCACCATTTTTATGCATAAACACTCGACAAAACACTAGTTTTGGAAAAAAATACAACGGGGCGACACGTCACTTCCCATGTTCCCGCCAAAACTCTTGTACTCAAACTCAAATTGAATTAAAATAAACTATACATTAAAAATATGAGCTTAAAAATTTGTTACTTTTTTTTCCAGATAACTACCCAAGCGTACGAGTTGCCAGGAGCGTCAATAAAACGAAAAACTACCAAAATTAAAAAAAGTATATTTTACAACAGCAACATTGACTTGTGATGAATTTTGGACGAAATAACTTATTGTTTATTAGTTTTAAAGTGATAATTAAAAATAAAATGTAATGTTATGACATAATAAACATGTGTTATTTATTAGCGTTTTTTATTTTACCTCAGTATCTTATCATTAGTGTGGACTAAAGTTATTTCTTAAAATATACACTTCAAAAACCATAGATAACGTACAGCAAAGTAGTCAATATACAAACATATATATTGGTACGTACCGAGGCGGCTTTTATAAAAGATGTAACCGAGTGGACTAATTTCAAGCTAAAACAAACCTTACTGCCACTGTGTAAAGGCCATTGTAGAATGCCTTATTTTGAAACAGCAAATTATTTATTAAGGTGGTACGATTTCCATACAAGTAAATTTTTGCCATTTATGGGCAAATGAAGCATAATTTTACAGTGAAATCACAGCTACTGGCATTTATTTTGGTCTTTATTTGCGGTAAATCACAATTGCTTAAACAAAACATTTAAAAAAAAATCAAGTTTATGAATGATTTACGAATTTACGATTTTTGAATAAAACAGTAGATTATGCTAAGAATCTATACTATTTTACTCAAGCAATTGTGATTTACCGCAAATAAAGACCAAAATAAATGCCAGTAGCTGTGATTTCACTGTAAAATTATGCTCCATTTGTTCATAAATAAAAAAAATTGTTTGTATGGAAATGGAACCACCTTAATGCTACAGCCCAACATCAATCTGAATTTAAAGACTCTTCAAAAACGAAAAAACAATAATTTTTAAATCCTGGTTTTCAAAGCTGGTTTTATTTTACATATTGGTTGTATTTTGGAACGTTAGAACGTGCCCCCTATGATTGCATACTAATCACCATTCCATATCCACGGTTTCTGTATTCGCGGCATATTTATGGAACATATAACCCGCGAATAAAGAGCTTTTACTATATTAAGAAAAGTTACATGTGCCAATACCACATATGCTGCGGTACAAATGAATCCCAGTGCAAGTCGGGGGTCGGATACCAAGCGTCGGTGAAAGGTTGTGCTGTCAGGAATGGATTGGGTATTATCCTGGGTATTTCCTCCGTGCCGTAAAGGGACATCTCTATCTGGGCCTTGAATGAAAAGTAGAAACGGAATTTCACGAAAGCAGCCGACTTGAAGTACAAGAAACACTCCTGCCTGAAATTATAGTACAATATTTTACACCATTGAAGGAAGAGTAATCCCACTAATATTATAAATGAGAAAGTTTGGATGGATGTTTGTTACTCTTTCACGCGAAAACTACTGAACGGATTTAGATGAAATTTGGTATGGAGATAGCTGAAACGCTGGATTAGAACATACACTACTTTTTATCTCGAAAAGATGTAGTGGGTAACACCGCGGAGGGGCAGCTAGTATTATAAATGTGAAAGTTTGGATAGATGGATGTTTGTTACTCTTTCACGCAAAAACTACAGAACGGATTTGGATGAAATTTGGTATGGAGATAGCCGAGATCCTGGGTTAACATATAAGCTACTTTTTATCCCGAAAACATGTTGCGGGTAACACCGCGGGACGCAGCTAGTTATTTTAATAAGTACTTTTACTTGGTGGTAGATTTCCTTCACAGGAGATCGTTTAGTTGCGTACCACCGCAGTACCAGATAAGGCTGCAGTACCCTTGACCTACGGAGCCGAAACGTGGACACTCACAACGGGAATGGTGCACAATTTCAAAGTCGCTCAGCGAGCTATGGAAAGAGCTATGCTCGGCATTTCTCTGAGGGATCGGATCCGAAACGAAGTAATTCGCCAGAGAACTAAAGTAACAGACATAGCTCAGCGTATTAGCAAGCTGAAGTGGCAGTACTGGACATATCTGTCGCAGAACCGACAACCGCTGGGGTAGACGTGTTCTAGAGTGGAGACCGCGAATTGGCAAACGTAGCGCAAGACGCCCTGTGACTCGATAGAGTGACGATATACGTAGGACAGCTGGCGGTGGATGGCAGCAAATAGCCGAAGATCGGGCCGAGTGGCATGTCTTAGGAGAGGCCTATGTCCAGCAGTGGACTACAAAAGGCTGATGATGATGATGATGAGCACCCTTCAAACCGGAACACAGTAATGTTTGCACACTCCTGCTTGGCGGCAGAATATCTGGTACTACGGTGGTACCTTTTTTTTTCTTTGATTTTGGCGTCGCGTTTTAGCATTTCCCAGTGGCAAGTATTTATATATTTTCAAGTTTCAAAAGTAAAATAAGTGTCCTCGTATCCTCGTAGCTAGTTATAGTCAAAGTCCAGTCTGTGTCAGTCAAGTCCAGTTATGCTTTAGTAAAGTAGTGGCGACTTTACTATGAAGCTTCGATGGAGTTTTGGAAGCGACACGAAAACTCATGTTTCACCACGTTATATCATTTTTCCACACTCGCGCTTGTAATTCGGCACTTTATGAATAAAACACCACCATTTATATGCATAAACACTCGACAAAACACTAGTTTTGGAAAAAAATACAACGGAGCGACACGACTCTCCCTGCGATCCCGCCAAAACTCGTGGTACCTTGATGACCTCCTGCTAAGGAGATCTACCACCAAGTATATATGATGTAGAGATGTAAATTTTCTACATTTTCATTTGGCTTACTTCTTGTAATACTCCCTGTTTTTATGTTCTCCGTGTGCGATGCCGGTCAGTTCCCGATGGCAATAGTGTTCGATCCATATAGCTGTGTTACTCTTGGACGTAGTATCCACCATGTTCACCGTAGCACATTGGAATTGGGCAATCTGCGACACAATTACCTGTATAAACAATTAATAGACATGATCATTGAAAAACCGGCCAAGTGCGAGTCGGACTCACGCACGAGGGGCTCCGTACCATCTATACTTTTTTTTTTTTTTTGGTTGACAGGCTAGTTGTTTGACCACAGCTCACCTGATGTTAAGTGACGTTAAGTGAGTGTGTATACTATAATATAAAGAGGAAAGATTTCTTTGTTTGTATTGTATAGGCTCCGAAACTACTGGACCGATCTTCATTATTAGAATGCTACATTATCCGTGACGGACATTTAAAAAAAACATATTTTTATTTTTAAGTTTAAAATTTTATTGTTTATTTCCATTTGTGCCATTTAATTTAAGGTGGTTCGATTTCAATACAAATGTTTTTTTTTCCATTCATGGACAAATGGTGTATAATTTTACAGTGAAATCACAGCTACTGGCATTTATTTTGGTTTTCTTTTGCGGCAAATCACAATGGATTGAATATAAAGGCCAAAGTAAATGCCAGTTGCTGTGATTTCACTGTAAAATTATACACCATTTGTCCATGAATGGAAAAAAAACATTTGTATGGAAGTCGAACCACCTTAAGACTCACTGTTACATTCCTTTTTTACGTTTAGTAACCACGCGTTTTTTCGTTTATCGCACAGATGGCGCTGTTTGCAAAATTCGATTAAAATGTACAGTTTGGTTACATTTGTTAAACCCAAAAACTTATCTTTTTACTTAATAAAAGAGAGTAAGTAATATAATCGATTATTAATATTTAGAGAATCGATGATTAAAAATCGTTAAGAATAAAAAGAAATCGATTACATTTTCACATCTCTACGAGTAATCGCATTAGTGTGATCAGGATTAAAAGTTCTTACATAAAAAAACCCTTGTCCGAAATCTTTGGTGGCGACTATTTCAAAGGAGTCCTTGTAAAGAATATGCCCCCGTAACTTTCTGTCACATTTTCCAATCTCTTTCGGCAGAGTCGTCTGGGCTGCAACGAAATACATTCAAATTATATTACCACGTCATATAAAACACATAACATAACAATAAATACACATGTCGGCGCTTAGCTTTAATGTTGATATAGTTTAGCGCCATCTTGCGTAATTTTGGTGGACTAGAGGTGGAATGGCGTCACCTCTGACGTAACACTGGTTCTGTGTTCTCCTTGTTAGTCGTGTGACGTATTTTGACTTTAACCAATGAGAGCGCGGTAGAAGTTGCGGATGTCGGCCGGTAGAGGCGCTGTGGGAAGCGTGCGTTGAATGTTGAGGTGGAGAGATATCATCGACTCTTTAAGAGAGATTGAGTTGGGCGGGTGCAGAGTGCGAAGCTAAGCGGAACGTGTTGTCCCCAAGCTATGTAATAGTGACTATACTGTTCTAATCATTCTTTAACTGAAATCGTTGTGAAGTGCTGATTAAACTTTGTACAAGAGAAGTGAATTGTATGGTTTGTCTCCTCGCCCGCTACACCCTCGCCCAGAAACCCAGTAACCGTCTCTGATGCGGATCGGCCGTCTGACTCCCGTTCCCTCCGACACACACATAACAACAACACAACAACAAGACAGTGTGTGTGTGGTGTTACCCGCGGGGCATGTATTCGAGATGAAAAGTAGTCTATGTGTTAATCCAGGGTCTCAGCTACGTCGATACCAAATTTTATCTAAATCCGTTCGATAGTTTTTGCGTGAAAGAGTAACAAACATCCATCCATACTCACAAACTTTCGCATTATTAGTCGGATTAGCAGGATGGATCTTGGTGGTAGATCTCCTGAGCAGGAGGTCGTCTAGGTAGGTACCACCGCAGTACCAGATATTCTGCCGCCAAGCAGTAGTGTGTAAACATTACTGTGTTCCGGTTTGAAGGGTACTGCAGCTAGCGAAATTACTGGGCTGTTGAGACTAACCATCGAAAGTCTCAAAGTAATGAGCGCCAAAGTAGTGATGCCCTGAACTTTGGTTTGTTACTCAAAGTACTGCGTATCACTTCAATGGTCATGGACAGGCGTTATCTCTTACCATCAGGAGAGCATTTCGTTTGTCTCATTACATTTTACATTAAAAAAAAGATAAACAGGATTAATCACACTATTACAAAGGTGAAAGTTTGTGAGTGTGTTTGTCACTTCTTTACGCTCAAACGATTAGACCAATTTTGATGAAATTTGGTATGTAAATAGCTGCAACCTGGATTATCACTGCTACTTTTTATCCCGAAAAATGTATAAACATTTAATTTTGATTAATAAAATCAGGACGTCTGGCAACGCTGGCTAACGATGTAGTTACTTTTTTTTTAATACGCACCATTGTACATGACAATCTTGATAGGAGAGAGCCTACGGAAGCCGATGGCGTACTCGTCATCCCCGACTTCCTGCAGCTCGGGCTCCGAGATGACCTCGTCGATCCACTGCAGGTAGTCGTGGAGCACCAGGAACCGCGCCGGAGCGCCGCATCCCGGCCCGCGGACGCTGAACCCCAGCTGAAAAACAAATCTAGAAGAATTCGTGTTTGGCTGAAACTGTTTTTTTTTCGGTGGAAGATGTTACTTACGATCTTCCAAAAGCCCCAGTTTTGCCGCGTGACCAGCGCCACGCCTCCGTCCCATACGCACGCGGCCATCGGGCGCTCCGCACTCGCGCAGAGCGCCGACACCGGACTCATCTTCGACAATGTTAGCTGAACAAACAGAAGACAAAACACTTTATTTTGTTTTGTCATATTCTTTCTCTTATTAAAGTTCCGTACCTAAAGGGGAAAATGGGACCCTATTACTAAGACTCCGCTGACCATTCGTCTGTTTGCCTGTCCGTCACCAGGCTGTATCTCATGAACCGTGATAGTTAGACAGTTGAAATTATCACAGATGATGTATTTCTGTTGCCGCTATAACAATAAATACTAAAAAATAGAATACCAAAGTTACAGGTCATATGTATATCCTGGTTATTGATACACCCCCCCCCCCTTTACTTCCTCTAATGCTTTCCATCCTAAGGTTGCCTGGAAGATATCGCTTTTAGCGATAAGGTCTCCAGTTGTTACACCTTTTAATTATTATTTTTTTGTCTATATTGTATCATTTTTGGTGTGGGCAATAGAGATTTAAGGTGGTTCGATTTCCATACAAGCAAGTTTTTTCCATTTATGGACAAATGGAGCATAATTTTACAGTGAAATCACAGCTACTGGCATTTATTTTGGTCTTTATTTGCGGTAAATCACAATTGCTTGAGTAAAATAGTAGATTATTATTCTAATGTTTTATTCAAAAATCGTAAATTCATAAATCATTCATAAATTTGTTTTTTTTTTTTTTTTTTTTTAATGGTTGACAGGCCAGGTGTTTGACCACAGCTCACCTGATGTTAAGTGAAGGTGTGGTCGAAGATGGTAAAGCACACCTAGCCTGGAATGGAACTGGCTCTCAAGTGAGGCTACCGGAACACACCGTTAGATGCTTGGCGGCAGATTTTCAACTTGAGGGTGGTAGCTAGCCAGCCGAGTACTAGAAAGTACCCTACCACCATGCTATGGTTTCCTCACGATGTTTTTCCTTCACCGGCAGCTCAAGCTCATTGTTGGGGTTTGAACCCACGCCCTTCGGCATGCGAACCTACCGCGCTAACCACTGAGCTATCATTGCTACAAATGCTTTTTATGCTAATAATCTACTGTTTTATTCAAGCAATTGTGATTTTTTGCAAATAAAGACCAAAATAAATGCCAGTAGCTGTGATGCTGATGTTACTGTAAAATTATGCTCCGTTTGTTCATAAATGGAAAAAAATTGTTTGTATGGAAATCGAACCACCTTAATAAAGTAGTTTTAGTATTATTTAGTTAGTTTTATCTTTTATTTGTAGTGTAATTGTTGTGTGTGTCTTTCTAAACAATCGTCCTGGTTTTCGAATTCACTATATTTTGAGAGCTTTTTATAAAAATCCAACATTTATTTGGGTAAGTTTTCTTACCAAAAAATAATGTGTTTTACCTTATTCTGAAGATAGAAATTGTTACAATATGTATCGTTCACATATTTCATTTCGAATACTTCTTTCTGCAATTCAGTATTTTCTGCAAAAAAGAGGTAATAGTTCTTAATTTTTTTTTAAATATATTTTGTATGATTGGTAATTTGATCGATAAGTGTCTGTTTTATGTAGAATCTGTACAGCCGTTTGAACCTTCCACAGGTCTGATAGAGTCCAAAGACACTCTGTTACTGGTAACACGGCTTTATAGGGTTCCGTACCCAAAGGGTAAAACGGGACCCTATTACTAAGACTCCGCTGTCCGTCTGCCACGAGGCTGTATCTCATGAACCGTGAATGATTTATTTTGCCGTTTTTTTAAGATAATGGTGCGAAACCTTTCGTGCGTGAGTCTGACTCGCCCTTGGCCGGTTTTTTTAGAGTCAAGGAATACTATTAATTCGATTTTATATCTTGATATTTATCAACAAATTTTAACATTACAAAAACAGTTTAAAAATTCTAAATTTCGGCTAAAGATGTATTTTTTGTTTATACATAATATTATGGAGAGTAATTTATTGTAAAAATGTTTTTTTATTGTCCTTCAAAGAAAAATCTAGAGTGAATATAAAACGGTACAGAACTTACCATCAGTTATTTTGACAGCAAACATATTGTCGAAACTGCCCGCTCCAGAAAATGGAAGGCAAACTGGCAACACTGCAACTGAAAAACATTGTAAAAGTGTAAAATAAAATAATTCAGAAAAACACCTTTAGTGTAAAATAAAATAATTCAGAAAAACATTGTAGATTACGGATTATGAAGTTAAGTTTTTACTTGTTAGTATAATTTATTTTAATTAAACGGATACATTTATTTCGACGGTCTAAGCCCGTTAATATAAAATGTTGGAATTTTAAAGAACCACACACACTGATAAACGATATAGAAAAAAAAATAGTATTACTATGGAATTACGGTTTCCACTGTTTTATTCAAGCAATTGTAATTTACCGCAAATAAAGACCAAAATAAATCCCAGTAGCTGTGATTTCACTGTAATATTATGCTCCATTTGTCCATAAATGGCAAAAATTTATTTGTATGAAAATCGAACCCCCTTAAGCAAAGATGCGGTCTACGACGGAACACGCTAGCCTAGAAGAAGCCGAAACACTCGCTACTTGGAGACATGTAAATATCCTACTATATATATATATATTTTATGTACCACTGTTCTCCCCGAAGGTCGTCTCCCCGCGAGAGACGAGCTGCAGCAGCGCGATGGTGGCCAGGGTCTGCTTTTCCTCGTACTCCGGGTGAAGGATGTAGTCGTGTATTGGCATCGCGTACTTTATACTGCTGTTATACCATAATATGAAATGCGTGTTGTTCCTAGATGAAAAAGGAAAGGTTTTTTTTTATATTTCACAGCAGTTTCACCAGCAGGTTGAGTAGATTCGAGTTTAGGGTGGCAAAACAAAGTTACATTTCACACGCATAATCAAATACTGGCTTAACTCAAATAAGTCAGTTTTTGGGAAATCACGAAAAACCTCCGTGCAATGACGACCTCGTCGGCTTTTTTTTAAATAGAATAAAAATTAATTTGGTAAATAAATATATTAATTTTTTTTCGTGTAGTCTATAAACTTATCAATAGTTATGTGTGATTTACTTTGTTCAAATTAATTAATAATAAATATTTTTTTATGTTTTAAAATTAACTTAAGTCTGTCTACTTTTAAAACTAAAGCAAATAAACTTTATTATTGGTGGCATATTCAACTATAAGTCTGTCTTGTTTAAACTAATTTCTTTATTTCAAGGACTCAATATGTTTTTAGTCTGTTTATTAGTAAATCAACTTATAAAACTTACTATTTATTTTGTAGAAAATACACTCAACTCGGATTCGGTCTAGGTTCAATTAAACAACAGCAACTTCACATTAACAGCGTCCGACACAAACTGACATCAGTCGGTGTTTGAACAAAGACTGTGTGAAATCACATAAAAATGAAAAAGACCGATATTGTGTAAAGGTGGTCTATTGACGCAATTTTGATGTTTTTCCAAATTCATATCATAGATGGCATTAAAAGAAGCCTGCGTCTATACGTAACTCATTTTTGACCTAACTCCTAATCGGTCAATATTTGATTATGCGTGCGATTTGTAAAAATTCAACTTTTTTCAGTAATTTTGCTTTACCTTCCGTCTTAATTCGGTATGTAAAGAAAAAAAATACTTTACTGATTCCAAAACCATTTCGAAATATTACATTTCTGTACATTATTTTTACTTTTAAAACTCTTTAAACTGTGCGATTGGTATTATTTTCATAAATTAGATAAAATAAACTTGACTTTCAATTGACTCTCTAATAACGTCACATAGTAGGCTGTATAATGCTACTTTCAGTGCCTAAAAAACGTAATGGCAAACCAAAACAAAATCTGTCAATGTCAAGTCAACGCCATTCATCAGAACATCTTCACGTACGTCGAGTTGTTTTTCGATTTATTGATACAAATATCTAAATAATTTTACTTTTAACGACACATCGCTTTTATGAAGCTGTGATGAGTCAATTGTCAAAATTAATCAAATGTGTCAAAATAGATATGTACACTTTTCTGTTTTACATGGCAATAAATGGCATATTTAGCCTACTTTATGACGCCATCGCTATAAAAAGTTTGATATTGTAAAAAATCAACTACTACATAAAAAACCAAAATATTCAGAATAGTTTCATGTACTATCAGTAAAAAATCTATACTAATATTATAAACACCATTAGAATGCTACATTCTACCTAAGTAACAGGCATATTTATTACTAGAATTGAATTAAAAATTAATGTCCACCCGTGCGAAGACGGGACAGGCCGCTAGTATAAAATAAATACAAAAAAAACTACATACCGAATTGTATCTGTTACTCACAGCAGTTGGTCCGGCAGGATCCTCGCCATATCTTCTGCTGGTGCTATGGCGTACATGGGATGGATCAGCACTGCCGTGGTGACAGCAAACCGGACCGCACCCCCCATGTCTGAGGAAAGAAAGTACGTTTACTAGGACATATTTCTCCTTAGTAGTAGTTCTAGTTACCGCCGTGTCAGATATCCTGCCACCAAGCAGTAGTGTGTGTTTTTATATAAAAATAATGAGACGAAAGAGACGCTCCCATGATGGTAAGAGATAACGCCTATCCATGACCATCGCAGCGATACACAGAACTTTGAGTAGCAAAACAACGTCCAGGGCATCGCTGCTTTGGCGCTCATTACTTTGAGACTTTCTATAGCTAGCTGCAGTATCTTTCAAACTGGAACATAGTTATGTCGTCACACTACTGCTTGACGGGAGAATATCTGGTACTGCGCTGGTAGGTTACCTAGTCGATATTCTGCTATGGATATCTGTTAAAAAGAGTTTTTATACTTTTATCTGTTAATTTGAACAGGCTGGTTTTTGTCTATTTATGTCATGTACACTGTCAGTTAGATTCGAGATATAGTTTGTTATAGTGAAAAATATAAACATATTTCACATGATTCTCTTGATGTATTCATTGTAAGACCAGTAATGTTACCACCACTAGCAAGACTCTGCTTAGCGTAGTATAACGGAAGATAGAGAGCTATCTACCAAACTCCTACAATATCTAAGGGCGGATTTAAAATCGATCGGCGGTGCTAGTAGTCACTGGAAACGTGCAAAGCAATGGACAAAGAGTTCTTATATCTGGCAGCACCGTTATTCTTTTGTAGGATTTGCTTCTAAATATATACTGTGATGGAATCTCCACAGAACAAAAATACCGTCTGGGGGAGACGGTATTTATGTGTTCTGGTAAATACTTTTTTCTACGAGGACGCGAGGCCCCTGCAAGAGCGAGGCCCCGGCCGGTTGCCCTACTTGCCCCCCCCCCCCCTAAAGTCGCCACTGTCTTGTTGTTTAAACAAAAAAATACACTTATTAAATACAAATCGGCTTACATTGCATACGTACGTAATAGGGTCCCATGAGGCCGCATGGTTCAAGGGGGGCGTAGTATTCAGAATTTTAGTTTCAGAGATAACTTCTAACTTACAAAAGGTGTGTTGAACGACTCCAAGCCACGGGAACCGGCCGATGTTGGCCGCGGTGCCTTCAGGAAGCGACTGCTCGGGATCTTTTGAGCAATGAATGTGGTCCCACGTAAAACTCCTTGTCAAATGCACTGATGATAATGAAATATAGAAAAAAGTTGAAAAAGGAAACTTTTTACCATTGATTAAGTAATTATACAAATTTACATTAAAAACCCCGACTCCATGACCAATTAAACGCACTGCTCCAATGAAACAGCGAGGTTTCCGACCAACCGAAAATATTATCGATGTATACAATTTTTAGGTTTAGTTTGATGTTTAACCGCTCAATCGATTTCGATAAAATTTATATGGAATCACCTCTGAAGTATGATCTACCAAGCAAAAAAAGAATCATCAAAATCGATTCATTATCGCGTAACATACATCCAAAAAAAACATACAGTCGAATTGAGAATCTCCTTCTTTTTATAAATCGGTTATAAAAGAAAACGTTATAAATGTTTATGTATGTAATTCTACTAAAACGTACCCTCAATTATTATTACACATACGCAAACTAACACAATTTTGTCACTTCTGTTCATTTTGAAAGCCATATAAACCTATTTGGCCACGCCTCTACATCCGCTCCCTTTGTGGTGAAAAAATTGCTTCTAAAAGACAAAAACTTTCTATAGGGTTTTGGGCTTTATGTTGTTGTTTGTTTAGTTTTATGTAATATTTAACATTGTTTCTCAGTTTTTTTATTAGTAAAAAACAATTAATAGAAACAATATTTATGAATAAAACACCACCATTTTTATGCATGAACACTCGACAAAACACTAGTTTTAGAAAAAAATACAACGGGGCGACACGACTCTTACCGCGTTCCCGCCAAAACTTCAAGGAAAGAGTCGTGTAATACAATAAGGTTTTATTGATTATAATTTGTTTTGTGTATTGAAAAAATTATTAAAAAAAGAACAGAAGTTTTACACAACGGATTAGCAAGTTGAAGTGGCAGTGGGCAGGGCACTTAGCACGCAGAACTGATGGCCGATGGGGCTGCAAAGCTCTGGAGTGGAGACCACGGACCGGCAAGCGCAGCGTAGGACTTCCACCCACAAGGTGGACAGATGACCTAGTAAAGACCGCGGGAACGCGCTGGATGCGAGCCACTTCCAGCCGGTCTTTGTGGAAGTCAATGGGGGAGGCCTATGTCCAGCAGTGGACGTCCTACGGCTGAAATGATGATATTGAATTGAGATATTCCACTGTTTGGATACGTATCAAAAAAGCTATGTTTGACCATTTCGTTTAGAGAGTAATCGAGAACTGACAAATTGAAGTGCTATTCCTAAAAATAGACCTTGATTGAATTGTTGATAGTTTACAAAACTTTGTTTAGTACATTAGTTGATTAACTACATACCTATATGAAGTTCAATAATTTTCCCACAGTTGTGTTGATTATAAATAACGGAACAAACAAAAAAACGGCCAAGTGCGAGTCGGACTCGCGCACGAAGGGTTCCGTACCATTTTTTTTATCTATAACAGCGACAAAAATCACGTATGTTGTATGGGAGCCGCCCTTAAATATTTATTTTATTTTATTTTTAGTATTTGTTGTTATAGCGGCAATAAAAATACATCATCTGTGAAAATTTCAACTGTCTAGCTATCACCGTTCTTGAAATACAGCCTGGTGACAGACGGACGGACGGACAGCGAAGTAATAGGGTCCCGTTTTTACCCAAAGGGTAACGGAACCGGTACGGAACCCTAAAAATACTTACAAAGTAAATATGAGTATGTTCAGTACATAGTACTTGTTAAATTGAATATTTAAAAGGACAGTGAAATTGCATTCTTTTTCATGTTTCTCAGGCTAGGTGTTTGACCGCAACTCACCTGATGTTAAGTGACGGCGTGGTCGAAGATGGTACCTAAAGCACACCAAGCCAGGAATGGAACTGGTTCTCAAGTGAGGCTGCCGAAACACACCGTTAGGCGCTTGCAGCAGATTTTCAACTCTCGTGTGGTAGTTAGCCAGCCGAGTACTAGAGAGTACGCTACCACCATGCTATGGTTTCCTCACGATGTTTTCCTTCGCCGACAGCTCAAACTCCAATGAGTTTGAGCTGTTTGTGTTGTTTGGGGTTTGATCCCACGCCATTCGGTATGCGAACCTACCGCGCTAACCACTGAGCTATCATCGCTACCCCTTACCAGATGTCGTCTAAGTATCACAATGACCATTCTAGTGACCAGAATGCTGGTATCTACTTTGATCAAAAGCTAAGTATTGCCATCCAGCGTGGCAATGTTGCCAGCATTCTGGCCACATATCCCTCCTCTGACGGACTTTTAGATTAAGTTTTTTGCATAAATTTTGTAAATATTATTAATTTAAAATTATTTATTTTGTTGATAAAAAAATATCATAGGTACACACAATAGTAATGACTATTCTACTTATCTGATAATAAATACACAAACCAATACTTAAAAATACATCGGGAATATATATATATAAGGAGATAGTTATAACAACATTGCCATCACCCACTGAGCCAACGCGATACGTAATAGAATCTCCTGTTTTGTTATTATTGCTAACAGCCTAACTCATTAGTCCACTACGGTCTCAACAAATTTTCTGCCTACCCGCCACTGTTTGTTTCGTCTCGCATGTATGTTTGCAATTCGTAAGTACCTACACTAATTAAGGAGAAACATGTATTTTTCTCACATATAAGTGAATATTATAATCTTTTTGAGAAAATAAATATCTTAAACCATAAATTTCACGCGGACGATGTCGCGTGTAACAGCGCTAGTTGGTAATAAAATTAAAATTGTTCTCTACAGAATCATAAAAACCAGATTATGCAGAGCAAAACTCGTAAAAGTGTATTGAAAACCATGATAATACTTCCAGTTTAGTCGATAAAATGATTTCGAAACTGTTATGTATCATAATAATAAGTAAGTTATACTAAAACACTTTTCAAATACAAATACAAATATATTTCTCTTAGCTATAGTTTTGGTCAAAGTCCAGTATTAGTCAAGTCCAGTCCATGTCAGTCAAATCCAGTCATGCTTTAGTAAAGTAGTGTTGACTTTACTATAAGCTTTGATGGAGTTTTGGAAGCAGCACGAAAAGTCATGTTTCACCACATTATATTAATTTTCCACACTTGCGCTTATGATTCAACACTTTATGAATAAAAAACCACCATTTTTATGCATAAACTCTCGCGACAAAGCACTTGTTTTGGAAATAAATACAACGGAGCGACACGACTCTTCCCGCGTTCCCGCCAAAACTCGACTTTGTCTCTTCACATTACAGGCTATCTCACTTTGTCAAAGTCAGGCGTCAGCAGCTACGTTCTTTTTGCCGCCAACATTGATGATTTCAGAAGTCTTGCAAATAAAATTATCCCAAGCCAACTTGCGGATCAACTAGCGGGTATGGCAGGTAAACAAGCCATGTTGAACTATCGACTCGACACAAATACTAAAGAAGGCGTAGACGATACTGTCACTGATGATGATAGCAGTAAAAACGATAATGCAAACGACAGTACCGAAGATAGCAATTATTCAGATTCCTTTTACAAGACTGTAAATCCATTGACTGATGATAAATATTCGGAGAAAAAGTACACTTTAAATAATGAAACTATTGATTTGGACGAATTAGTGAAGAGAGTTAAGGAGCGGCTAGAAATGGATTACAACGTTACAACAGATGTGAGGAGTGCAGAGAATTATAAGCCCAGTCTAATCGAATCGGCTGATGCCGACGGGTTACTTGAAGACTATTATTACAAAGATGATACTATGAATGGAAATTTGAACAAAAACACAGAATACGAAGAAGTTGACAATATACCAACACGCACTGATTATACTACTGGGCGAAGTTTCAGCGAAAACATTAATCACGATACCGCTGATAGAAAACCAAAGCGTCCTGATTATACTACGGAGCCAAATACATTGAATGTTGCGCCTCAATATGATGGCGTGAATATTGATTATAAAACTGAAGATTCAAATGAAGTGCCAAACTACGCCGATGAGGTAATAAAGGATACAGAGTATGTTCAAGAATATTTTAGTCCTAATAAAGGTTACGAATCAGTAACTGTAAAAAAAGAACTTGACCATGTATCTACACTTAAGACAATCGTAAGAGATGGTGTTAAAGGACAAGAAGTTAGAAAATTCGACGAATATGGAAATATAGTTATAAAAGAAAACAGTCAGAACGTTAATAAACATATGACTAACAACATTGCTACGAAAGATAAGAATATTCAAGAATATTATGTGGAAAATGAACGACCACAACCAGGAAACATTAACCATCATATAAAAGAATTGAACCCTCCAAAAAATAAACAACCAATCGTAAAAGAAATTCCTGAGTATTACGACGACAACGTAAAAGATACAAAAATTGAGCCAGCAGGCGACAATATAGAGATTTTCAAAGAAGTAGACATGCTAAAACCAACAAACGACAGCTATGAAGATTACGTGACTCCGAAAAGAGATGATATTTTTGACAGTGCTGAGTCTATCACACAAAAATCAATGAATCCAGTAATGGGCGCGCAGAAATTCACGCCCAAAAAAATCAAATTTAAAATAGAACAAAGCAGACCCAAAGCCTTTATTGAACCACTCAAGGCTGTTAATGATGAAGTCATTAAGCCTCCCACAAAAAAAGTAAGCGCAAGAACACCACATCCTCAATTTATCAGAGCTAAAACAGCCAGTATGTGGTACAAAGACCCTAATATAGAAAACTACGATGAATCGGAGAAGAAAATGAAAGAGAACGCCAATAAAAAAACTACAAAGAAACAGTTACGTACTATGTTTCCTACGAAAGCGCATATAAAGTTCAGTAGTCCCAACTATTTCGCTAAATTGCCAGCAGTGGCTGAAAAATATAACTTTGACGAGCCAATCCCAGAAAAAGATCGAGAGCCAGAAATGATTAAGCACATAGGGAACCCCCCTGCTATGGTCAATAAAAAGGTTAAAATATAGAACTGCGAAGATTTTTTTTTTATATTTAAATCAACATTTAGCAAATATATTTTGAAAATACATTATTGACATGTTTATTTTCTTATACATTATTAAAGCTATGCTCGGGGTTTCTAGGAGATCGAATCAGAAATGAGGAAATCCGTAGAAGAACTAAAGTTACCGACATAGCCTAGAAAGTTAGCAAGTTGAAGTGCCAGTGGGCAGGGCACATAGCACGCAGAACTGATGGCCGATGGGGCTGCAAAGTTCTGGAGAGGAGACCACGGACCGGCAAGCGCAGCGTAGGACGTCCACCCACAAGGTGGACATAATGTAATAAAGACCGCGCTGTATGCGAGCCGCTTTTAATAGGTCTATAAGAAAATCATTCATTTGGAAGGTTTTAATATTTAGATAGATATCTAGATTGTTCTAGATAGATAGAAACGCTTTATTGTACACACCAAAAATAGACAATGCTTCCCTTATAGAAAGTACTACAAATTACTTTTAAAAATTATAGTCTACTAGCGGACGCTTCGCGGTTTCCCCCGCGTAGTTCCCGTTCCCGTGGAAATATAGGGATAAAAAGTATGCTATGTCACTCGGGGATAGCGTAGCTTCCAACTAATTTTTGAAATCGGTCTAGTAGTTTCGGAGCCTATTCAATACAAACAATCTAATCTTTCCTCTTTATAATAGTATAGATAGATAGACTAATAATAATTCAAAAATCACGTAAGTCATTTCACCAATGTCAGAATAAATCATCATTTTTTTGTCACTTGTGCTCGTCAAAATACATACCTACTTTAAAAGCAGATTAAATTATATATTTAATTTTTAAATCGTTTTTTTTTTTTTTTTGTAGTAGATAGGCTTGCGTTTGACCGCCATCCCGCCTGATGTTAAGCGAAGATGCGGTCTACGGTGGAGCACGCTCGCCTAGAAGGAACCGATTCACTCGCGACTTGAAGGTACCCACCCAGACTATATTCATTGGGGAACACACATTTAAAAAAAAATAAAACAAAACTATTCTCATTTTACTATAGCACATAAAATTGAAATTGCGATTAAAACAGTCACTAAAAATTGTTTGTCAAAGCGAACATTTTTTTCAAAATGGCGCCGTACGCCATTTTGTTTTTCATTCAAGCATCTGCGGCGTCTTTGCCGATTATTATAAAAATACCTATGAATGTGGACCCATCCGCTCCCGTCAGTCAATACATTCACACGCAGAGAGGTTTGGAACCTTTATCTATTTACAGTTTGATGAAATACACAGAGATTCCAAAAAAATTCACCATAAGCGAGGCTAAAGCCATACAGTTGAACGTACAAGAGAATAATGGCGGCAAGTATTTTAGCGGGGAATTCAATGCGTATTCTGGACGGAAACGAATGATAAAATAGATAATACAATTGACAACTATTATTTTTGTACAAACTGGCCTACTTATTCTGTCATTTAGTAAGTGAGCAAATATCTAAATACTGACTTGACACTAGAAAATGTACAAAACGCGTCGCCAAAAATTAAAACTGTTGATTCGGCGGCGTGCTGTTAGTCTTATTGGTGTTGAAAAGTTATTAGAAAAAAAAAAGATTATAAGCCTTGAACACTGGAAGGCAGCAAGTCTGGAAAAGCGATAAGGTCGCCAATTGGTCAACAAGTGTTAAGTATTCAAATTATTATAATTGTGTGTAATTGGCGCGAATAATAAAGAGTTATATTTTTAACTTGTAACATTGGTGTTATCAATAAAATATTTATAGCTGTATATCTGTACCTGAAAAATCAATGGCCCACACGACTCTCCACGTTCCCACCATAACTTCCCAAAAGTGGTTTCTATGTTACCATAAAAAATAAAAGAAAGAAAGAAAGAAAAACATTTATTTTTTCCCTTCAAAACACACAACAACAGATAAGTACAAACAAAACACACAAATAAAAAAATACAGATTAATATAAAGACAACAACTTTGAAAAGACAGTAAGCGGGTTATCGCTGCAGCGACTGGTGCAATACCAAGGAAAAAAAAGAAAGTCATAAAATCGTTTATTTAAAGAACGTCCATCCCACGCTGTAATAAAACATCTCAGTCAAATTCACAAGATCCGCTGTTTCCTTGAGAACACCTTGGCTTTACTTTTTTGGTGAAACGGATTGCTTTAGATGATTGTGTTGAGCCTGTAACAAGTACATTCAAATCCATATTCAAAACTCATATAACTAAGATTATATTTACACATTTATAAATCATAATCAAACTCACGCTGAAAAAGCGTGTAATCCAGGGTGTCGGCTACCTCTGTACCAAATTTCATCAAAATAGATCTAGCCGTTTGAGCGTAAAGGTTTAACAGACATACAAACACACTCGCATACTTTGATGAAAATAAAAATAATTTATATGCCAAAAAGTTATCACCAAATATTAAAATGACATTTTGTGCATTTTTCGTTTTCGATATTTTCAATAATTTTATGAAAAATCTAGTTTAACAAGACTAAGTCACAGTCACTAAGTCTTGGTCGAGTCCAGTCATATCCTAGTAAACTAATTATAACTTTACTACAACGTTTTGTAGCGCAAGCCAGCCGAGTATTAGACAGTACCCTACCACCATGCTATGGTTTCCTCACGATGTTTTCCTTCACCGGCAGTTCCAAGCTCATTAATAGGGGTTGAAAACTTTTGGCGTGCGACCCGATCGCGCTAACCTCTCATAAATATTTATAAAGTTAAGTTACCCGCGTCGTCACCAGCGATGCAGGGTGGGCGGAAGATCCTCGCCTGTAAGAGCAGGTTGGTGACGTTGGTGAAGTCCAAATGCCAGCCGAACAAGGTGCGCTTCAAGCCGTTCTTCAGAGACATCCACGTGTGCTTCTTTACGTTCCCTGCAGTTTTAGACCAATGTAGCCGTCCCTAGACGGTCATGCGGCATGACATGCGTTACGTGCTTTCATGCCGCATGACCGTTTAATTGTATTGATTGATGTGAATTGTTAGAATAATATATAGTCTGTGGTTTCACCACATTACTACTTGCAATGTAAATTAGGACATCTCTAATGTTTCTCTCTCTCTCCGGTTTTTTTTTATTCTCTTTTATTTATGGGACTTTTATGGTAGCCACATGGCAGTCCCATCGTATTTTCTTACATGTAAAACAAACATAAAACACAATTAAAATATAAAAAAAAAATCTACACATCACACAAACATATACTCACTCTCTCATACACACATTCACTCCCCCGCACACATATTAATCAGTGACTCACGCAGCTGAACAGCTCCCTGGCCGCGTCAGAACAGGGCTCGGAGAGCAGCCTGTTGAATCGACTAGCGTCTAGTCTGTTCAAATGGTAAGTCACCTCAAGCGCCCGTCTCTCCCGCTGGAGGCGGACACATTCCACCAGAAGGTGGTACACGTCCTCTCTCTCTCCGGTGTGCAACGAATATGGTAGGACGTAGGTTAGGTTAGCTCTTTATCTAATAAATATATTAAATGCGCACAACTGCCGTTTTACGTAATTATAATAATATACAAGTTCTCACAGGTTATGGGCCCAGCACGCTTCCACTGCGCGCACACACACGTCATGCTTCGACATGCAAATTACGTGCTGATAGCTAATTGATAAACTTAAAACTAACCTTTATTAAGGACGTTGAAGAGCATCTTCAAAGATGCTATGTCCCATTGGAACAGCCTAATTTGCAGATTACTGATTTGGTACAGACTCGAATATATCTCATCTTTTGTCATATCTGTCGTATCTTCACTGAGCAGATGTAGCAATCTTTAAACATAAATTGTGTTATCATCGATGATATTATGACAAATATAAACTATTAGCTTTTCTTATAGTACATAAAATATGTAACTGCAGCTAGCGAAATTACAGGGCTGTTGAGACTAACCATCTAGTCTCAAAGTAATGAGCGCCAAAGCAGCGATGCTCTGGACTTTGTTTTATTACTCAAAGTTCTGTTATCGCTGCAATGGTCATGGACAGGCGTTATCTCTTACCATCAGGAGAGCGCATCGATCGACATTACCTTTAAATAAATAAAAAAATATATCATCATCATCATCATCATTTCAGCCGTAGGACGTCCACTGCTGGACATAGGCCTCCCCCATTGACTTCCATAAAGACCGGTTGGAAGCGGCCCGCATCCAGAGCGTTCCTGCGGTCTTTACTAGGTCGTCTGCCCACCTTGTGGGTGGACGTCCTACGCTGCGCTAGCCGGTCCGTGGTCTCCACTCCAGAACTTTGCAGCCCCATCGGCCATCAGTTCTGCGTGCTATGTGCCCTGCCTACTGCCACTTCAACTTGCAACGGATTAGCAAAAAATATATATAACAACAAAAACAAAATGTAAAGAACGTAAAATATAAAGATTAAAAAAATTATAATAATAATCATTCATGGATGAATTAATGTAACTTAACTTACTTAGTAACTTCATGATCTCTATAAGTTAACACTTTTTTTTGAGTTATGTTAACCTTTTGACCGGTCAATATTGGAGTGATCAAATCTATGCAATGTATAGTTTCTTTCGTGCAATGACTTTTCAAAGCTCTCCCATCAAATATTCTTCTATAGAATATATTGGTTGGAGGTTGCACGTGAAAGTTCAATTTCAACTTTTCACGTAAAGTTTTCGCTCGTTTACTATTGTTACTTATATTAAGGATTTCGTCAATGCCTATCAAACGAGGTTTGTGCTCTTCACCGGACGACAAAGCATCATCAGCGACAATTTCTTCTTGATCTTCTATTGGTGCCTTTGTTGTTCTTTTTTTTGTTGATTTTACACGCGGTCTTGTCCATAGTGTCTCTGTTGTTGTCTTCAGTTGTCTCAAACGGAACCGTCCGTGTTTCTTACGTTCATCGTTTTCGTTTATGGGCGTTATTGGAAGTTTATCTGTGTCTACATACTCGTATTTTTCTAAACTAGCGCTGACGTCGCTTTGATAACGTTGGGTATCATCGGTTTTTTTTTCCTTTTCTATTTCGCGGGCTATCTGGTATTTGAGAAGCGCGAGTCGTTCACGAAGGGGTAAAGTGGCTTTTCCAGCATGCCCGATTTGTTGAATGGCTGTAGGAAATAATCAAGATAGGTAGCGATGATGCCTCAGTGGTTAGCGCGGTCAGTTCGCAAGCCTAAAGGCGTGGGTCAAACCCCAACAATGTGGAAAACATAGTGAGGAAACCATAGCACGATGGTACGGTATTTTCTAGTACTCATCTGGCTAGCTACCAGCTTCAAGTTAGACATCTATCGCCAAGCATCTATCGATGTATTCCGGCAGCCTCGGTGGTAGATTACCTTAGCAGGAGGTCGTCTAGGTAGGTACCACCGCAGTACCAGATATTCTGCCGCTAAGCAGTAGTGTGCAAACATTACTGTGTTCCGGTTTGAAGGGTACTGCAGCTAGCGAAATTACTGGGCTGTTGAGACTAACCATCTAGTCTCAAAGTAATGAGTGCCAAAGCAGCGATGCCCTGGACGTTGTTTTGTTACTCAAAGTTCTGTGTATCGCTGCAATGGTCATGGGCAGGCGTTATCTCTTAACATCAGGAGAGCGCCTCGATAGTCTCATTACTTTTACATAAAAAAAAAAAAAGCCTCACTTTCCAGATACAGTCCAGGCTAGGCTGTTTACCATCTTCGACTACACCGTCACTTTTTTTTATGGTTGACAGGCTAGCTATTTGACCACAGCACACCTGATGTTAAGTGAAGGTGTGGTCGAAGATGGTAACGCGTACCTAGCCTGGAATGGAACTAGCTCTCAAGTGAGGCTGTCAGAACACACTTTGGCGGAAGATTTTCAACTCTCGTGTGGTAGCTAGCCAGAGTACTATAGAGTACGCTACCACCATGCTATGGTTTCCTCACGATGTTTTCCTTCTCCGGCAACTCAAGCTCATTGTTGGGGTTTGCACCCACGCCCTTCGGCATGCGAACCTACCGCGCTAACCACTGAGCTATCATCGCTACTTAATATCAGGCTGAGCTGTGGTCAAACACCTAGCTTGTCAATGGTAAAAAAAATATTTTATTCAACAAAGAGGATACTGTGTTGTCTACAAAAATACTGTAAGAGAACTGAATATCACATACCAGCCAAACAAACAACGACGATTGCTAAAAATTTCATTTTTTTCTCTTACTTTTAAAACTTCACTTTCCTGTTTACACTTACAAAAACCATAGAAATTGTTGATTGGAATATTTCAACCGTTTTTCAACAAACTAAAGGTTAGTAGTACAACATTGCAACAGTAAGGAACTAAGGTCGTGTACAATGGGGGGCTAGTGTATATTTTTTATGGTACTTATTCAAATTTTAACTTTAACCTTATAAAATTTAAATGGAGATTTTTAAATACAAATTTTAAATTTAAAGTTATAAAATGTAAATGGGGATTTTTAAATACAAATTTTACATTTAAACTTCAAACATTTAAATGGGGATTTTCCTTGCGCTCCTTCCTTGGGGCTCCTTCTTGCGGCGGCGTCGTGTGTCGGGTCGCTCTCTTCCCTCAGATATGGTTGAGGAGGGCGATGGCTGGCACATGCGTCATACTCGTGATCGGGTGCTGCTTGCGGGTCGCTGCTCTGCTCGCGGTATACACACAATCTAGTACCTACTTTAACTTTAACCTTAGAATAAGATCCTACTAACCTCTCCTTTTTTTGTAATGTAAAATTGTAAAAAAAAAAAAAAAAAATGTACCTAAAGTTGACAAAGGTCACGGACCCTAGTGTCTGTGGAGTGTATAATTATAAATAAAAAAAATGGGGATTTTGAATACAAATTTTAACTTTAAACTATATAAATTAAATGGGGGTTTTTAAATACAAATTTTAACTTTAAACTTATAAAAATTAAATGGGGATTTTTAAATACAAACTCTAACTTTAAACTTATAAAAATTTATTGGAGATTTTTAACAAATACAAATTTTAGTTATAATGTTTTTTTAATGGTTGAGACAGACTAATAATATTATTGGCCACAGCTCGTCTGATGTAAAGCGACAGTGCGGCCGAGGAGCAGGTTGATCTAGAAGAAATATATTCACAAACGTTTTAGGAAACAAAAAAGCCGGCAATAAGTTCCATTCAATAAAATCTAAATAAATAAATTCCAAATCTTTACACCTAGCGGACGCCTCGCGGTTTCACCCGCGTAGCTCCCGTTCCCGTGGGAATACAGGGATAAAAAGTAGCCTATGTCACCCGGAGATAGTGTAGCTTCCTAACAGTGAAAGAATTTTTGAAATCGGTCCAGTAGTTTCGTAGCCTATTCAATACAAACAAACAATCAAATCTTTCCTCTTTATAATAGTATAGATGGAACCTAAACCAGCCAATCAATGGAATTAAAATAAAAAATGTCAACAGTAAAACACGACATTACTTTTAAAATTTTTATTCATTGCAATCAGACGGATGAGACGCTCTCCTGATGGTAAGAGGCAACACATGTCCATGACCATTGCAGCGATACACAGAACTTTTAATAACAAAACAAAGTCCGGGGCGTCGCTGCTTTGGCGCTCATTACTTTGAGACTTTCGATGATTAGTCTCAACTCAACAGCCCTGTAATGTCGCTGCAGTACCCTTCAAACCGAAACACAGTAATGTTTACACACTAAGCAGCAGAATATCTGGAACTGCGATATTTTAAAATTTAAATTGACTTTTAACATTGGTGTTATGAATAAAATATTTGTTTTTGTATTTGTACCACCAAGTTATTTACAGCTTGAAAACTATTTATCTGGATCTACATCTCGTTCCCATAGTAATCACAAACACTCATGAAAACTTCCTCGAACTCTGAAAAGAAAAGAAAATTAATTAAACAAAAACTATAGAATGTAAATTGGATACATGTAAAAATTTACAAGCATTCGGTTGATGGGGGTTTTTGAATTTATTTGTGATTAAATTAAATAAATAAATAAATATCGTAGGACTATACACACAGCGCCATCTGACCCCAAACTAAGCAAAGCTTGTGCGATGGAAGTCAGATAACTGATAGAATACATAAATATTTTTTTTTTGTAAATACATACAGGACACCCAGACACAGAACAAACACTTGTACCATAAACTGTTTGTCCTTGGGTGGGAATCAAACCCACGCCCTTCGGCTCTTGAAGCGCGCATACTACCAATGCAATGAACCAACAGGGCTGTAAATGAACTAAAAATACACTAAAAACTATGGAAGTCAGATATCTGATAGAATACTTAAATACTTTTTTTTTGTAAATACATACAAGACACCCAGACACACAACAAACATTTGTTTATACCACAAACTGTTTGTTCTGGGTGGGAATCGCACCCACGCCCTTCGGCTCTTGAAGCAAACATACTAACCAATGAACCAACAGGGCTGTAAAAAGTTTACAGTTTTCAGATTTCTGCCATAGAACATCTGGTACAGTACTGTGGTGGTACCTATCTAGACCAAAAGAGACCCACCAAAGCAATAAGCTAGTGCCTCTGTACTTACTCTCAATAAAACTTCCGCAGTTCGCCATTTCGAGTGCACAGCGGTTCTTGAAGAGTACGGGGTGGTCACGCTGATCCAGGGCACACACGGGAGCCACGTCCTCCTCGCAGCCCTGGGGGCAGCCGCTCCGGACCTGCATCACGTAGAGCAGGCAGAACTTCGAATCTACTATATCATATTCTGCAAAAAAATAATATCATTTATAAACGTTAAGATGGCGCTGTTTCCCCAAAAGTGTGTTTTTTATTTATTTGATTTTCATTAACGAGGTTTTTTTCTCTTTCCATCAGGAGAGCCTATCTCCTGACAAACAAAGACAATGCGTAATAGTTATACATAATGATATTGCTGTCAATTTGCTCTATAAAACGTCACTTTATTCTATTGTCAATAGTTTTCGCAGCGCAGGGTTTTCGCTAAATTTTTCACAGCTTGGCTTACATTATTGAAGTTTCCATACGGATCCCTAACTGTTTTTAAACAAAATATAGCCTATGTCCGTCACGGATAATGTAACATTCTAATAAAGAAAGAATTATTAAAAATAATTTATAACATTTAATTTTGAAGCGATGATAGCTATTTCAATTTTGTAGCGATGATAGCTCAGTGGTTTGCGCGGTAGGTTCGCATGCCGAAGGGCGTGGGTTCAAACCCCAACAATGAGCTTGAGCTGCCGGTGAAGGAAAACATCGTGAGGAAACCATAGCATGGTGGTTGCGTACTTTCTAGTACTCGGCTGGCTAGCAACCACACGAGAGTTGAAAATCTGCCGCCAAGCATCTAACGGTGTGTTCCGGCAGCCTCACTTGAGAGCCAATTTCATTCCAGGCTTGGTGTGCTTTACCATCTTCGACCACACCGTCACTTAACATCAGGTGAGCTGTGGTCAAACACCTAGACTATCGACTATATAAAAAAAACATTTTAAATAAATAAATATTATTAATGTGAAAGTTTGTATGTTTGGATGTTTGTTACTCAATCACGCAAAAACGGCTGAACGGATTTGAATAAAATTTGGCATACACATATCTTATTACCTGAATTAACAAATATAGAATACTTTTAAATTTATTTATCTACAAGCTAGTAGCATAAAGACCCAATTTTGCAGTGCCATGAAACGGGATAACCTGCGGCGTCATTGTTCTTTGGAAGATATAATCTAGATCTTATCAATGCCAAAGTAAATAGGTATCTAAGTGCGCGTGCTTTATCTTCGATTACATCGTCGCTTACATACATGAGATGGCGGTCAAACGTTGACTTACAAAAGATGAAAAAAAAAAATCTGTTTCCAAAACTTTGTACGTACCTACCTATAAATGCGATTTAATGTTTTAAACATTTTTAACCAATTTTAGCGGACGACTCGCGGTTTCAGCCTCGTAGTTCCCGTTCCCGTGGGAATACGGGGATAAAAAGTAGTAGCCTATGTCACCCGGAGATAGTGTAGCTTCCCAACGGTGAAAGAATTTTTGAAATCGGTCCAGTAGTTTCCGAGCCTATTCAATACAAACAAACAAACAAACAATCAAATCTTTCCTCTTTATAATAGTATATAGATTACTTACTGAGAAGTCCCCTGAAATAAGCACACTGGTTGTTCAGTATGATGTGACACTGACTCTGGAACCACTTGAAGCGCATGGTTTTCCGATTCAATCCACATGCAGTCTGCAATAAAGAAAGAAAGAAAGAAAATTATTTTTATTTTTTATCACCACAATATACAAAAACAACAACCAAACAGAGAGAAACAATTACTATTATAATTAATTATATAATATTATATGGGATGGTAATCGTTGCGTACCTTATGGTAATCATCGCAATGGTACTTAGCGCAGTAATCCATCCAAGCCGGATGGAATGGTTTCCGATTCCGATTGTTCCACGCATCAGGCATCTGCGGATTTGTATCGTTCCGACCTAAAAATAAAAATTAATCCATGTGTCTTCAAGTTCAGAGTGAATCGGTTTCTTCTAGGCGGGCGAGCTGCATCGTAGATCATATCGTAGCACCGTGCAGGAATCCCAATAAGACAAATACTTACTTTTCTTGCGATCCAGTACGAAATTAGGATTGTCATATTTCGCAGCAGGCCTAAAAAAACAACTTTTTCGTTTATTTCTGTTCATCATCATCATCAGCCTATATAAGTCAGGACACGCCACTCAGTCCGACCTTCGGCTTTTTTTCATCCATCGCCAGCGTCCTATACTGTCGTCATAAAGAAAAAAAGACGTATCTGTCATTTTTTTCTGTTTTAAGAGCGCTCTCGGGCTGCAACAAATTTGAAAATTCTCTTGCTGTCTCCCAGCTCCCCGTAGAGAGCGATAGAGACAACTGCAGCTCCGGCAGAATATACCTACAAAAATTAGACCAAATCGCCATCTAGTAATCCCCAGTTTTCTCCACCTAATCAAGGCAGATTACAAAAAGAAACACGGAAATACTTTTTTGAATAGTTTGGCTATGTCCCTTATTATTTTTTTATAACCTTTAAGTTCAAGATTTTTTTATATGAATTTTTAAATTTCATGCATAAAGTTGTAGATTTTGGACTTTTGACAGCTTCGGAAATAATAATTTTATGCAAAATATCAAGAGCGAGGGGCATTATTCTAGAAGATATAGGTTTAATGTATAAAAATCATTGCATTATTTTCATTGTCCAGAGAGGAAACAGGGGATTACGTTTGTATGGAAAAAAATGACGCGAGTTCGATCTTAATTTTAAAAAATCTGGTAGACGCAGTTTTTTCACTACTGATTTCGATGACGTATATAACTTAATTACGGAGAAAATGGCAGATACGTCTTTTTCCCCTTATGACGTTAGTGACGTTAGATACGTATTTTTATCTTATCAGTATCCACTTACTTATTCTGTACGTATGGACGAGGCGTTTTCATCTTCGCATTGACAGCAACATCTAAAAAGATTACTTTGTCATAAATAAATTGGTATCTACTAAAATCACGGTTACGATGGCAAACATATTCCACACACACATACACATACACACACATACATATACATATCACATACACACACACATATCACATATCACATTCATTACATATTCCATACTGGCTGCGCCCCGCGGTATTACCCGCTACATGTTTTCGAGATAAAAAGAAGCCTATGTGATAATCCAGGGTGTCAGCTACCTCCATATCAAATTTCATCCAAATCCGTTCAGTAGTTTTTGCGTGAAAGAGTAACAACCATACTCATAAACTTTCGCAGTTATAATACTAGCTGCGCTCCGTGGTGTTACCCGCTACATGTTTTCGGGATAAAAAGTAGCCTACGTGTTAATCCAGGGTCTCAGCTACCTCCATACCAAATTTCATCCAAATCCGATCAGTAGTTTTTGCGTGAAAGAGTAACAACCATACTCATAAACTTTCGCAGTTATAATAATAGCTGCGCTCCGCGGTGTTACCCGCTACATGTTTTCGGGATAAAAAGTAGCCTACGTGTTAATCCAGGGTCTCAGCTACCTCCATATCAAATTTCATCCAAATCCGTTCAGTAGTTTTTGCGTGAAAGAGTAACAACCATACTCATAAACTTTCGCAGTTATAATACTAGCTGCGCCCCGCGGTGTTACCCGCTACATGTTTTCGGGATAAAAAGTAGCCTACGTGTTAATCCAGGGTCTCAGCTACCTCCATATCAAATTTCATCCAAATCCGTGCAGTAGTTTTTGCGTGAAAGAGTAACAACCATACTCATAAACTTTCGCAGTTATAATAATAGCTGCGCTCCGCGGTGTTACCCGCTACATGTTTTCGGGATAAAAAGTAGCCTACGTGTTAATCCAGGGTCTCAGCTACCTCCATATCAAATTTCATCCAAATCCGTGCAGTAGTTTTTGCGTGAAAGAGTAACAAACACCCATCCAAACATTCACATTTATAATATTAGTGGGATTAATAGGATCCCATAAAAAAAAAAAAAAATTATGTCCTAAACGCCTGGCTCAGCCCGACCCCAAGTTAATGATGTGGATACTTTACTCATAATGATAATTATTTTAAAAAAACGCTAAACTAATAAATAGATCCAACTTTTCTGTAGACTAGTTTTTTATTGATTGAAATTTATTTATTAAACAAAGTAAAATAAAAAACCTTAAATTACACTATACTACTACTACTACTTTATTACTATTTACAAAATTTATACAAAAAAACTTAGTCTAAAAATCCGTCAGAGGAGGGATATGTGGCCATTGCCACGCTGGATGGCAATGCTTAGCTTTTGACCAAAGTAGATACCAGCATTCTGATCACATGAAGCCTCCTCTAAACGTTTGTTGAAATTTTAAATAAATAATAATAAATTTGTTTATTACCATAACTCGAGTTACATTAGTATAAATTAATTAAACCTTATAATTAACAAACTAGATTTTATTTATTTATTTATTTATTGTACAACAGATACTCCCTGTGCTTACAGATTACTCCAAAGCGCACAGAGAGTCAACATTACATACAAAACAGTTCAAAATAACTTATTTATACTAATGATTATTATTTATTTACTTGTTGCTATCACCAATGAAGGCGATAGCACAGCACATGAATAGGTCTATTTTGTCGGCAAATATACTTGCTTATATACTATTTTGTAGCATTACTTGTGGACCCTGCACTAAGTAAGAGCTTGTGTCGCAGGGGCCACGAGAATTTATAAAAAAAAAAAGAAAAACTTACCTAGGTATGAATGGGTTCGGAATAAAATCATTATTTTAAATAAATTGAAATTTGTTTTGTGTGTTTGAATAAAAAAAATCGTTGAGAAGTTGACAAATAATTTTGAGCATTTTACCTAAGGATAATACTTTTAATTTAATTTGAACACTTACGATATAAAATGAAAAGTTGAAATATCACCAACGGATGCACTAGCATTTTGAATGCCAATGGCACGTGAAATGGAGTAAAATCATGATTACTTTAGGCTTGATTAGAATCAGTGTTCGAATAAATTAGGAATGCTAACCAGTGGCGTAAAAAGGTATCCAAAGCCCTGGGGCAAAAAAACTGAGAGCCCTATTTAAACTGCTTAGTTTTAACTAAATAAATAACCTCTTGGTGGTAGATCTCCTTAGCAGGAGGTCGTCTAGGTAGGTACCACCGCAGTACCAGTTATTCTGCCGCTAAGCAGTAGTGTGTAAGCATTACTGTGTTACGGTTTGAAGGGTATTGCAGCTAGCGAAATTACTGGGCTGTTGAGACTAACTCTATCAAAAGTCTCAAAGTAATGAGCGCCAAAGCAGTGATAGCCTGGACTTTGTTTTGTTACTTAATGTTCTGTCTATCGCTGCGATGGTCATGGACAGGGGTTGTCTCTTACCATCAGGAGAGCGTCTCGTTCGTCTCATTACTTTTTACATAAAAAAAAAACGAATAATTACCTTTACATCCCCCCATCTCGGAAAGAGTATTTTTGCTCTTCGATATCTGAGTGCAAAAGTCGTTTTTATCCGCTAGAGGATAAAGTAAATTTGTATTTAGAACATCGCGTGCACTAAGTTTGTGAATTCAAAACATCATTAAACCTATTTACTTCTACCTCCATGTGACGACTTTATCATACAACTTTTTTTTTAATTTTGTTAAAAATTCAGACTCGGAAGGTTTTGGCGGGAACGCGGGAAGAGTCGTGTCGCTTCGTTGTATTTTTTTTCCAAAACTAGTGTTTTGTCGAGTGTTTATGCATAAAAATGGTGGTGTTTTATTCATAAAGTGCCGAATTACAAGCGCGAGTGTGGGAAAATGATATAATGTGGTGAAACAAGAGTTTTCGTGTTGCTTCCAAAACTCCATCGAAGCTTTATAGTAAAGTTGCCACTACTTTACTAAAGCATGACTGGCACGAACTGACACGAACTGGACTTGACTAAGACGACTTTGACGATAACCATAGTTAAGATACAGCAGAAATATCACTGAAGACGAGGCAGTATGGCTTTATAGCTTTAGCCTGCCCGAAAGGGCAAATTAACGAAAAAAAAAAAAAAAATCAGACTCGGAACCACCTTTGTGTACGCTTTTTTTTTAATTTGCTTTGCGCGCGCAATTTTCTTTTTACGTCATATTGTTAATGTAGTAGTTGATACCTAAACTGAAATAAAAGTATCTTGTGTTTATAAAAGATTTTTTTGCATTTAGTCATTTCCTCGCTGAGGTGGGGTGAAAAGTTACGTGTTGCACTCGAGTGCAAAGATTGTTCACCTCGTGCTCTTTTGATTCCCGCGCTAACGCTCAGGATTGTAATTTTAGAATCCTTCACTTGCTCGCTCATCAACATTGAGCGCGCGGTTAAAAAGCAACTTCGCACTCTTGTATAACAAATAACTATTACATCTCCATCTACACTACAATTATAAAGAGGAAATATTTGTTTGTTTGTTTGTATTGAATAGGCTCCGAAACTACTGGACCGATTTCAAAAATTGGTAATGTACACTATCCCCGGGTGACATATGCTACTTTTTATCCCCGCATTCCCACGGGAACGGGAACTATGCGGGTGAAACCGTGAGGCGTCTGCTAGTTACTAATATAACTTTTCGTAAAGTAATAGAAAATGTAACATTTGCTTCATTAGCTATGTAGCGATTATAGCTCAGTGGTTAGCGCGGTCGGTTCACACGCCGAAAGGGCGTGGGTTCAAAGCTTGAGCTGCCGGTGAAGGAAAACATCGTGAGGATACCATAGCATGGTGGTAGCGTACTCTCTAGTACTCGGCTGGCTAGCTGCCACACGAGAGTTGAAAGTATGTCCAGTCCAGTTCCATTCCAGATAATAATATGTTTACCATCTTCGCCCACCTTGTCACTTAACATCAAGAGGTCAAACACCTAGCTTGTTAACCATTAAAAATCGTTTAGAGTGATATGGAGTGCAAAAGACTAAAAAATACTTTTGGCTTTGAATCCTACTATCTATCGTTTCTACTAATTTTATAAACAGGAAAGTTTGTAAGAATGCATGTTTGTTACTCTTTCACGCAAAAACTACTGAACGAATTTACATGAAATTTGGTATGGAGGTAGCTGAAACCCTGGATTAACACATAGGCTACTTTTTATCCCGAAAATATGTAGCGAGTAACACCGCAGGGCGCAGCTAGTAACAGATAAAAAATCAATTTTTCACCGTTTATTCGTAAAATAAACAGGCGGAAAACAGTTATCAGTTACTTTCGCTTTTATAACATTAGTAAGGATTAGTTATGGGACAAAAAAGCGATGTTTTTTAAATCCTCAATATAACATATATTTCAATAAATATTTTATAAAAATCATACATTTTACATTCAAGTCCGAGTAGAGGCGTAAGTCGTCATTTATGAATCCCACTTAAATTATGCTTTATTAAAACAAAATTATTTGTACAACTGTTGCTAGTTAGTATCTAAAACATTTTTTTAATTCTAGTTAGGTTTTTAGTACTGTTTCACTTGTTAAATCTCTTTAGCAGGAAGTCGTCTAGGAACCACCGCAGTACCAGATATTCTGCCGATAAACAGTAGTGTGTAAACATTATCGTTCCGGTTTGAAGCGAAATTACAGGGCTGTTGAGACTAACCATCTGATGTCTCAATGTTATGCGCATCAAAGCAGCGATGTACTCTACTCTTTGTTTTGTTCGGGGTCAGATGGCGCTGTGTGTAATGTTCTACGATATTTATTTAAGTAGTATAAAACCTTGTACCTAGGTAGTTGACCAAGGCTGTCCATGACCATTGCGGCGATACACAGAACTTTTAATAACAAAACAAAGTCCGGGGCATCGCTGCTTTGGCGCTCATTACTTTGAGACTTTCGATGGTTAGTCTCAACTCAACAGCCTTGTAATTTCGCTGTAGTGCTTTTCAAACCAGAACACAGTAATGTTTACACACAACAGCTTGTCGGCAGAATATCTGGTACTGCGGTGGTACCTACCTAGACGATTTCCTGCTAAGGAGATCTACCACCAACTAAAGATATTATAACAAAAAAAGTTAAATTCTATTCTTTTCTATTCTACCCTCAGTTCATTTTTCATATTCTATTTCTTCTTGTTACTCATCTGGTGTGGCTTCTGCCGGGGCATCTGGTGCGGATTCTCCGCCCTCTGAGGGTGTTTGGGGCTCGCCTTCGGAGGGCGCTGCGTCGCTGCCGCTGGCAGCCGTGGACGCGCCCTCGCCGGCAGAGGAGGCCTCGGTTCCGGGCGGGGCAGTCTCACCGGCACCACCTTCCGCCTTTGCTTCGCCCTGGTCGTCAGGGCCCCTGATATAGTAAATCAAACATAACTACACATTCGACAGCCCTGTTGGTTCATTGGTAGAATGTTCAGAATTGTGGAAGTTGAGTTTAGAAGTGTTTAAGTTGAGTTCAGAAGTGTTGAAGTTGAGTTCAGAATGTTTAAGTTAAGTTTGACAGCCCTGTTGGTTCATTGGTAGTATGTCTAGAGAGAGGCCTATACCCAGCAGTGGGATAAAGAAGGCTGTGGATGATGATGATGATGATGATGATGTCTGCCTCAAGAGCTAAAGGGCATGGTTTCGATTTCCATCCAGGACAAACTTTGTAGCATAAACAATTAAATGTTTGTTCTGTGTCTGGATATACTGTATTTATTATAAGTATGTATATACAAAAAAAGTATTTAAGTATTCTATCAGTTATCTGACTTCCATAGTACAAGCTCTGCTTAGTTTGGGGTCAGATGGCGCTGTGTGTATAGTCCTACGATATTTATTTATTTATATTTGAGTTTTCTTGTAAAAAGGAATATGCCTGGTTTAGATGACGAAAGGACGTCTGGTAGGGAGCTGGTCATCTGGTTTTTTTTTATGGTTGACAGGCGAGTTGTTTTGAACACAACTCACCTGATGTTAAGTGAAGTTGTAGTCGAAGATGGTAAAGCACACCTAGCCTGGATTGATACTGGCTTTCAAGTAAGGCTGCCGGAACACACCGTTAGATGCTTGGCGGCAGATTTTCAACTTGAGGGTGGTAGCTAGCCAGCCGAGTACTAGAAAGTACCCTACCACCATGCTATGGTTTCCTCACGATGTTTTCCTTCACCGGCAGCTCAAGCTCATTGTTGGGGGTTGAACCCACACCCTTCGGCATGCGAACCTACCGCGCTAACCACTGAGCTATCATCGCTACAAAATCTGGTATTTTTTATTGTTTTTCATACAATCAGTGTAAGCCCTTCCCCCTTTCTTTTTTTAATAGTTGACATGCTAGGATTTTTATTTTGATTTTGACCCCTAATTCTTTTTCGCTTACATGGACCCCTTAGGGTCGATATAGATAACTTTGAGCATCGTTGCCCTCAAAAGTTCGTAACAGTACATTAGCGAGTTACAAAATGACCCTTTATACTAATCGCGTACTTGATTTCCAGCACAGTCTTGGTTACGGGTCCCGAAGCAGTGTTGAAGAGGGCCTGGTATACCCCGCAGTAGAACAGAGAGAAGGACGTGATGCGGATGGTGAGCGACGTAGGCGTGTACTGTGAACATCATGTCAAATGAGTAAAATTCCAATCATAATTACAAATTCTGAAAAACTTATTTCTTATTTCCTAAACCAGGGTCGTCTAGGTAGGTCCACCGCAGTACTATATATTCTGCCGTCAAGCAGTAGTGTGTAAACATTATTGTGTTACGGCTTGAAGGGTACTGCAGCTAGCGTTTGAAGATCTTATATGAAGCTGGCGGTTCGTGCTAGTTAGGTGCTAGACTAGACTTAATGGAGTGACGATGTACGTAGGATAGCTGCTGGCGGTGGTTGGAAGCGAAAAGCCGAAGATCGGGCTAATATCTCCACTTTGTCGCGCAGCTTGCTCGCTCGCAGCACAAAATTCTATAAAAAATTGAGACAAGTTTTACTTGGTGGTAGATCTCCTTAGCATGAGGTCGTCTAGGTAGGTACCGCCGCAGTACCAGATATTCTGCCGCTAAGCAGTAGTGTGTAAACATTACTGTGTTCCGGTTTGAAGGGTACTGCAGCTAGCGAAATTACAGGGCTGTTGACACTAACCATCGAAAGTCTCAAAGTAATGAGCGCCAAAGCAGCGATGCCCTGGACTTTGTTTTAGACGACCTCCCGCTAAGGAGATCTATCACCAAGTTAAGCATGTCTCGGAAGAAGCCTATGTTAGTGGACTCCGATAGTCGGGTACAATTAAGCTGTTTGGGAAGGGGCAGTTCTGTTACCAGCGGCGGCCTTAGCTGTTGCGAGGCCCGTGGCGACAGATCATTGTGAGGCCCTTTTTCTTTGAGTCCGTTTTAATACAAAATTTAGTTCGAGTGCTCGAGTGTTTGTAACATGCTTGCACTAATAATGAAACCGTGCGTTCAGGGGGGGTTTTGTTAAGTGCGTGCGAGATACACGTACATATATGGTAAAGACTTTTGTTAAGAGCGAGGCCCCGGGCGGTTGCCCTGCTTGCCACCCCCTAAAGCCGCCACTGTCTGTTACTATAAGTAATTTGGGACTTACCGTAAAGAACGCGACTCCTACCAAGGCAGCCTGACGCCTTGTTGTTGACTCCAAAGGCACCCCGTTCAGTGTAACCTGATGACATTTATTAACAAAATCCGAATAAAATTGTATCATTTCGTACGAAGTTTTTTTTAAATATAGTTAACTAGCGACTCGTCCCGGCTTCGCACGGGTGCAATGTAGATACTAATGTGGTGCATATGCATGTATTATACATATAAACGTTCCCCTTGAATCGCTCTGTCTATTGATGGAAGCCGCATTAAAATCCGTTGCGTAGTTTAAAAGATCGAAGCGTACAGACGGCGGGAAGCGACTTTTTTAATGTAACAACTGGCGTCGCCCCGCTATGTTACCCGCTAAATAGGTTATAGAGATATTTTCTTTCTAGATTACCTTTTCAATGCTACATTCTCCCATGCACTGATAAGGCAATTCGTTTTCAAACTGCGTGCCTTCAGCAGGTAGAGCTGTCACAGATTTTTTCTCGCAGTTTACCACTGGAAAATAAGTCAGAAGGGTTAGTCGGAAATGATATGAACAAAGTAGCGGCTTGTACTCATCAACATGACACAGTGATCTGATTTTTGTTTTACTTATGCGGAATTACGTACGTTATTGGAAACTCCCATTACAGTTTTGGCCACATCCGGTGGCCTTTATCATGGAGGCAAAGTTGAATACGTGTGCTCGGCCTCAAGGGCGAATTTAAGGGTGCGTCCCTTTTCTCCCCGAATTACTACCGTTCCGCGTAACCCCGTTTCGAGCTAGGTCAGAATAATTATTTAGTTGCGTAATTGTAGTTTATCAATATTATGTTCTCGACGCTATAAATTCCTATATACTATACCTAATAAAAGTGGTGCTAAATAAAATAAGCTCCTTTTGGCTTAATAACGTACGTAATCGTTTTAAAAACAATGCATGACAAACCTCATTTGCAACTTGAAATTCGACCAAAGCAATAAAAAAGACTCTTTACACACTAAACATCATACTTATTAATAATAGAATCTTGAGTTCAGTAAGCTGGCAGCACTATACAGCAAATGTAAAATGGCGAACTACAATTTTGGAGTTTTGGCGGGAACGCGGGAAGAATCGTATCGCTCCGTTGTATTTTTTTCCAAAACTAGTGTTTTGTCGAGTATTTATGCATAAAAATGGTGGCGTTTTATTCATAAAGTGTGGAATTACAAGCGCGAGTGTGGGAAAATGATATAATGTGGTGAAACATGAGTTTTCGTGTTGCTTCCAAAACTCCATCGAAGCTTTATAGTAAAGTCGACACTACTTTACTAAAGCATGACTGGACTTGACTGACGTGGGCTGGACCTGACTAGGACTGGACTTTGACTATAACTAGCTACGAGGACACTTATTTAACTTTTGAAACTTGAAAATATATAAATACTTGACACTGGCAAATGCTAAAACGCGACGACAAAACCAAAGAAAAAAAACTACAATTTCGTTTATTTATGTAATTTCAATGTCTTATTTTGGCGTAACCAAACACGAAATAATGTGATTTGCCGGTGATAAGTAACTATTTTCGTTGTTTTCAATCAGTCCTTATAATTTCTGCACACTATAATAGCACAACTCGTCATCTTTCATAACTCAAATTGCTTAGCGGCTAGTACGTTTCCAGTGACGGCACGACTGACACTGAGCGGCGAGAATAGATTTAGTGGCTAAGAGTTAACCAGACACTGGCAAAATTGTGGCAACACCGCAGAAGCCAAGAAGAAAAAGTTGAAGTTGAAGGCTAAGAGTTAGCCACTATTTTTTGTCTATCTAGACATATCTAGACACATCTAGACGCTCGTCGGCTGTCGTCGGCTTTCTACCGGATACATTTCGGAGATTGTGCCTTGGAGTTGCACGACTTGGTTCCCCCTGCCCCTTTTTACTACCGGACGGCCAGACAAACACGACCGAGGCGACACCCGTACATGGTGGATGTTCCCCATGTGCGCACTAAGCGCTTTGAGTCCACATTCTTTATTCGCACAGTTAGGATGTGGAACTCTTTGCCGGAGTCTGTGTTTCCCGAAAAGTACAATATGAGTCTCTTCAAATCAAGAGTAAACAAGTTCCTTCTAGGTAAGCGTGTTCCATCTTAGACCGCATCGATGCTTCACATCAGGCAGGATGTGGTCAAGCGCGAACCTATACAATATTAAAAAAAAAACATATAATTTATCTAAGGTATTAACATTGTTTTTAAATTAATTCTATATAGTTTACTTAAGGATAGGGGGCCACAGGGGAAGATTGCTTAGGCCATCAAGTTACACTGAGTCGCGTGGGCATAGTTTGAATAAGTTATTACTTTCTAAAACGTTAACATTTTTCAATTTAACCAATTGATCATTTAGGTATTATCTGAAATTAAAGATTTATACACGCTTACCGGGTGCTGAAATAATAACATTTTCCGTTAATAAATTAATCACAGATTGCATTTGACGTTCGACTAATCTTTAACCAATTTCAATGGACTGTGTTTTAACCTCCGACGCAAAAACGACGGGGTGTTATAAGTTTGACGTGTCTGTATGTGTGTCTGTCTGTGGCATCGTAGATTTTGATTTAGTATTTTTTGTTTGAAAGGTGAATTAGTCGGGAGTGCTCTTGATGAAAATCGGTCCAAGATGGCCGCCGCCACAAAATGGCGGATTACATATTTTTTCACATCTCCCTCAATATGGGATATATATTATATCTCCTTTTTTTTTGTTTGTTGTTTGTTTCCTATTTGTATTCATTGTGATCTGTGTTTCTAGTGTATAATAAAGTTATATTCTATTCTATTCTATTCTATTCTATGGGTATCAAATGAAAGGGCTTGACTAGTAGAATGCCTACTATACACTATGATACATTTCAAATCAAAGATGCTGCTTTGGCGCTTATTACTTTGAGATTTTCTATAGTTAGTCTCAATAATCCTGTATTTTTTTTATGTAAACGTGAGACCAACGAGACGCTCTCCTGATGGTAAGAGATAACGCCTATCCATGACCATTACAGCGATACACAGAACTTTGAGTAACAAAACAAAGTCCAGGGCATCACTGCTTTGGCGCTCATTACTTTGAGACTTTCGATGGTTAGTCTCAACAGCCCTGTAATTTCGCTAGCTGCAGTACCCTTCAAACCTACCACCAAGTTGAATGGCAAATAACGTAGTTACATTATTAACGTAACACAGGTAGTTTTAACTAGAAAAAATTATAATAAAAATTAATTACTTACATTTATCTGAAACACAATTTTCAAATTAGTCGTAACTGACTTATCTTAACGAGCAACTTTTGTTCCTTCAGATAAAGGGAATGATATTTTTAGAGCATATTCGTTTTTTTTTTAACAATTGTGCCTTTTTTTTGTAAAAGTAATGAGACGAACTATGCGCTCTCCTGATGGTAAGAGATAACGCATGTCCATGACCATTGCAGCGATACACAGAACTTTGAGTAACAAAACAAAGTCCGGGGCATCGCTGCTTTGGCGCTCATTACTTTGAAACTTTCGATGGTTAGTCTCAACAGCCCAGTAATTTCGCTGCAGTACCCTTCAAACCGGAACACAGTAATGTTTACACACTACTGCTCAGCGGCAGAATATCTGGTACTGCGGTGGTACCTACTACATGTATATATATATATTATTAAACTCACTGTCGATAACTTGCAGCGTTCGTCTGTATGATTTTCCATCCTCGTCCTTGAATACTCCGACGTAAACGCAAGCGTTGTCATTTTCAAAACTGAAAAATATGAATTTATTTTAAGTTTGAAATCGGCGCCCGTTTAGATGAGATATTTAAAAAAATACATAAATACTTTTTTGTAAATACATACTTATAATACACACAGAACACCCAGACACAGGACAAACATTTGTTTATTCACAAAATGTTTGCCCTGAGTGGGAATCGAACCCACGCCCTACAGCTCTCCAATCAACAAATGAGCCAACAGGGCTGTGAAAAAAAATAACTCAACTAATACTTAAATAGTTTTTTTTTTTAATACATACTTATAATACATACAGTACACCCAGACACAGAACAAACATTTTTGTAACTACTGTTCAACTGTCGCGGTTCATGAGATACAGCCTGGTGACAGGCGGACAGACGGACAGACAGCAGTGTCTTAGTAATAGGATCCCGTTTCACCCTTTAGGTACGGAACCCTAAAAAGGAATACAAGACATCTGTTACCTGGGGAAGTTGAAGCTGATGAACTTGGAGGAGGTGACGATGGAGACGCGACCCATGGCGAGCACGCTCTCCCCCTCGCACAGCACGTCCTCGCACGTGCAGCTGGCGCACTCATACTTAACCGTGCTGTCCACGTGGGAGCCCACGTCCACGGACTGGGTCATACGTGGACATTTTATATCTAGACAAGAACGAGGACAAATATGTCACTTTGGTGCTGCGCTTCAGATCTGCATGATCTAATCCCCCCTACCCATTTTACTATCGGACAACCAGGAACTCCAAGAAGCGACACCGCTTCATCGCAATATTCCAAAGACTCGAACTAAACGGTTCGAGTCTACCTTCATTGTGCGAACCGCTAAAAAATCAATAAGTCTTCAATCGCAATTGGTTTCGTACAAGGATGAAAAAGTCTCCAACCGCAATTGCTTTCGTACAAGAACGAAAAAGTCTTCAATCGCAATTGGTTTCATGCAAGAACGAAAACGTCTTCAATCGCAATTGGTTTCGTACTAGGACATAATGTCTTGATCACAACAGGTTACGATGCTCCGGTGTCGTATACGGCCGAAGGGATCAAATCGACTATCAAACAAAGAAAACTGACAAAACCGGTTGAGCCGTTTTACATAAAAAAATATATACATATATGTATATAATGTCACAGACAGACCCATATACATTTATATACACGTGAAACTTATAACTTGTTTGCGTTAGGGGGTTAACCAATATTAACCATCAAAGTCTCGCAAAACAAAGTCCAGGGTATCGCTGTATAGCGGTACCCTGGACTTTGTTTTGTTACCCAAAATTCTGGGTGTCTAGTTTAAAGTATAATTTAAAAATAAATTGCACTTACTTGATCCTGAAAGAAAAATAAAATAAATTGAAAAAAAGCAAAAAAAATAAAATAAAATTTATGAATTTATGATTTTTGATATGACAGTCATTCAAGCAATTGTGATTTACCGCAAATAAAGATCAAAATAAATGCCAGTAGCTGTGATTTCACTGGAAAATTATGATCCATTTGTCCATAAATTACAAAAATTTATTTGTATGGATATCGAACCACCTAAACCCGATAGGCCTCTGATGAGCAATGTAAAGACAAAGAACGCGAGGTCACAGTCCGCGCCGAACTACTAGTTATAAATTAAATCAAATTTCACCTGAAGAATCTGAAAAAAAAAATGAAAACTTAGTATGTTCAGGTAAATCTGTCATATTTTTAACTACGTAAAAAAATATGGTTGGAATTGATGTTTTTTAATTTTCTTAATTTATCTTGTTCAAACTTCTAGCTATTATAATTTTAAATTTTCTTTATAATTGTTAAAATATTTAAAAATAATAATATCAGAGAGACATCTATTATACATCATAAGAGACTCTCGCTAGGCGGTTGGGTCAAGGGTCAGCTTCAAAAGGCAGTGATCCTTGACACGGCGCGCATTGTGAGGAGGTTCCTCACTCTGCAGCCTTAACCTCCGGCAGCTGGAGCCCTGCCCCGCTGCCGGCGGTAACCTAGTTTCAAGTTTTTTTGATATTAAAAAAAAGAAAGGAAATAATAATACATAAATACCTGGACCTGAAAATATAAACAAAAAATATAATTAAAAAGAAAAAGGAAATTGCACTATGTCTAATGATAATCTTATTTTATCCAATCACAGGCGTGGATGTATTTGATGCTGTCAGTGACATACAGGGTATACTAAGCAGGGGTCATTTGACAAATTATTATTCGCAATTTTGTTGAATGAGATGTACGAGACGCTCTCCTGGTGGTAAGAGATAATGCCTGCCCATGACCATTGCAGCGATACACAGAACTTTGAGTAACAAAACAACGTCCAGAGTATTGCTGCTTTGGCGCTCATTACTTTGAGACTTTCGATGGTTAATCACAACAGCCCTCGTGTGTCTGCTTCGAGAGCTGAAGGGCGTGGGTTCGATTCCCACTCAGGACTAACATTTGTGTGACTAACATCGATGTTTGTTCTGTGTCTGGGTGTACTGTATGTATTATAAGTATGTATTTACAAAAAAAAAAAAAAAGAAGTATTTAAGTATTCTATCAGTTAACTGTCTTCCATAGCACAAGCTCTGCTTAGTTTGGGGTCAGATGGCGCTGTGTGTAATGTCCTATGATATTTATTTATTTATTTATCATTATTTTCTATTAAACTAGCAGACGCCTCGCGGTTTCACCCGCGTAGTGTCTGTTCCCGTAGGAATACAGGGATAAAAAGTAGCCTATCTCACCCGGGGATAGTGTAACTTCCCAACGGTGCAAGAATTTTTTAAATCGGTCCAGTAGTTTTTGAGTTTTTTCGTTACAAACATACAAAACCCAAAAATCCAAACGTAGAAATCTTTCCTCTTTATAATATTATTGTCAGTGGCGGCCTTAGGGGGTGGCAAGCAGGGCAACCGGCCGGGGCCTCGCTCTTGCAGGGGCCTCGCGTCCTCGTAGAAAAAAGTCTTTACCATATATGTGTGTGTATCTCGCGCCTCGCACTTAACAAAACCCCCCCTGAACGCACGGTTTCATTATTAGTGCAAGCATGTTACGGCCACTCGAGCACTCGAACTATTTTTTTAGTAAAACGGACTCGAAGAAAAAGAGACTCACAATGATCTGTCGCCCCGGGCCTCGCAACAGCTAAGGCCGCCGCTGATTATTGTAGAATAAATACTCACTCAGGACACTCAAAGCTTTGAGTCGTTCCTCATTCCCATCTTCTGTCTGTATCACCACGAAATAATCACCGAAGTCTGTAAATCTCGTTTTCCCAATATCTATTTCGATGTATTTATGGCTGCAAAAAAAATTGTTTAGTTTTTAGGGTTCCGTACCCAAAGGATAAAACGGGGCTAAGACATTTTTTTATATGAAAAAAGTGGCAAACAAGCGACGGGCCACCTGATACCCGGGGCATTGCCAGTGCGTTGCCTACCTTTAAGGACCCTGTTCACTCTTCGTTTGAAGCTGGGTAGATTGAAACTTGGCGGAAAAACCGAAGGTGGTAAACCATTCCACATAAGACAGGGGTTTGGAAAAACAGCCCTACGAGACTTCCAAGCGTCTATGAAATTATGTGGATGGCTCTTTTGGCGACGGCGGCCGGTAGGTACGGTAGTGAAACCGAGATGGACTTCGCTGTCCGCCCGTTTATGGATTATTTACTAGCTTTTAAACATAGATTATTTATTTAAAAATTATTTGTTCCTTACTCTCTGCCATCGCTGAAAACAAATTTGTACGTCGATAATTTTTTTCAGTAAAAAGTTTATGTATGATGGTGGTTACAATTCGTGATTGACATAATATATACTGCTTGTTGACATAACAAAGTGGAGGCACTCACCTGTCCATTTCGGCTCGCACTCTAAACTTGGAGCGATCCAAATTGGTGATCCCGCCGTCGAAAGCGCGAACCATCAAACTCTATAAACACAAATATCATGAAACGAATTGAATACACTTTTACTCTGCGGACCGCTGTCGAACGCACTGCCTGAATGGATGCAATCTAAAGCCTTAAGCATCGTCGTAGTGTTGCCGGCTTGTCAGTTTTCTACCGGATACATTTCGGAGAGTGTGCACTTGAACTGCTCAATCTGGTTCCCCTGCATCTTTCTTCAACCGGACGGTCAGACACACGCGACCAAAACGTCATCCGTACATGGTGGGTGTTCCCCATATTCGCACAAAGCGTTTTGATTCCGCATTTTTCATTCGCACAGCGAGGTTGTGGAACTCTGCTCGAGTGGGTGTTCCCTGATAGACACAATGGCAGCCCGTACACGTAGCGCGCGATCCGCGATCCGCGATCCGCGATCAATGATCGCGATCCAGACTGATCGTGTACGAAGCGGATTGACGGACTGATGCTCCGGATCGCATAATATCTAGACATTTTGAAATCATGATCGCGGATCGCGGATCGCGGATCGTGATCATGATTGAACGTGTAAGGCGGCCCAATCTGGGTGCCTTCAAGTCGCGAGTGAATCGGTTTCTTCTAGGCGAGCGTGCTCCCCCGTAGACCACATCTTCGCTTAACATCAGGAGAGTTGGCGGCCAAACGCAAGCCTATATGTAATTTAAAAAAAAACCAGTCGGTTAAAAATGACGACTGACTTACCCTGAGCGTGCACTTGCCGCAATTCATCGGTATCTTGGTGGTGTTCATGACCTGTCCCGGGAGAATGTTCACCTCCTGGAGCTTTGTCTGTATTGTGGCTCGGCCTAAAAGTAAAACTTTTTTTAGGACTCCGTACCCAAAGGGTAAAACGGGACCCTATTACTAAGACTCCGCTGTCCGTCTGTCACCAGGCTGTATCTCATGAACCGTGATAGCCCTGTTGGCTCATTGGTAGCATGTCTGCTTCAAGAGCTGTGGGGCGTGGGTTCGATTCCCACCCAGGACAAGCATTTTGTAATATAAAAACCAAATGTTTGTTCTGTGTCCGGTATGTATTATAAGTATGTATTTACAAAATTATAATTAACTATTCTATCAGTTATCTGACTCCCATAGTACAAGCTTTGCTTAGTTTGGGGTCAGATGGCGCTGTGTGTAAAGTCCTGTGATATTTATTTATTTTATTTTAATTCCATACGCATCCATCATAAGAGTCCAGTTGGGCAATACTTAGGATTGAGTAATATCTAGTACCTACTTACGTAAAATAGCTATCGTCCTATACTTGTAGCTCCCAGGATGCGACTGCGACTCGAAGCGGGCGTAGTAGTGTGTCAGGTCATCCAGTAGAACAGGTGAGAAGAACATCTGTATGTTGATGAAGGTGGCAGGAGACGCTGCAGCTTCCGCAGGGACTTCTTCCTGGACTTCAGATTGAGATCCTGCTGACGCTTCTGACTGGGATTTCGTTTTATCACTTCCGTCTGAAGATTCCTTTTGGGTCTCCGCCGCGGTTCCCTCCGCGTCTTCTGCAGGCGACTCCGCTGCGGTCCCCTCGGCGGCCGTCTCATCTTCCCCTTGCCGGCGGCGCACCTGCGGCTGCGGCGGCTCTATCTTCACTTTGATGTTGGTCTGAAACCGAGTTAGTGAATTGAGGTAATTAGCAACTCAGTATATGGAGATATATAAAAACTTAGTTATTTAAATTAATAATTTGAAACAAATGATAAACTAATTGAAGTACATAAATTATATAAATGAGAAATTCAGTTATTGGAATGGACAATTTGAAACAAATGATAAACTTAGTTATTGAAATTAACGCCTTGAAACAAATGATAAACTTAGTTATTGAAATTAACGACTTGAAACAAATGATAAACTCAGTTATAAAGTTTATCATTTGTTTTTTTTGTAGCGATGATAGCTCAGTGGTTAGCGCGGTAGGTTCGCATGCCAAAGGGCGTGGGTTCAAACCCCAACAATGAGCTTGAGCTGCCGGTGAAGGAAAACATCGTGAGGAAACCATAGCATGGTGGTAGGGTACTTTCTAGTACTCGGCTGGCTAGCTACCACCCTCAAGTTGAAAATCTGCCGCCAAGCATCTAACGGTGTGTTCCGGCAGCCTCACTTGAGAGCCAGTTCCATTCCAGGCTAGGTGTGCTTTACCATCTTCGGCCACACCTTCACTTGACATCAGGTGAGCTGTGGTCAAACACCTAGCCTGTCAACCATTAAAAAAAAAAAAAAGCATGATGGTAGCGTACTCTCTAGTACTCGGCTGGCTAGCTACCACCCTCAAGTTGAAAATCTGCCGCCAAGCATCTAACGGTGTGTTCCGGCAGCCTCACTTGAGAGCCAGTTCCATTCCAGGCTAGGTGTGCTTTACCATCTTCGACTACACCTTCACTTAACATCAGGTGAGCTGTGGTCAAACAACTAGCCTGTCAAACATAAAAAAAAAAAAAATTGTTAAGTAAACAATTTAAATTATGAAATGAGACACTTTGTTATATAAATACACAATTATTAAAATGAGAAATATATTATCAAAATGAACAATTCGAATTGTAGTGTAAAAAACTGATGAATATAAATTATATAAATGAGAAATACAGTTATTGGAATTTACTTGGTGGTAGATTTCCTTAGCAGGAGGTCGTCTAGGTAGGTACCACCGCAGTACCGGATATTCTGCCGCCAAGCAGTAGTGTGCAAACATTACTGTGTTCCGGTTTGAAGGGTACTGCAGCTAGCGAAATTACTGGGCTGTTGAGACTAACCATCTTTTTTTTTTTTTTTTTTTTTTTTTTATAGTAGATAAGCTTGCGTTTGACCGCCATCCCGCCTGATGTTGAGCGAAGATGCGGTCTACGGTGGAGCACGCTCGCCTAGAAGAAACCGATTCACTCGCGACTTGAAGGTACCCAGACTATATTCATTGGGGAACACCCACTCGGGCAGCTGATTCCAATGTCTAGCGGTACGCACGAAAAAGGTGGAATCAAACCGCTTAGTTCGAGCTTTTGGAACATCAACCATGAAGCGGTGACGCTTTTTAAAGCTCCTGGCTGTCCGATAGTAGAATGGGCAAGGTGGAATTAGGTCATCTAGTCTCAAAGTAATGAGCGCCAAAGCAGCGATGCCCTGGACGTTGTTTTGTTACTCAAAGTTCTGTGTATCGCTGCAACGGTCATGGACAGGCGTTATCTCTTAACATCAGGAGAGCGCCTTGATCGTCTCATTACTTTTACAAAAAAAAAAAAAAAAAATTAACTAAAAGAACTTGGCTTATTTGTAATTCATAATTATTCATTTCTACTTACATAGTTTTTCTGTAATATAAGATATTATAATGAAATCTGATTTAGTATCAATTTGATTACTTTACGCGGTGTAAGGGGAATATCGTACTTTCGAAAACGAATACAGGTGATATTGTTGTATTAGCTAGTGTCAGAGACTAACAGCCATCTATCATTTGCTGATAGGGTTCCGTACCCAAAGGGTAAAACGGGACCCTATTACTAAGACTCTGCTGTCCGTCCGTCTGTAACCAGGCTGTATCTCATGAACCGTGATAGACAGTTGAAATTTTCACAGATGATGTTTTTCTGTTGCCGTTATAACTACAAATACTAAAAAACAATAAAATAAGGCGGCTCCCATACAAGAAACGTGATTTTTTTGCCGTTTTTATAGATAATGGTATGGAACACCCTGTGCGCGAGTCCGACTCGCCTTTACTGTCACTTCAGCATGTAGCGTCAGCGTCAGCGTTTTTGTAGCGATGATAGCTCAGTGGTTAGCGCGGTAGGTTCGCATGCCGAAGGGCGTGGGTTCAAACCCCAACAATGAGCTTGAGCTGCCGGTGAAGGAAAACATCGTGAGGAAACCATAGCATGGTGGTAGCGTACTTTCTAGTACTCGGCTGGCTAGCTACAGCCCTCAAGTAGAAAATCTGCCGCCAAGCATCTAACGGTGTGTTCCGGCAGCCTCACTTGAGAGCCAGTTCCATTCCAGGCTTGGTGTGCTTTGCCATCTTCGACCACACCTTCACTTAACATCAGGTGAGCTGTGGTCAAACACCAAACCTGTCCATACAAAAAATAATAATAATACGCTGAGCTATGTCTGTGACTTTAGTTCTCTGGGAAATTACTTCGTTTAGTAATACATAATGATGTTGAATACTTACAAGAACTTTATCGAAAACCGTTACACGAGTCTGTAAAGAAAAGTTACAACGATTAGTTAATAAAGAAAGAAAAAAGTTTTATTTTATAACAAGCACAAAAACATAAACAAACAAACTGAGACAGAGAGTTACAATTAGCTGTGTTACCGACAGCCCTGTTGGTTCATTGGTAGCATGTCCGCTCCAAGAGCTGAAGGACGTGGGTTCGATTCCCATCCAAGATAAACATTTTGTAGTATAAAAAATTAATGTTTGTTCTGTGTCTGGGTGTTCTGTATTTATTATAAGTATGTATTTACAAAAAAAGAAAGTATTGTATCAGTTATCTGACTTCCATAGTACAAGCTTTGCTTAGTTTGGCTCAGATGGCGCTGTGTGTAATGTCCTATAATATTTATTTATTTAATCAGTACTATTTTCAACGAGATTTTAGTACGTACAAGAAACGTTTAAAAACAAAATAATTAAAATTTGTACATGGCAATATTAGTGAGATTTATGTATTGACTAGTTGCGCCCCGCGGTGTTACCCGCTACATGTTTTCGGGATAATAAGTAGCCTAAGTGTTAATCCAGGGTCTCAGCTACCTCCATACCAAATTTCATTCAAATCTGTTCTGTAGATTTTGCATGAAAAAGTAACAAACATCCATCCATCCAAACTTTCACATTTATTACACTAGCTGCGCCCCATGGCGTTACCCGCTACATGTTTTCGGGATAAAAAGTAGCCCTTGTTATAATCCAGGGTCTCAGTTACCTCCATATTAAATTTCATCCAAATCCATTTAGTAGTTTTTGCATGAAAGAGTAACAAACATTCATCCATCCAAACTTTGACATTTATAATATTAGTGGGATACCCGTATGTTCTGCAATGAAAATCTGCCAATTCCATGGAACGTGTACCCTTCAGGAATGTCAATCTTCCGCGGGCTGGTTTGATAGTTGGCCCTGGCCTCATCTGGCACGAACTCTTCGGGATTGTCCTCTGGAATTATTCCATGAAATGTTTAAACAAAGACCATCACAGTCGTTATACTTGACAAGCGATAATAAGCCTTGCACGTTACCGCTAAAATTATTTATCAAATACTGACATCGTCGGCAGCTTTTGACGTCAAAACTTAATAATGATAGCGCGCCCTGCACTCTATAGCTAGAACCGCTTGTGCAGTGTTAACATCGATAGGAGCCAATGACATCACAACTTGACAAGCGATAACGGGCCTTGTATGTTACCGCTAAAATTATTTATCAAATATTGACATTATTAGCATGTAATGTCAATAATGACGTCAGTACTTGACAAAAGATAGCGGGCCCTGTACGCTACAGCTAGAATCGCTCGTGCAGTGTTGACATTGATAGCAGCTAATGACGTCAATACTTGACAAAAGAAAACCTCACTAGAATCACTTGACAATGTCAGTACTTGGTAGGTTTTAGCGGGCCCTTTATATTTTTATAATAATATTGTAATTGTAAATATTGAATGAAAAGTAATAATATCTTACCAGGAATAGCTGGAAATAACCAAAGAAATATAAATTTATTATAATTGTATTTTTATTGTAATGGGCATGTATTATGTATTGTGTTGTTTGTTGTGACTAAGATTTGTTCCCTGGGTGGGTATATTGAGAGCGACGTGTAATGCTCGATTATGGGATTGTATATTTAAAAAAAGTAATCTTTTCTTTTTTTTAATGGCTTTAAAAATTAAAACTTACGTGGCACGATTTCTACAAGATGACAATAAAATAAATAATTATTTTTTTAATTTTTGGTTCCATAATTATCTACTACTTAGAATATTTATGATCACAAACATTGAAAAAAAGTACGAAATTAATAATAAATACTGTACCATCTCCTAGAAATTACAAAAAAAAACAGAAAATTACACATTATGAATATCACGAAAAAGTCACAGGAAAAATGTTTGAGAAACAGATTTAAAATAGAAATTAAAAAAATTACGCAATAAAGATTTAAAATATATCACGACCATTACGTACTTTCGTATTCTGTAAAAAAAAATTAGGTATTTTAAAAATCTAGAAGAGATATAAGAATATCATAAAATGTTCTGGAAAGCAACGCCAGAAACTTTAGACAAATTATTTTAATTTTTTAGCAACGCCAGAAACTTTAGACAAATAATTTAATTCTTTTTTATGTACTTAGAAGTACTATATTATAATTATCTACTTACCTTCCGGTTCTGAGAGAAAATAAACAAACGTTGAAAAGTCAAATTATATATTTTTTTATTTTAGTAATTTCTGTATCCTAATTCAATTGAAAAGTCAATTTATCTATCTATCTACATATATCTATATGTATATACTGTTATAAAGAGGAAAGATTTGATTGTTTGTATTGAATAGGCTCCGAAACAACTGGACCGATTTCAAAAATTCTTTCACCGTTGGGAAACTACACTATCCCCGGGTGACATAGGCTACTTTTTATCCCTGCATTCCCACGGGAACGGGAACTACGCGGGTGAAACCGCGAGGCGTCCGCTAGTATTTTATATGATTATAGTAATTTCTGTATCCTAATTCAATTGAAAAGTCAATTGACATCTTGTCTAATTTTAGTATTTTCTCTTTTCTAAATAATTTGTTTAGTCAAATTATATATTTTCTAATTAAACTGATTTCTGTGTTTAAATTACCTAATTGTAAAGTCAAATTATTTATATTTACTTATTATAATAATGGCTATATTTTAATTTCTTTGAAATAATATCTTTTTTAATTATAGTAGTTTTTGTGTTTGGTATAATTTACTTGAAAAGTTAATTTACATCTTTTTTATTTACATTAATTTCTATGTTCTAACTTACTTTCCTCTGTAACAGAATAAAAATATTTGAATAAGTACTTTTTTGCAATAAGTAGACCGAGATGCGCTCGGGAAAATTATAATTTTATTAGCGCTTGGAAAAATAATAACTTTTTAACTTACCATAGTCGCCTGAAACGATGAACAAAACATAATTAAATAGGTTGCGAATACGGATTAATTTATTAATTAGTTATTTAATAATTAATTAATTATTTGTGAATTAATTAATAATTGTGACAATTACTTTGACTTTAATTTTAGATTAATTATAATATTATTTAATTATTATTGTATGCCCCAATGGGCGCAGCTTGTTGACACGCTTTTCTCATGTATAAATAGTTTTTGGCGGGAACGCGGGAAGAGTCGTGTCGCTTCGTTGTATTTTTTTCCAAAACTAGTGTTTTGTCGAGTGTTTATGCATAAAAATGGTGGTGTTTTATTCATAAAGTGCCGAATTACAAGCGCGAGTGTGGGAAAATGATATAATGTGGTGAAACATGAGTTTTCGTGTTGCTTCCAAAACTCCATCGAAGCTTTATAGTAAAGTTGCCACTACTTTACTAAAGCATGACTGGCACGAACTGACACGAACTGGACTTGACAAAGACGACTTTGACGATAACCATAGTTAAGATACAGCAGAAATAACACTGAAGACGAGGCAGTATGGCTTTATAGCTTTAGCCTGCCCGAAAGGGCTAATTAACGAAAAAAAAAAAAATCATGTATAAATAAGATCCTATGCTGATAATAAAAAAAAAACACACAGGCTGATAATAAAAAAAAAAAGATTATGTTTTTTTTCTTTGGTTTTGGCGTCGCATTATGAGCATTTGCCAGTGTCAAGTGTTTTTTATTTTCAAGGTTCAATAGTTAAATAAGTTGCCTCGTACTTAGCTATAGTTATGGTCAAAGTCCAGTCTTGATCAAATACGGTCCGTGTCAGTCAAGTCCAGTCATGTTTTAGTAAAGTAGTGGTGACTTTACTATAAAGCTTCGATGGAGTTTTGGAAGCAACACGAAAAGTCATGTTTCACCACATTATATCATTTACCCATACTCGCGCTTGTAATTCGGTACTTTAGAATAAAAAATCACCATTTTTATGCACAAACACTAGACAAAACACTAGTTTTCGAAAAACATACAACAGGGCGACACGACTCTTTCCGCGTTTCCGCCAAAACTCCATTATCTGGTACTGCGGTGGCACATACTTAGACGAGTTCCTGCTAAGGAGGTCTACCATTAAGTAAATGTTATGTAGGGAAGAATACTCACGCCATAACTCGTTGGCTGGCATGGCTTGGTCGGGAGACGGCAGACTGTAGATGTATCCAATCTGACACGGGTTCCAGTGGTCGCACACCTCGTGGTCAGGGTCCAACTCTGTCACGAATTTGTAGGTCTGTGGAAAATAAGAAAGAAAAAATTATAAATATCGTAGGAGATCACAAGCGCGAGTGTGGGAAAGCGATATAATGTAGTGAAACATGACTTTTCGTGTCGCTTCCAAAACTCCATCGAAGCTTTATAGTAAAGTCGCCACTACTTTACTAAAGCATGACTGGACTTGACTGACACGAACTGGGCTTGACTAAGACTGGACTTTGACTAAAACTAGCTACGAGGACGCTTATTTAACTTTTGAAACTTGAAAATATACAAATACTTGACACTGGCAAATGCTAAAACGCGACGCCAAAACCAAAGAAAAAAAAAAGTATTAATGACGTCATTTTTTTTTTTTTTAACCGTCCTCCTCCGCTATTACCCCTGACATTATCAGGGACCTATGTTAGGTATTAAATAATTTTGTTTAAGGTGTTTAAATTTTTTACCCTTTCCTTCGTTCGGTATTTCTATTTTTATTTCCAAAACTAGGTTATATGTGCATATACATTATAGTTATACTATATATACATATATACACATATTATTTGTACATTTTAAATATATTTGATAAATAATTAATGTTTGATATTTTGACAGCCCTGTTGGTTCATTGGTAGCATGTCTGCTTCAAGAGCTGAAGGGCGTGGGTTCGATTCCCACTCAGGACTAACATTTGTGTGACTAACATCGATGTTTGTTCTGTGTCTGGGTGTACTGTATGTATTATAAGTATGTATTTACAAAAAAAAAGTATTTAAGTATTCTATCAGTTATCTGTCTTCCATAGCACAAGCTTTGCTTAGTTTGGGGTCAGATGGCGCTGTGTGTAAAAAATAAACAAAAAAAAAAAAAAAAAATATATATATAAATGACGTTATTTTACCTTATCGGGGTAGTATCTATAGTGGACCACGACGTCGTCTGTGTCCTCGAGCGCGCACTTCCCGCTCGTATAGTTGAGGGAAGTGCGCTCGAGCGGCGCGCACCCAATCACAGTGCTGCCATTCCGAGGTAGGTCGGGGCCCTCGATCTTATGCCCTGGGAATAAAGCACAGATCACGTTATTGTATTGTAATTTATTTACATTCCATTGGAACATTTTTTTATTTGTTTTGATGTAAAAAGTAATGAGACGAACGAGACGCTCTCCTGATGGTAAGAGATAACGCCTGCCCATGACCATTGCAGCGATACACAGAACTTTGAGTAACAAAACAAAGTCCAGGGCATCACTGCTTTGACGCTCATTACTTTGAGACTTTAGATGGTTAGTTTCAACAGCCCAGTAATTTCGCTACCTACAGTACCCTTCGAACCGGAACACAGTAATGCTTACACACTACTGCTTAGCGGCAGAATAACTGGTACTGCGGTGGTACCTACCTAGACGACCTCCTGCTAAGGAGAACACTTGGACATGTCAGGTTACAAAAAATTCAACAAATAAATTATTAATAAAATACTAAATAAGCTGTCGTAAAGAGGCATTGTCAATATTATAATTAATAAAATATTAAATAAGCTGCAGTGCAAATCCGTTCAGTACTTTTTGTGTGAAAGAATAACAAACATCCATCCATCCATCCAAACTTTCACATTTATAATATTAGTGGGATTATATAGTTACGGTTGCAGAAAAAGTATCTGGTGTCAGCGACGTAGAGTTCCTTGTCTTCCGCGCTGAGACAGGAGTCGTACATGACGGGCGTGGGTTCGATGTCCGTCTCGCACATTAGCACTCCCGAGCCGTCGGGCTCCTTTGGAGCGCGGTTAGCCGGACATCGGTACATCAGCCCTGCGGACCAAATAAAATATTTCAGCAATTCTTGAACCACCTTCAGCATTTCTGAAAGCCATTCATATCCATTTGAGAATTTCCATAGCACAAGCTTTGCTTAGTTTGGGGACAGATGGCGCTGTGTGTAATATCCTACGATATATAAACTTTCGCCTTATAATATTTACTTTATTTGGTGGTAGATCTCCTTAGCAGGAGGTCGTCTAGGTAGGTACCACCGCAGTACCAGATATTCTACCGCCAAGCACTAGTGTGTAAACATTACTGACTAATTTGACAGCCCCGTTGGCTCATTGGTAGTATATCTGCCTTGAGAGCCGTAGGGCGTGGGTTCGATTCCCACTCAGGGCAAACATTTTGTGAAAAACAAATGTTTGTTCTGTGTCTGTGTTCTGTATGTATTATAAGTATGTATTTACAACAAAAAAAGTATTTATGTATTCTATCAGTTATCTGACTGCCATCACACAAGCTCTGCTTAGTTTGGGGCCAGATGGCGCTGTGTGTATAGACCTACGTTATTTATTATTATTTATTACTGTGTTCCGGTTTGAAGGGTACTGCAGCGAAGTTACTGGGCTGTTGAGACTAACCATCGAAAGTCTCAAAGTAATGAGCGCCAAAGCAGTGATGCCCCGGACTTTGTTTTGTTACTCAAAGTTCTGTGTATAGCTGCAATGGTCATGGACATGCGTTATCTCTTACTATCAGGAGACCGCATCGTTCGTCTCATTACTTTTACATAAAAAAATATTAGTGTGATTTCTAAACACAATAGTTTCCTATATCTATCTGTTACCTTTTCTTATGATGAGGGGCGGTTTGTTCCTTATTTCCGCGATTGTGACTCCTTTCTCTCCGTTCTGTATCGCAGTCATGACTCGCTTATACAAGGTAGTCCGGCGCTCTTGTTCTGCTATTATATACGGAAGCAGTTCCTCTGACAGGACATCCACTTTCTTCTTTGCTTCGGCGTTCATCTGGCGGGAGAGAACGAATTCAATTTCGATTTCGACAGCCCTGTTGGTTCATTGGTTGTATGTTTGCTTCAAGAGCCGAAGGGTGTGGGTTCGATTCCCACCCAGGACAAAGAGTTTGTGGTACAAACAAATGTTTGTTCTGTGTCTGGGTGTCCTTTATATATAGTCCGGGTGGCAGCGTTGCATATACAAAAGTCATAGTAAGCCGGCTGATATTGATACTTGGCTAATAATTAAACCTAACGTCAGCTGCCCAGGTAGCGGTGGGTTTGGGAGTGGGAGGTCGTGGAAGTTGTAAAAAAATGTTTAAAAAAAGTAATAGTACGCCGGCTGAAACCCATTTTTCATGAATAGTTGACATCATACTGAGTTGAAAAATAGTCGTCAGCTGCATGGAGGAGGGTGAATTATGCGTCAGCCGATCGCATGAACTTGTAAAAAATCGCGTAAAAAAAGTCATAGTACGCCGGATGAAACTTAAACTAGCTGATTGTTTATATAATTCAAAGTACGAAAACAGCAATCAGCTGCGTGGGTAGCGGTGGAAAGACCGTCAGCCGATGCAGTAAAGGTTGAAAATATTGGAGCATTGCTACTATGCGGTTTCCTTTTAAATACGAATTTCGAGGTAGATTCTGGCCTTGCTTGAGCCCATAACACGACCTTCGGGCTACCTAAGCCTCTTTCCTTAAAATTAATTAAATTGATTATAATAGAATGTATTTATTTGTTTATGTATTTATTTGGGTATATGAGTGAGTGTGTTAGAGAGGGTGTGTGGATGTGTGTGTGACTATTGACGACTACTTAGTTGTTTTTCTTATCTTGCTTATAATATTGGCCTGATCTGGCTCTCGGTGTCGTGGCAATTTAAAGTAAGAGGGTATTAGAAGTATGTATTTACAAAAAAAAAGTATTCTATTTGTTTTATTGTTAGTTATCTGACTTCCATAGTACAAGCTTTGCTTAGTTTGGGGTCAGATGGCGCTGTGTGTAATGTCCTACGATATTTATTTATTTTATTTTATTTAATTCTATGTACCTACTCGAGAACTTTTACGGCCTTTGGCAGATACAAGGTAACACAGATATTTACACATAAATATACGTACAAGATACGCGCGGAAAACCCTTCCTTGGCAATCGAGTAAAAATTGAAAAAAAAACCAACATCGACTAATAAAATAATATGGTGATACAACGGCGGCCCAAAAAAAGTACAATCGAATTAAAAACCGGCCAAGTGCGAGTCGGACTCGCGCACGAAGGGTTCCGTACCATTATCTATACGTTCCGTTTGTTGTACGGAAGCACTTCCGTACAACAAACGTAATTTTTTTGCCGTTTCTTATAGATAATACCCTTAAATATTTTTTTTTTTATGGTTGACAGGCTAGTTGTTTGACCACAGCTCACCTGATGTTAAGTGAAGGCGTGGTCGAAGATGGTAAAGTACACCTAGCCTGGAATGGAACTGGCTCTCAAGTGTCAAGTGAGGCTGCCGGAACACACCGTTAGATGCTTGGCAGCAGATTTTCAACTCTTGCGTGGTAGCTAGCCAGCCGAGTACTAGAGAGTACGCTACCACCATGCTATGGTTTCCTCACGATGTTTTCCTTCACCGGCAGCTCAAGCTCATTGTTGGGGTTTGAACCCACGCCCTATTTATAAATAAAATAGTAAAGACAGACTAAAGTAATGATAAAACTCACGCGATCAGCGTCCTTGTTGAATTTAATTCCCGTGCCATCCTGAAAAATAGAGAATATTTGTACCCAGATTGTATCTATCTGGGTACAGCCACTCGGACAGCAAATTCCATTTAAGTTTTTTTTTATGGTTGACAGGCTAGATGTTTGACCACAGCTCACCTGATGTTAAGTAACGGTGTGGTCGAAGATGGTAAAGCACACCTAGCCTGGAATGGAACTGGCTATCATGGTTAGATGCTTGGCGGCAGATTTTCAGCTCTCGTGTGGTAGCTAGCCAGCCGAGTACTAGAGAGTACGCTACCGCCAATGCTATGGTTTCCTCACGATGTTTTCCTTCACCGGCAGCTCAAGCTCATTGTTGGGGTTTGAACCCACGCCTTTCGGCATGCGAACCGACCGCGCTAACCACTGAGCTAACATCGCTACAAAGTGAAGATGATACGAAGTTACCGGGTCATCTGGCTATTCCCACTAATGTTATAAATGTGAGTTTGGATGGATGGGTGTTTGTTACTTTTTCACGCAAAAACTACTGAACGGATTTGGATGAAATTTGGTATGGAGATAGCTGAGACCCTGGATTAAAACATAGGCTACTTTTTATTCCAAAAACATGTAGCGGGTAACACCGCGGGGCGCAGCTACAATTTTAAACGTGAAAGTTTTGTTGGATGTTTGTTAGTCTCACGCAAAAGCTACTGAACGGATTTGGATGAAATTTGGTATGGAGATAGCTGAGACCCTGGATTAAAACATAGGCTACTTTTTATCCTGAAAACATGTAGCGGGTATCACCACGGTGCGTATCTAGTATTTAAAAAAAATTAATATATTCACTTTCGTGTCCTTTGACAACTTGTAAATTATATTTTATTTTTTCATTTGCAATACAGGCAGAACAAAGCGAGTTTAATTAATCTTAATCTAAGGTTAAAGTAGGTACTCCAGCGACTCGCAAGCAGCACTTGATCACGAGTATGCACCTTCTTCCATTTACTGTAGTAGGTTAACAGGGTCGCTACTCACCACGGCCTGTCTGCGCACGATGTTGGCGAGGTATCGGCCGCGTCGCGTCGCTGGTAGAAGCACAGTGCCCATCTGCACCTCCTCTCCTTGCTGGCAGCGAGATATTAAACTTACAAAGTGTTAATTTATAATAATCCTACTAATATTATAATTATTTACAGTGCCACCAATTTAGCTGTTCAGGTGGCCAAAAATGGAACTACAGCCGCTTTAGCAGCCATATTGACAACGTCATTCCGCTGTCAGTTTCTGTCTAGGGTAAGCTCAGAAGGGTGAGTGTCGAGTTTATTTCAAAAAAAAGAAAGAAAACATTTATTTCGACACAACACTACAACAACAAAAACACAACAAATAAAAGATTAAAAAATAACAATGTAAATTGTTCGATTTCTTTGTGTGTTCAAATAAAATGCCGAAACCTCTCAATAGTGACGCGGCAAGTTCTTTTAAAAGTTTGATCTTACATGAAAGAAGAGAAATAATTTATAATTCATAATTCATAATTTATTTATTGCGTATATGGGTACAATAGATATTTTAAAAGAAGATAACGAGCGCCATATTCTGCCTTGCGGCATGCAAAACTTAAAATTAAACATTACAAAAAAAAAAAAAAAAAAACTACAGTCAGTGATTAGTCAAATCAAAAGCAAAAATAAAATAAAACAAAATGCCTTCAAGCATCAATAATACCACTCGAAAAGATGAATTAAATCGCTGCTGCTGCGACAGTTCAGTGTTGCCAAATACGGGAAAATAAAATAGCCCAGAATTATGAAAACAATACATTTAATATTTTTTTTGAAGTGGTGATTTTATTTTGTGTTATGTTAAAAAAGCTGTACATAATAAAATAAAATCACTACCGAAATTAAACTATGTATTTTTTATAATTAATTTATCGTGAAAAATCTTAAAAAATTAAATTTAATAAAGACAGAAAGATGCGTATTTAGGAAGGACGGAAGGCAATATTGTCACAAACATTCAATAATTAAAATCTGAAATGGAAGACGTCCTAAGTGATTGTTTGGATGGTATTGAAGCTTTAGAATCTGTAGATCTTGTAGAAAGTAAAATTATTTTTATAAAATATAAATAAAACCGTATTATTCTGCATTTTTTTAGTTTTATAATATTATATTTTTTGATAACATGTAAGAGCAGATTAAAGATTGGTTATGTTTTAATTTCCCTTTTTTCTTGTTGAATTTCTTAAGTGGCAATACCAAATTCGGTATGTAAAGTTTTTTTTTTGTATTTATTTTATATTTTTTCCTGATCCTGAACTTTATTTTATGAAACTAATTTGATTATTTTAGCTTTCTATGCGGTAGTTTAATTTTAATACGTTTTCAGACTTTTTATTGTTATGACGTCATGAGGTCGGCTGAATATGAAGAATATGCCTGTGCCATGTAAAACAAAAAAGTATACAAAACATTTGATTAACTTTGACAACAGGCTAAAGCTGTAAAGCCATGCTGTCACGTCTTCGGTTTTACAAATCTTATGTCTTAAAGCGATAGCGATATCAGAGTCCAAATAACTTTTAAAGTAAAATAATCCAGATATAGCGAAAAACAACTCGACGTCACGTACGTTTGATTGACGTATTGAAGAGATTATTATGACCGCCGCGCCGTTGACTTGACATTGACGAATTTTGTTTCGGTTTGCCATTGCTTTTTTAGTCTATGGAAGTCGCCCTACTAGATGACGTCGTTAGACATCAATTCAAAGTCAAGTTTATTTTACAGAATTACAATTAAACAATTTTCATAGTTTACAGAATTTTAAACGTAAAAATATTGAATAGAAATGTACTTTTCCGAAATGGTATTGGAATCAGTAAAGTTTTTTTTTCTTTACATACCGAATTTGCCACTAGCGCCGCTGTCAACTGAACAGATAAGTTGGTAAAACATTATTCCGGAATAAAAGTTAGTAGAATGAGACTTTCGACGGTTAATCTCAACAGCCCAGATTAAAGTAGGTACTCTCATATTACATAGACTATTAAAATCAAAATACAATTTTTAGTCGGTTAATTAATACTTACCGGTGGATAAGCACTTTTAACAAATACGAAAAAGTTTAATAGATAAACCCATAATCTAAACCTCAACATCATTGTCGCAACAAGTCAACTAAAATAAAAAGCGTTTGACGTCCAATCGAATTGTACCTTTAAAAATAATTGGCCATTTGTAGCAGGAAAGCTAATTGGTAGGTATAACTTTGATTATATAAATTGGTTATACGCACTTTAGAGGGTTTGTCAACCAGGGTTAGGTATATATTAAAGAAAACACAATTTTATTTACTTATTTATTTAGACTAATACGGCAGTCGACAATTTACAATAGTCTCAAAATATATATTACTAACGGACGCCTCGCAGTTTCACCCGCGTAGTTCCCGTTCCCGTGAGAATACAGGGATAAAAAGTAGCCTATGTCACCCGGGTATAATGTACCTTACCAATGGAGAAATAATTTTTGAAATCGGTCCAGTAGTTTCGGAACCTATTCAATGCAAACAAACAATGAAATATTTCCTCTTTATAATTATAATAATAGTGCTAGCGAACGCCTCGCGGTTTCACCCGCCTAGTTCCCGTTCCCGTGGGAATACAGGGATAAAAAGTAGCCTATGTCACCCGGTGATAGTGTAGCTTCCCAACGGTGAAAGAATTTTTGAAATCACTTCAGTGGTTTTTAAGTTTATTCATTACATACAAAAATATGTATTTACATTGTAATCGATTCGAAATCGTAATCGATAATTGATTGATTCAGGCGTTACTTTGCGGAAGTTCATTTTGAATGCTTAAGGTTTATATCTAGTTTATTTCCGCTTAACAGTCGTTCCAGTTCCAACAGTGATGAGGACTTTTTGACACAGCTTTTTTTTTTTTTTTTTAATGATTGACAGGCTAGTTGTTTGACCACAGCTCACCTTATGTTAAGTGAAGGTGTGGTCGAAGATGGTAAAGCACACCTAGCCTGGAATGGAACTGGCTCTCAAGTGAGGCTGCCGGAACACACTGTTAGATGCTTGGCGGCAGATTTTCAACTTGAGGGTGGTAGCTAGCCAGCCGAGTACTAGAAAGTACCCTACCACCATGCTTTGGTTTCCTCACGATGTTTTCCTTCACCGGCAGCTCAAGCTCATTGTTGGGGTTTGAACCCACGCCCTTCAGCATGCGAACCTACCGCGCTAACCACTGAGCTATCATTGCTACAAAATTTACAAACCTAATCTTACTTAAAATCTAAAACTAATTTGACATACTGCCGTTACAGGAAAGAAGACGTGTAGCGGATATAGCTTTTCTCCTCAACATAGCAAATGGCACGATCGATTGTCCGGAGTTACTCGGTCAGCTGGGACTGCGCACACCCACCGCTTCCCTGAGAAAACCTAAGTCTTCTCTATGTTCCGTCCGTAGACAGTAGTTACAGGCGAAACCGCTACTTAATTAGGGCATACAGATGCTACAATTCCCTTGATGGGGAACTGGATATAGACTTATTTAACACTAGTTCTATAAATTTAAAGAGGCTTGTTTTTAGCAATTACTCTACGGCTTTACTCGACTTGTTATTTGTTATTGTTACTCTTGATGTGTATTATTGTGTGAATCCGTCTATTTACATATTTCTTCTTGTGGAAACTTTTAATTGGCCTTCTTTTCTTATTCATTGTAATTGTCTATGTACCTAGCTGTAAGTTTTCCTTTGATTATAAAAATAAAATAAAATAAATGAGCGCCAAAGCAGCGATGCCCTGGACTTTGTTTTGTTACTCAAAGTTCTATGTATCGCTGTTATGGTCATGGACAGGCGTTACCTCTTACCATGAGGAGAGCGCATAGTTCGTCTCAATACTTTTTAAACATAAAAATATACTTAATTTGACAAAATTTAATTAAAATAACAAAAAATCTAATTAAAATAATCAAAAATCTTAAAATCTTCCTCTCTCTGCAGTCACATTCAATCGTAATCGAGTTCAAGGGAGAATCGAAAACCATGCCTCCGTTAAGGAATAAATATAGAACATTATTTATTTATTTATCGGTTATGTTGATCAATAAAAATGTATTGCGTTTTTATTTATTTCAACACATTTGATAAGAAATGTTCTAAGCATGGATTGTATTTTACATTGCGCATTTGTTTTAGGTAAGTTGCTCGACAATTGTTTCGCCTACGTGCGCCACTCGTTCACTGGCATAAAAAGTATTTTTTCATCCCCCCCATCTCGGAAAGAGTATTTTTGCTCTTCGATATCTGAGTGCAAAAGTCGTTTTTATCCGCTAGAGGATAAAGTAAATTTGAATTTAGAACATAGTGTGCACTAAGTTTGTGTTTTTTTTTTTTTAATAATTTGCCCTTTCGGGCAGGCTAAAGCTATAGAGCCATACTGCCTTGTCTTAAGTGTTATTTCTGCTGTATCTTAGCTATAGTTATCGTCAAAGTCGTTTTTGTCAAGTCCAGTTCGTGTCAGTTAGTTCCAGTCATGCTTTAGTAAAGTAGTGGCAACTTTACTACAAAGCTTCGATGGAGTTTTGGAAGCAACACGAAAACTCATGTTTCACCACATTATATCATTTTCCCACACTCACGCTTGTAATTCGGCACTTTATGAATAAAACACCACCATTTTTATGCATAAACACTCGACAAAACACTAGTTTTGGAAAAAAATACAACGGAGCGACACGACTCTTCCCGCGTTCCCGCCAAAACTCTCCTAAGTTTGTGAATTCAAAACATCATTAAACCTATTTACTTCCTCCATGGTGCCGGATTGATCATACAATTTTTTTTAATTTGTTAAAAACTCAGACTCGAAACCTCCTTAGTGTAGGTTTTTTTTACATTGCTTTGCGCGCGCAATTTTCTTTTCACGTCATATTGTAGTAGTTAATACCTAAACTGAAATATAAGTATCTTGTGATTGTAAAAGTTTTTTTTTCTTTTAGTAATTTCCTCGCTGAGGTGGGATGAAAACTTACGTGTTGCACTCGAGTGCAAACATTTCTCACCTCGTGCTCTTTTGATTCCCTCGCTAACGCTCAGAATTGTGATTTTAGAATCATCATAATTGAGCGCGCGGTTAAAAAGCAACTTTACACTCTTGTATAACAAATAACTATTTTAAGGTTGAGAGACTAGGTGTTTGACCACATCTGTTGATCACATGTGTCATGCAAAACCTACGCGTTGATTCTTCTTCTTTGTCTGCCGTAATAGCTCATTTTGGAGTATTTGCTTTACTTCAAGAGCTGTAGGGCGTCGGTTCAATTCCCACCCAGGCCACTCGCCACTTACTCCACATTTATGTGGAGTAAGTGGCGAGCATAAATGTTTGTTCTGTCTCTGGCTGTTCTGTATATACCTACTAGCAGACGCCTCGCGGTTTCATACACGCTCCCGTCCCCGTGGGATACAGGGATAAAAAGTAGCCTGCCACCCGGGGATAGTGTAGATTTCCAACGGTGAAAGAATTTTTGAAAAATAATATGAGTAAGACTAGAGATGACGAAAAATTCATGGAGAATTCCTTCTCGATGAATTCAACATGGGATGCCAACTCTATGCCTACCCTGGTACCCCATTCACTGCCGACCCTACCTCACTGGACAAGTAAATTAGCTATAATACTTTATTTCAGCCACAACCCCTTTCATCCTGGGTTTAAAGCTACAAGTGGATGGCAAAATGGATTTCGGTCCAAAATGGAATTACGAATACCGCATTAAGCCTTTAGAAACCGACACACACAATCTCGCTAGAACATTCACTGCTATAGACAAGAAACTCGATCCAGAAAACGTACAGCCACGTTTTATCGATATTATAATAAAAAACAACAAATCCAACCCGCGTCTGATTCAAGTTGCAGAGGCTCACATATTCGATCGCAAAGATAATAACAATAGAGATCGAGATAGTAACGTAGACGACGGCGTTTCCAAATACATATTTAATGCCGGTAATAAAAACAAATATAAAAATCACAATGAAAACGAAGGTATTACAGCAACTTTTAAATTTTCTGACGAGCACACTGATCCTCCTAGCAGACATAGCATAGAAGGAAAACTAACAAAAACAGGGAAATACGTTCAACATTTAGTTAGAATCGCTGGCAACGTAGACGCCCCAAAACCAGTACAACTAGAAGACTTTAAAGAATCACTTCTAGCAGATTACGATGAAAAAAACAATTATAGAGCCACGATAATATCATCGGAAAAGAAAAGAAAATACAGACATCATCGCACGAAAAATAATGATACCAAAATAATTTCAGAGGTCAAAGAAATTTCAACTAACAAATCTTTAAAAGTAACTCCTAAAATTGTGACTATAGAAAATTTTCCAGCAGTGACCGCTGCCGAAACTACGATTACTGTCCACGATATGTATATAAAACCGCAGTTAGTAAAAGACGATCCAAAGATAAAAGAGTTCACCAGACACATTTATGAACAATCGATGAAAACATTTCAAACCATAAAAGAAAAACTGAACAATTACGAAATGAAAAAAGAAGCTGACCAACTTATGAGAAGTTACGAAGAGAGGTTCGGTGAATTTGTGAGAGAAACACAAAACCAGAAGATCAAAACCAGACTAGGCGGTCAAAAAGTAATACTAAATACACTAGACACGTCAAACAGAATCCTGGATAGGTTAGTCAATTTCATGATAGGAAAAATGGATAAAAGAGGGATTCTTAGAAACTCTGGCACTGAAAATGTGATTTTAAATGAATTGAATAAGAAAAAAATTTTGGAAAACAAACATTTATGTAGTAAAATGCAAATTTGCCCAACCAGTGATAGTTTTACGAAATTCTCAGTAGATATTTTGAATACCATTTTGAGTTCTGACGACAATAAGGTTATAGAAGCAAGAGATGCTTGCACAGAGGTGCTGAAGAACACAGATTTCAGTGACGTTATGGACCCAGAAACTGAAATACGTTTCAACAAAGGCATAAGCGATATAGAGAAATACGATATAGAAACGATGAGACCAATCTTTTTAATCATGAAGAATATACTGGCTTCTAATAACAGTCCGATAAAAGTTGTAGGCAGAGAAGATGGCAGAGTCAATAAGACATTGGCGTTTTTGGAAATTGTAGACAGTTGGGATAAAAATCTTCCACCGACCGAACAAAATGTGTTAGAATGGAACGATATGCGAAACAGTTTTAATGAATGGAGGATAGGGAAGAGATACGATACGGTAGATTTAATACAACATTACACTGACCATGTGGTTAAAGTTATCGGTAAAAATGATTCCAGGATGTTTGATAGACATATAAATACTATATTAGGATATTAGTTTCTTTGGATAGTAAATACTACCCGCGCCACATGTTTTCGAGATAAAAAGTAGCCCATGTTCTCATCCAGAGTTTCAGCTACCTCCATACCAAATGTAGTTTTTGCGTTTTTTTTTATGTAAGGAGTAATGAGACCAACGAGACGCTCTCCCGATGGTAAGAGATAACGCCTGTCCACGACCATTGCAGCGACACACAGAACTTTGAGTAACAAATAAACGTCCAGGGCATCGCTGCTTTGGCGCTCGATACTTTGCGACTTTCGATGGTTAGTCTCAACAGCCCAGTTATTTCGCTAGCTGCAGTACCCTTCGAATCGGAACACAGTAATGTTGGCACAGTACTGCTTGGCGGCAGAATAACTGGTGCTGCCGTGGTACCTACCTAGACGACCTCCTGCTAAGGAGATCTACCACCAAGTAAGAGTAACAAACATCCATCAAAGCTTTCACATTTAAAATATTAGTGGCATGTATGATTGGTGTCAATAAAGATGTATTCTATTCTGCTGTAGTCGGGTAAAAAGGATTGGTCCAGCAGCCACCGCTTGTTTTTTTTGTGATTAATAACACGCTGAATCTTTGTTAGTAGGTACGGTTCGTCGAGACGCCCGTTTGTAGCCATGATAGATCAGTGGTTAGCGCGGTAGGTTCGCATGCCGAAGGGCGCGGGTTCAACCCCCCAGCAATGAGCTTGAGCTGCCGGTGAAGGAAAACATCGTGAGGAAACTATAGCATTGGCGGTAGCGTACTCTCTAGTACACGAGAGTTGAAAATCTGCCGCCAAGCATCTAACGGTGTGTTCCGGTAGCCTCACTTGAGTGCCAGTTCCATTCCAGGCTAGGTGTGCTTTACCATCATCAACCACACCTTCACTTAACATCAAGTGAACTGTGGTAAACACCTAGCCTGTCAAACATAAAAAAAAGTAGATTCGGTAGTGTGTCGAAATTGTAATTTTTGGTATAGAAATAAAACTTTATATAGAGAAACAAGTTTATTTATTTTATATTTACGTCGGCTTCGTATATTTATTATACATAATTATATCTTTAATCCGTGCGAGTTAACTGCAAACACTGGAACGCGACCCCTCCCCCGCCATACCTCACGGCACCCCGCGCTCGCCCTCTGCGTTCAGTACCGACAGCAAAATAAATACTTTAAGCAAATAAGTTCTTTTTAATATTGTCAATAGTGTAACTCGTGAAATGTGCGGTGCTGATTGACTGAATAAATAAATACATAAAAAAACATAGGTATTATTACTTACTTTGTAGCGATGATAGCTCAGTGGTTAGCGCGGTAGGTTCGCATGCCGAAGGGCGTGGGTTCAAACCCCAACAATGAGCTTGAGCTGCCGGTGAAGGAAAACATCGTGAGGAAACCATAGCATGGTGGTAGCGTACTCTCTAGTACTCGGCTGGCTAGCTACCACACGAGAGTTGAAAATCTGCCGCCAAGCATCTAACGGTGTGTTCCGGCAGCCTCACTTGAGAGCCAGTTCCATTCCAGGCTAGGTGTGCTTTACCATCTTCGACCACACCTTCACTTAACATCAGGTGAGCTGTGGTCAAACAACTAGCCTGACAACCATTAAAAAAAAAAAAAACTGCAGGCTAGCTACCACCCTCAAGTTGAAAAGCTGCTGCCAAGCATCTAACAGTGTGTTCCGGCAGCCTCACATGAGAACCAGTAACATGCCAGGCTTAGTATGCTTTACCATCTTCGACCACACCGTCACTTAACAGGTGAGCTGTAGTCGAACATAGCCTGTCAACAAAAAAAAACTATTAGTAAACATTTTTATGAAATATTTTTTTTTGCAAGCAGTGCCATCACAATGACGTCATAGCGTAGTCCGCAGTTAAGTCGCACGGGTTATATATAAATTTGCGTAACAATTAACTTAAATAATAACTTCTTAGTACTAAAATTAAATTAAATTGTCTTAATACATAATATTTTTACATTAGCAACCTAAGATTAAAATAAACTAGACAAAGAAAATACGTTTTAGTTAACTTCATATCTGTCATCTACATCCGAAATGCATTTCGGTATGTAAAAAAAAAAGTACTTTACTGATTCCAAAACCGTTTCAAAATATCACATTCCTGTACATTATTCTCACGTTTAAAACTCTTTAAACTATGAGATTGGGTTTATTTTAATAAAATAAATAGAATAAACATGCCAATGTTTTATTTTTATTAATTTTTCTTATTAGTGTTACAATATCTCCCGTCTGTTTCTTATGTCATCTATCGTGTTTGTCTATTCTTGGTTGCCTGGAAGAGATCGCTCTTAGCGATAAGGCCACCACCCGTGGCACTAGCTCATAAGATTCTATCGTTTTCTGTACTTTTTTTCTGTTTATGGTGTGCACAATAAAGAGCTTCTATTTATCAATTTACCTCTAATGACGTCACATAGTAGGCTGTATAGGCATATGCTGTTTGCTTGTAAATCGTGCTGTATCATCAAATTTTTATGTACGTAGCTTCGAAAAATTAACAATTCGGTATGTAAAAAACAAATACTACATTCCTATACATTGTATCTATTCTTCTGGGGTTTACTTTAATAAAATACACAAAAGAAACTTGCCTTTCAATTGACCTCTAATGACGTCACATACATAGTAGGCTGTAGGCTGCTTTCATTGCTTAAAAAAGACAATAACAAACCAAAACTGGATGGATGTTTGTAACTCTTTCACGCAAAAACTACTGCGCGGATTTGGATGAAATTTGCTATGGAGGTAGCTGAGACCCTGCATTAACACATAGGCTACTTTATATCCCGAAAACATGTAGCGGGTAACACCGCGGGGGGGCATCTTCGACCACACCTTCACTTAACATCACGTGAGCTGTGGTCAAACACCTAGCCTAAACCATTAAGGTGGTTCGATTTCCATACAAATAAATGTTTTCCATTTATGGACAAATGGAGCATAATTTTACAGTGAAATCACAGCTACTGGCATTTATTTTGGTCTTTATTTGCAGTAAATCACAATTGCTTAAAACAGTAGATTATCAGCATAAAATCAAATTTTAGAATGATTTTTTAATATATGAGTTTTGAATTAAACCATAGATTATGCTTATAATCTACTGTTTTATTCAAGCATGGTGATTTACCGCAAATAAAAACCAAAATAAATGCCAGTAGCTGTGATTTCACTGTAAAATTATGCTCTATTTGTCTATAAATGGCAAAAAATTATTTGTATGGAAATCGAACCACCTTGAATGAAAATGAAATTCCTATAATACGATAATGCACAGTAGATATAAAAATACAAACTGGTACCTTGTATAATATACATATAATACAAAAATACAAACATAACATAAACATCCACTTTGCATATTAATTACATACACATGAACCAAAAAAAAATCAATAAATGGGTTTTTTTAGTTACATATAATGTCTTGTTTATATACAGTGAAACCCAAAATATATATTTTTTTTATGGCTGACAGGCTAGGTGGTTGACCACAGCTCCCCTGATGTTAAGTGAAGGTGTGGTTGAAGATGGTAAAGCATACCTAGCCTGGAATGGAACTGACTCGCAAGGCTGCCGGAATACACCGTTAGGTGCTTGGCGGCAGATTTTCAACTTGAGGGTGGTAGCTAGCCAGCCGAGTACTAGAAAGTGCGCTACCACCATGCAGATAACACCTGTCCATGACCATTGCAGCGATACACAGAACTTTGAGTAACAAAACAGAGTTCAGGGCATCGCTGCTTTGGCGCTCATTACTTTGAGACTTTCGATGGTTAGTCCTGTAATTTTGCTAGCCGCCTTCAAACCGGAACTCTTGTTTTACAAAGTTCTGTATATCGCTGCAATGGTCATAGATAGTCCTTATCTCTTACCATCAGGAGAGCGTCTCGTTCGTCACATAAAAATTACATTTGAAAAAAAATATATAATCTCTTTTTGGCTCACTTTTTTTTTACAGAATCTAACACTCTATTTGTACACGATTTAACAAAATTTTTAAAAGTCAACATTTCAGTTTAAATATCAAAATTGAACTCTTCATCGGATATACTGTCAAGATCTAGAGATTTCAAATCGTTTCGATTATTTATATCTGCATCTAAATTAGTATTTTGTTCATTTACACTTTCATTGACAGAATGTTTTTTGATAAAGTCGCAGTTTTCACTTGTCGCACGACTGTTTTCACCAATCGCATCACTATTTTCATCTAACACGTCCTTTTTTTCTTCAATCGGATCACTCGGAGGTATTTTTACATCAACTGTTTGGCTGTCAAGTTGATTCTCACCTATCTGGTCATCTAATTCAGCCATTAATAGTTTATCTTCTTCATCTAAATAATTAATGTTAAATTTGTCTACACTTTGTATGTTGTCATTATCAAATAATTCATTTTCAGTGATCAAACTGTCTTTTGAATCTACTAATTGTAATTCGGCAGTATCTTCATTTTCGTTATCAACGATATCTTCACCGTTTTCATTGTTATTTGCCGTGTGGAAAGTTTCTTCTTCATCATTTGTTTTCCCATTTGTCGTGGCACCGTTTTCACTAATTTTGTTATCTGTTTCATGCGATGATTGGGGTTCATCTTTTTGAACGGTTTCATCTTCTGTTTTATTCGATTCAAGCGAACTTGAACCTTCTTCGGTATCAACTTCTTTCTCTATGTTTGAAGCTGGCAATTTTTCTATTGTTTCGTTTATTTTAACATCACTAGAATGAGCAAAATTGTTTACATCTGTGTTATTAGTTATAGATTCACTTTGTTTACCATTCATATTATTTGCATTACTATTTTCTTTGTCTACAGCTGAAAGAGATTCGTCTTTCTTAACAATGTTGTTACTAAGTAAATGGCCGTTTTTTGAATTATTTTTATAGGTGTCATTGTTCAGACTAACGTCATCTGATGTCGACGTATTACTTTTTGTAGTTTCAGAATCGTCGTTACAGTTTTGTGGCAGTTCTGGTTTAGTATCTTCATTTAGCCTTGTATGACTGTCATTTGTGACCTTTAAGTCACCATCGACTTGTATATCAGGTTTATCGTTCACAGTAACAGTACTTTGGTTACAGACTTCATTTTGATTATTTGTTTCTGTTCGATTCAGATTAGCGTCTTCTGAATCGATACTATTATTACATATTCTATCACTATCAATGTCAGTACTACAAGGGTTATTCTCAGACTTTTCTATTATTCTTTGATCTCCAGCATTTTCATTATTAGTTAGATTTTTCAAATCATCAAATAATTCAGAGTTTTCATCACATCTCCCTAAATCCTTATATAATGTATTGTCAGAATCGTTATTATCCGTCGCATTCGATTCGTCTGCTAAACTATCAATTATGTTATCGATGTCGCGTCTTAAGTCTTCGTGAAAATGGATAACAAGCTTTGAATCTAACACAGTTTCTAATTTGACCTTTCGTTTCTTCCTCGGCACTTTACCGAGACATTTCGATGAGAATAGTGTCTTCAATGCAATAATCGATAACCTATCAACAGACTTATTAGGACTAAATATATTACTATCGCTATCGCTCTCTGAGTCCCAATGGACCATATCCTTTTCATTTGTATCAACTAGGTTCAAATACTCTTCTTTTACTTCATCATCTATAGCAACCATGGGGTCGAACGTAGTAGCAGGTTCTAGTTTGACGTCGCCCATCGAAAGATAAGGGTAGAAGCAATTGCGGTCCAGACCGAATTTCTGAAATGCAAGTATGGTAAATTAACACAAGGTTCAACAAAAGTTGTTACAATCATCTTTATGGCAACTGATAAATTAGAATCGATCCCAAATTGAAATTTAAAAAATAACAATTTAAACGACCAGCCTCTTAGAGTTTAGAATGATACAAGATGGCATACCCAAAGTGAGCATTTAGATTTCCGTACGTCAAACGGAAAAAGGAAGACTTATAAGGTCACTTTGTTGTCCATCTGTCTGTCTATCAAATGCAAATAAATCGTAACCTTCGATGGTTAGTCTCAACAGCCCTGTAATGTTTTTTTTTCTGATGGTATGTGGTCACCGTTGCCTACCTTTAAGGAATCTTTTCACCCTTCGTTTGAATGTCGCTGCAATACCCTTCAAAGTGGAACACAATGTTTAGTTAAAAGATTCAGTAAAGCGGTATACTCACGTGCGACAGTCTATTAACAGAGTAACGTCCATCCCGCGATGTGAGAAGAGAGTCGCAGCGGACAAGTCGCACACGCATAGCCAGCATTCCACGCGCTCTCTCCAGTTCCAATTCTGATTCCTCTGTACAAACAATAAAAGAAAATACTAATAAGCCTTTCATTTTATTTTCTACTAGCGACCCGCCCTGGTTTCGCACGGTTGCAATGTAGATACTAATGTGGTGCACCTTGAATCACTCTGTCTATTGATGGAAACCGCATTAAAATCCGTTGCGTAGTTTAAAAGATCTAAGCGTACAGACGGCGGGAAGAGACTTTGTTTTATACTATAAATAAAATAAATAAATATCGTAGAACATTACACACAGCGCTATCTGACCCCAAACTAAGCAAAGCTTGTGCTATGGAAGTCAGATAACTGTTAGAATACTTAAATAGTTTTTTTTGTAAATACATACAATACACCCAGACACATGCTTGTCCTGGGTGGGAGTCGAACCCACGCCCTTCAGCTCTTGGAGCAGACATACTACCAATGAACCAACAGGGCTGTCTGACTAGTGACCCGCCCCAGCTTTGCACGGGTGCAATGTAGATACTAATGTGGTGCATATGCATATATTATACATGTAACCCTTCCTCTTGAATCACTCTGTCTATTGATGGAAACCGCATTAAGATCCGTTGCGTAGTTTAAAAGATCTTAACGTACAGACGGCGGGAAGCGATTTTGTTTTATACTATGTAGAGACTAGCGATCCGCCCCCGCTTCGTACTGGTGAAATTTCTTTGACGATTTAATGGCAAAACAATTAATTTCTCTACTTATAAGTACAAAAGTGTAGGATACATTGTACATAGAAAACCAAAAAAAATATCTTAAGGTGGTCCGATTTCCATACAAACAATTTTTTTCCATTTATGGACAAATGGAGCATAATTTTACAGTGAAATCACAGCTACTGGCATTTATTTTGGTCTTTATTTGCGGTAAATCACAATTGCTTGAATAAAACAGTAGATTATTAGCATAAAAACAAATTGAAAAATTATTTTTGATTTAATTTGAATTTGTATGAATTCTTTATATTAATAATTCGTTAAGTTAAGTTTTTTTTTTTCTATGTTTTATGTTTATATGTATTGTAAATTATGTTGAAATGTGTTTTATGTCGCAAATAAAGTGTTGTATATTGTCTATTGTAATTTGGAATTACGTTTTAATTAAAACTAAAATATGATTTGTTTGCGGCCCGCGACACCATGCCTGAAACGTGTTATGCTGCATGCTAGTAAGTAAGGATTTTTTCAAATTTTTCACAGCTTAGGTTACATTATTGAAGTTTCCATACAGATCCCTGTTTTTTAAACAAAATATAGCCTATCTCTATCACGGATAATGTAGCATTCTAAAATTGAAAGAAATATTAAGATCGGTCCTGTAGCTTCGGAGCCTATTCAATACAAACAAACAATCAAATCTTTCCTCTTTATAATAGTATAGACAGATAAATATTGTCATTGAAATTGGGTCCGAGTTACACATTGCTAATGAGATGTTAAATAAAATACACTGCTGCAAATGAAACTACTTACTTTTAATTTTAACGGTTCCTTTTTCTTCAGTTAGCAAAAACACAAAAAATTATAATTATTTTATTATGCCACAAATGACAAGCAATAGCGAGTAGCGTGACAGCAACCGCTTATGGACATCTTCAATACCAAGGGCACAACAATTACGTTTCTGAGCTTTGAAGATTCTATTGATACGCCTTTTGAAGAACCCAATTCATCATCATCATCATTTTAGCTGTAGGAAGTCCACTGCTGGACATAGGGCTCCCTCATTGACTTCCATAAAGACCGGTTGAAAGCGGAAGCACATTATTTATGAAATTATTATCTGTGAAACTTTTAACACGTCTTTTAACAAACCGAATTGTTATTTATGGAATATTCATATCTGAAACGTTTAAAAAACTAAATTATGCGACTTCGTTTTATACTATGTAGAGACTAGCGACCCGCCCCGGCTTCGCACGGGTGCAATGTAGATACTAATGTGGTGCATATGCATGTATTATACATATAAACCTTCCTCTTGAATCACTCTGTCTATTGATGGAAACCGCATTAAAATCCGTTGCGTAGTTTAAAAGATCTAAGCGTACAGACGGCGGTAAGCGACTTTGTTTTATACTATGTAGAGACTAGCGACCCACCCCGGCTTCGCACGGGTGCAATGTAGATACTAATGTGGTGCATATGCATGTATTATACATATAAACCTTCCTCTTGAATCACTCTGTCTATCGATGGAAACCGCATTAAAATCCGTTGCGTAGTTTAAAAGATCTAAGCGTACAGACGGCGGTAAGCGACTTTGTTTTATAATATGTAGAGATTAAAACTGTACAAATACATAAATAAAACGTAATAAAAGCTAAATAAATTTAAACTGCAAATAACAAATAAATAAAATAACCTTATAAAGTCGCTTTAGTACCCAAACGGGAATACAGTAATGTTTACCCACTACTGTTTGACAGTAGATTGTCAGATAGTTACCATCGCTGTACCTAAGCGACGTGCTGCAATAGAGATGAGTAAAACTTACGTACACATGTCTCATTCCTACCTGAATGGAGTTTTGGCGGGAACGCGGGAAGAGTCGTGTCGCTCCGTTGTATTTTTTTCCAAAACTAGTGTTTTGTCGAGTGTTTATGCATAAAAATGGTGGTGTTCTATTCATAAAGTGCCGAATTACAAGCGTTAGTGTGGGAAAATGATATAATGTGGTGAAACATGACTTTTCGTGTTGCTTCCAAAACTCCATCGAAGCTTTATCGTAAAGTCGCCACTACTTTACTAAAGCATAACTGGACTTGACTAACACTGGAGTTTAAAAAAATAAATAAATAATAATAAATATCGTAGGACTATACACACAGCGCCATCTGGCCCCAAACTAAGCAGAGCTTGTGTGATGGAAGTCAGATAACTGATAGAATACATAAATACTTTTTTTTTTGTAAATACATACTTATAATACATACAGAACACCCAGACACAGAACAAACATTTGTTTATTCACAAAATGTTTGGCCTGAGTGGGAATCGAACCCACGCCCTACAGCTCTCAAGGCAGATGTACTACCAATGAGCCAACGGGGCTGTCAAAAGTTTGACCATAACTATAGCTAAGAGACAGCAGAAATAACACTTAAGACAAGGCAGTATGGCTTTACAGCTTTAGCCTGCGCGATAGGGCAAATTAACAAAAAAAAAAAAACATTTCTACCTTTCTTCTTGATATTGCATCTCATTTCATGTGTTGTTAGGCCTTTCAAAGAAACGTAGGTCCGTTTGCAATTCGGACATTTACCTGCAAAGGGAAAAGTTTTTATTCATTTCTTTATCAATAATGTTTCATTCTAGCTGGTTGGTACTAAAAAACAAAAAAAGAGAAACGGTTGTTATCGGCAACACACTTTGTGTATTTGCCAGTGTCAAGTATTTCGATCCTTTATTAAACTGATACTATAAGACATTGTCTACCACAATACGAGTATAACATGTGCCCATACTCTGTAGTAAAGCATTTAATTTATAAAACAACACAATTATTTTTATACATATAAACACTAAAAAAAACACACGCATTGGAGAATAATAAACAATGCGAAGGAATGTTATTTCCGAGTTTCCGCTAAAATACCAAAACATTCTTTTGTTTTTGAAAGTGACTAAAATAAGTTATGACAAAATAAATACTTGACACGGGCAAATGCTAAAAGGCGAAGCCAAAACCAAAGAAAAAAAATTTATGACAGTGACATAGAATAGAATTGACAATGACTGAATATAAATTTGACAGTGACGTTTTGTTTGTCTTATTTATTACTATTAACAAGTAAAACGAGAGTTAATATGTAAATGACAAGTGTTTTGTATCATAATGATTACCTGATTAATATTATGCTTGTTTTTTTATTTAAAGAGATAGATTTGACAGTGACTTCAAAGCGATTTGACAGTAACTTTAAGTAGAATTGACAGTGACTCCAATAGGTTTGACAGTGACTTCAATTAGATTTGACAGTGACTCTACGTACAAATAAGTAGAGTTGACAGTGACTGAAAATAGATTGACAGTGACTTAGTAAAAACGGCGAATGGTCTACATACCGCCTGGCCTGCCGCCTTCCCCGAGACATTTGTGATCTTCCAGAAGCTTGTACGTGGGAAACATTTTCCAGCACGTGTCGCATTTCACGTCCGGGACTTCGTACGTCGGCAGGCATTGGTTACGTACAAAATGGCTGCAAAAGTTTACACACATTTGATTGACTTTCAAGTAAACAAATGTTACATCATAACCTCATAAAAGCGATATCCTTCCTTCTTGTGTTTGTAATGTAAAATTGTAAAAAAAAAAAATATATGTAACTAAAGTTGACAAAGGTCACGGACCCCAGCGTCTGTGGAGCGTAAAATATTTTTTTTTTTTTAAAAAAGCGATATCAAAGTCTGAGTAACGTTGAAAGTAGGTTTTTGGCGGGAACGCGGGAAGAGTCGTGTCGCTCCGTTGTATTTTTTTCCAAAACTAGTGTTTTGTCGAGTGTTTATGCATAAAAATCGTGGTGTTTTATTCATAAAGTGCCGAATTACAAGCGCGAGTGTGGAAAAATGATATAATGTGGTGAAACATGACTTTTCGTGTTGCTTCCAAAACTCCATCGAAGCTTTATAGTAAAGTCACCACTACTTTACTAAAGCATGACTGGACTGGACTGACACGAACTGGACTTTGACTAAAACTAGCTACGATGACACTGTATACTGTACTGTATGTATTCTAAGTATGTATTTACAAAAAAAAAAAAATTTAAGTATTCTATCAGTTATCTGACTCCCATAGTACAAGCTTTGCTTAGTTTGGTGTCAGATGGCGCTGTGTGTAATGTCCTGCGATATTTATTTATTTATTTATTTACTTATTTAACTTTTGAAACTTGAAAATATATAATTACTTGACACCGGCAAATGCTAAAACGCGACGCCAAAACCAAAGAAAAAAAAACGTTGAAAGTAAAATAATCCAGATATTTGTTGGCACGTCATTCTTCATTATATTCTTGATTCATTATACTTTTGTTTTTCCGAAATTTATTTCTTAATTTGTTGAAGGGTTAAATAGTCCCACGAGGACCAGTCGGCTTGGGGGAGATTTGTTTATTTATAAATAATATTAGTGGGATGAAAAAAAAAATGGCACAAGTACTCACAGTTCGTAATCGGCGGCCGTGTGGAAATCGTCGTAGCACTTGGTGCACGTGTACGCGAGGCCGGCAGCGTGCCGGTCGTGGTGGGCGGCGGCTGCCTCCGTACTCGGGAACCAAAGCTCGCAAGCGTTGCACGCCATTCTGCGCAAAACGGAGCCGCATTCAAGCAGTTTTACTTGGTGGTAGATCTCCTTAGCAGGAGGTCGTCTAGGTAGGTACCACCGCAGTACCAGATATTCTGCAGTAGTGTGGAAACATTACTGTGTTCCGGTTTGAAGGGTACTGCAGCGAAATTACTGGGCTGTTGATACTAACTCTTATCAAAAGTCTCAAAGTAATGAGCGTCAAAGCAGCGATGCCCCGGACTTTGTTTTGTCACTCAAAGTTCTGTGTATCGCTGCAATGGTCATGGACATGCGTCATCTCTTACAATCAGGAGAACGTCTAGTTCGTATCATTATATAAACAAATAGTTGTTCTGTGTCTGGGTGTACTGTATGTATTATAAGTATGTATTTACAAAAAAAAGTATTTAAGTATTCTATCAGTTATCTGTCTTCCATAGTACAAGCTTAGCTTAGTTTGGGGTCAGATGGCTGATATTTGAAGGAGCGGTCTCTCCTAATACAGGTTTATGTAAACTTAGACGGATAGGCCAACCCCATGTTTTAAAACAATATGCATAAATAAAGATTATTTGTATTTGAGATGGCGCTGTGTGTAACGTCCTACGATATTTATTATTTATTAATTATTAGAACAGACGGGGTTTTTGGCGGGAACGCGGGAAGAGTCGTGTCGCTCCGTTGTATTTTTTTCCAAAACTAGTGTTTTGTCGAGTGTTTATGCATAAAAATGGTGGTGTTTTATTCATAAAGTGCCGAATTACAAGCGCGAGTGTGGGACAATGATATAATGTGGTGAAACATGAGTTTTCGTGTTGCTTCCAAAACTCCATCGAAGCTTTATAGTAAAGTTGCCACTACTTTACTAAAGTATGACTGGCACGAACTGACACGAACTGGACTTGACTAAGACGACTTTGACGATAACCATAGTTAAGATACAGCAGAAATAACACTGAAGACGAGGCAGTATGGCTTTATAGCTTTAGCCTGCCCGAAAGGGCAAATAATTAAAAAAAAAAAAAAAAAAAAATTAGAACAGACGGGTGATGTTGTTGTTGGAAATGTAGTTGTTGTTGTTCACCCCGTCGTTTTCGCGTAGAAGGTTAAAAACAATTCGGTATGTAAAGAAAAAAAAACTTTACTGTTTCCAAAACCATTTCGAAATAGTACATTTGTGTACAATATGGGTTTATTTTAATAAAAAACATAAATCAAACTTGACTTTCAATTGATGTCTCATGACGTCATCTCGACGGGCAACTTTCATAGACTGGCAAACCAAAACAAAACTTGTCAATGTCAAGTCAACGGCGATCATAATAATATTTTCAATACACATACGTCGAGATGTTTTTCGGTTTATTGATACAAATATCTGGATTATTTTACTTGAAACGTTATTTGGACTCTGATATCGCTTTTATGACATAAGATTTGTTTACTTATGTCATGAATTGTAAAAACCGAAGACGTGACAGAATGGCTTTACAGCTTTAGCCTGCCCGATGGGACAAATTAAAAAAAAACTTATTAGTTCTGTTGTCAAATTTAATGAAATGTGTCAAATGTTTTGTATACTTTTTTGTTTCGTATGGCAAAGGCATATTCTACATATTTAGCCGTACTCATGACGTCATAACTATAAAAAGTTTGAAAACGTATTAGAATTAAACTACCGCATAGAAAGCCAAAATATTCAAATTAGTTTCTTAAAATAAAGTTTACTATCAGTAAAAAATATAAAATAAATACAAAAAAAAAACTTTACATACCGAAAAGATACTAAAATTGTCGATAAGAACAACTTACTTGACGTTTATAATTGTTGGTGCGTGTGTAGTCATGTGCGATCTAAGGCCTTGGGCCGCCTTAGCTTTGATTCCGCATATGTTGCACACGAAGGATTGGACCTTCGGCGGCGGGGGCGAAGCCCTATCGGCCTTCGGAGACGGCTCGCGCTTTTTACACGTCGGAGCAGAGGAAAACGCTTCGCGTGTCTGCTGAAATGTACAAGCAGTTTGAAATATGAGAGCCAAATTGACAGGCTAGGTGTTTGATCACAGATCAACTGATGTTTAGTGACGGTGTGGTCGAAGATGGTGAACACTAGGCCTGGAATGGATATGGCTCTCAAGTGAGGCTGCCGGAACACACTGTTAGGTGATTGGTGCTAGCCAGCTGAGAACCTAGAGTACACTATCACCATGCTATGGTCCTCCTCTAAGACTTCATCATCATCATCATCATCATCATCATCATCAGCCTGTCGAAGTCCACTGCTGGACATAGGCCTCTCCCAAGACACGCCACTCAGCCCGATCTTCGGCTTTTCGCTTCCATCCACCGCCAGCTGTCCTACGTACATCGTCACTCCATCGAGTCTCAGGGCGTCCTACGCTACACTTGCCAATACGCGGTCTCCACTCTAGAACACGTCTACCCCAACGGTTATCGGTTCTGCGACAGATGACTCTAAGACTTATGGTTATATTATTAGTTTTTTTGTTATTTTAATTAAATTTTTGTCAAATTATATTACTAGGTTTATGTCAAATTAGTTCTAGATTTTAAGTAAGATTAGGTTATTATTTAATAAGCTGTGTCAAATTAGTTTAATTTAAGTCCTCATCACTGTTGGAACTGGAACGACTGTTAAGCGGAAATAAACTAGATATATATAGATTAAATATTAATTTTTCTGTGATTTTTTCCATGTTTTCAATCTTACCTTTATCTTCGGCGTTGGAGTCGCAGACTCCGCTTTCCTCGACTTCGGTCCGGCCAAAGTCTCACTTTTGGCCTTTGACTTTGAAACGTCTAACTTTAACTTGATTACAGGCGCCGGTTCGGACTTCCTCGACCTGGTAGTCAATTCTTGTGACTCAGAAATTGTTTTTTTGGACTTTGGACCCGGTGTTGATATTGGCTCGGACTTGTGTGACTTTGTTGGTACAGATTCCTGTGTTTTGGACTTAGGGCAAGATTTCGATTGGGGTTTCTGTGAGGTAGGTTTAGGGATCTCTTTTGAGAACTTTGGGCCTGGTTTTTGTTTTGCTGGCTCGGACGATAATCTGTAGTGAAAAAAAATAGGTTTATTAGTTTTTTTTTTCAAAAAGGCTCGTGTTTTTTCGTCATCGCATCTGACGTTAAGCGACGATTAGAGCGTTTTTTTGACAGGCTAGATGTTTGACCACTGTTAAATCTGTTTTCTTTTAATGCGAAAAAAGTGGCAAACAAGCAACGTACCAACTGATGGTAAGCGGTCACCGCCGCCTATGGACACCTGCAATACCCGGGGCATTGCCAGTGCGTTGCTTACCTTTAAGGACCCTATTCATCCTTCGTTTGAAGCTATTTTAAGTTACGGTATGATCGAAGATGGTAAAGTACACCTAGCCTGGAATAGAACTGGCACTCAAGGCTGCCGGAAGACACCGTTAGATGCTTGGTGGTGGTAGCTAGCCAGCCAAGTACCCTAACAGCACGCTTACGATGTGTTCCTTTAGGGCAAGCTCGAACTCATTGTTGGAGATTGAACCTACGACTTCGACATGCGAACCGAGCAAGTCAGTAGTCTCGTGATTCCCGCCACATGCAAACGTGTTTATGGAAGAGGAATTAAAAGTGTGTGAGTGTGTTTGTATGTTTGTTGCTCCTTCACGCTCAAATGGCTGGACCAATTTGGATGAAATTTGGTATGGAGGTAGCGGAGACCCTGGATTAACACATAGGCTACTTTTTATCTCGAAAACATATAGCGGGTAACACCGCGGGGCGCAGCTAGTATTATAAATGTGAAAGTTTGGATGGATGGATGTTTGTTACTTTTTCACGCAAAAACTACTGAACGGATTTGAATGAAATTTGGTATGGAGGTAGCTGACACCCTGGATTAACACATAGGCTACTTTTTATCTCGAAAACATGTAGCGGGTAACACCGCGGGGCGCAGCTAGTATTATAAATGTGAAAGTTTGAATGGATGGATGTTTGTGACTCTTTCACGCAAAAACTACTGAACGGATTTGAATGAAATTTGGTACGGAAGTAGCTGAGACCCTGGATTAACACATAGGGTAAAAAACTAATTTTGACATAAATTTAAAAACTAATTCGGTATGTAAAGAAAAAAAATACTTTGCTGATTCCAAAACCATTTCGAAATATTACATTCCTGTACATGATTTTTCCGTTTAAAACTCTTTAAACTATGAGACGGGGTTTATTTTAATAAAATACATAAAATAAATTTGACTTTCAATTAACCTCTAATGACGTCATGTCCTTGGCTGTATAAGGATTCTTTCAGTGCCTAAAAAAGTACATATTTTACATATTCAGCCAATGTTATGACGTCATAACTATAAAAATGTATTAGAATTAAACTACCGCATAGAAAGCCAAAATATTCAAATTAGTTTCATAAAATAAAGTTTACTATCAGTAAAAAATATAAAATAAATACAAAAAAAAAACTTTACATAGTTATTTTTTTTTTCTTATGCCACAGGTGGCAATCAAGCTGACGGGTTGCCTGATGTTAAGCAATCACCGTCGCCTATAGATATCTGCAATACCAGGGGCACTACAAATACGTTGCCGACCTTTTAAGATTCTATTAACACGCCTTTTGAAGAACCCAATGTTGTAACTCCGCGGGAATACGGAAGAAGGAAGATCATTCCACAATTTGCAAGTGTATGGCAAAAAAGATCGCGTGAATCGCACAGTGTGCGATTTCCAAGAATCAATAACATGTGGATGAGCTTTGATACGATGGTGAATTGAAATAACCACAAGTCCTTATGTCCTCCTGGTACTTTCTTTAAAAGTGTTGATACAATTTAACGCAGCTGTTTTACTTACTTGGATTTCTTTGTAGACACTGCCGGTTCTAAGATTTCGCGCGACCGCTTCAATCTTCGCAGCAAAACATTTTCTTCCAACTGAATTATCAAATATACAAAACAAAATAAACAAATATCGTAGGACTATACACACAGCGCCATCTGACCCCAAACTAAGCAGAGCTTGTGTGATGGAAGTCAGATAACTGATAGAATACTTAAAATACTTTTTTTTTTTGTAAATGCTTGTTGCAGCGATGATAGCTCAGTGGTTAGCGCGGTAGGTTCGCATGCCGAAGGGCGTGGGTTCAAACCCCGACAATGAGCTTGAGCTGCCGGTGAAGGAAAACATCGTGAGGAAACCATAGCATGGTGGTAGTGTTGAATTTATTAGTTCATTTGTACAAAACTTACTCTTGAAAGTAAATGAATTGATTTGAACTGTCAACCGCCATCTTAGATTTTCTCTCATACACTCGTTTCGCCTCTGTGCTAGGAATCAGTCGCATTGCTTCCAAATCGAATAATAAGGATAATATAGTGCTATCATATTATTTGAAATCCTTAAATAATAGTTTTATTTCGTATCGAACCTCATATAACTTACAGGTAGCGTACTCTCTAGTACTCGGCTGGCTAGCTACCACGCGAGAGTTGAAAATCTGCCGCCAAGCATCTAACGGTGTGTTCTGGCTGCCTCACTTGAGAACCAGTTACATTCCAGGCTAGGTGTGCTTTACCATCTTCGACCACACCTTCACTTAACATCAGATAAGCTGTGGTCAAACAACTAGCCAGTCAACAATAAAAGTCTAAGCAAAGCTATGGAAGACAGATAACTGATAGAATACATAAATACTTTTTTTTTCGTAAATACATACAGTACACCCAGACACAGAACAAACATCAATGTTAGTCACACAAATGTTAGTCCTGAGTGGGAATCACACCCACACCCTACAGTTTTCAAAGCAGACATACTACCAATGAACCAACAGGGCTGTCAATTTGTATTTGTATTTATAAAACGGAAAATTACCTCATCATCTGTGATCTCTTTCTCAGGGGGCTTCTGTCTCTCTCTCACGGCTGACTTGGGGCCTGGTTTTATTCTAGACGATAATTTAACTATAGACACATCCTGTAACAACAAAATATTGGTACAGAGAGTCATGTAAAAAGAACGCTGGCGGTCAAACATCTACTTGGTGGTAGATCTCCTTAGCAGGAGGTCGTCTTTTTTTTTTTTTTTAATGTTTGACAGGCTTGGTGTTTGACCACAGCTCACCTGATGTCAAGTGAAGGTGTGGCCGAAGATGGTAAAGCACACCTAGCCTGGTATGCAACTGGCTCTCAAATGAGGCTGCCGGAACACACCGTTAGATGCTTGGCGGCAGATTTTCAACTTGAGGGTGGTAGCTAGCCAGCCGAGTACTAAAGTACCCTACCACCATGCTTTGGTTTCCTCACGATGTTTTCCTTCACCGGCAGCTCAAGCTCATTGTTGGGGTTTGAACCCACGCCCTTCGGCATGCGAACCTACCGCGCTAACCACTGAGCTATCATCGCTACATCGTCTAGGTAGGTACCACCGCAGTACCAGTTATTCTGCCGCTAAGCAGTAGTGTGTAGACATTACTGTGTTCCGGTTTGAAGGGTACTGCAGCTGGCGAAATTATTGGGCTGTTGAGACTAACTCTATCAAAAGTCTCAAAGTAATGAGCGCCAAAGCAGTGATGCCCTGGACGTTGTTTTGTTACTCAAAGTTCTGTGTATCGCTGCAATGGTCATGGACAGGCGTTATCTCTTACCATCAGGAGAGCGTCTCGTTCGTCTCATTACTTTTTACACTAAACAAAAAAAATGTTTTTAAAGTTCTATTTAATCTATCTATACTATTATAAAGAGGAAAGATTTGATTGTTTGTTTGTATTGAATAGGCTCCGGAACTACTGGACCGACTTCAAAAAGTATTTCACCGTTGGGAAGCTACACTATCCCCAGATGACATATGCTACTTTTTATCCCTGTATTCCTACGCGGTTGAAACCGCGAGGCATCCGCTAGTCTAATATATTTTTCAATGTACCTACCAATCTATTCTAATCCCACTAATATCATACATATGTGAAAGTTTGGATGGATGAATGTTTGTTACTCTTTCACGCTAAAACTACTGAACGGATTTGTATGAAATTTGGTATGGAGGTAGCCGAGACCCTGGATTAACACATAGGATACATTTTATCCCGAAAACATGTTTTTTTTTTTTATGTAAAAAGTAATGAGACGAACGAGACGCTCTCCTGATGGTAAGAGATAACGCCTGTCCATGACCATCGTAGCGATACACAGAACTTTGAGTAACAAAACAAAGTCCAGGGCATCACTGCTTTGGCGCTCATTACTTTGAGACATTTGATAGAGTTAGTCTCAACAGCCCAGTAATTTCGCTAGCTGCAGTACCCTTCAAAACGGAACACAGTAATGTTTACACACTACTGCTTAGCGGCAGAATAACTGGTACTGGTAGCGGGTAACACCGCGGGGCGCAGCTAGTCAATTATAATACCTGTTGTTCAGGGGGGGTGTCGTCAGCTCTATTCTGGCGAGTGACGCGCTTGGGACTGGAAGGGCGCTTCCGTCTGGTCTCCCGACGCTCCAGCTCAGGAGACGGAGTGTCCTGATCCTCCACAACAATAGGCTCATCCTGAAAGCAAAACCATCACACTAATACTATAAATTGAAGTATTTAAATAGTTAATTAACTTTGTATTGTTTTTTAATAAATATCGTAGGACATTACACACAGCGCCATCTGACCCGAAACTAGGCAAAGCTTCTGCTATGAAAGACAGATAACTGATAGAATACATAAATACTTTTTTTTGTAAATACATACAGTACACCCAGACAGAACAAACAACACAAGTACAACAGAACAACAGTGTGTATTTTAGGTTGTTAATTAAGTATTACACCGCATGGGAAGAAGGCGTCTATAAACTTCATATGTGTGTGCGTGCATGTGTGTGTGTGTGTGCGCGTGCATGTGTGGGTGCGTGTGTGTGCGTGCATGTGCGTGCGTGCGTGCATGTGTGTGTGTGCATGTGTGGGTGTGTGTGTGCGTGCATGTGTGGGTGTGTGTGTGCGTGCATGTGTGGGTGCGTGTGTGTGCGTGCGTGCATATGTGTGTGTGTGCGTGTGTGTGCACGTGCGTGTGTGTGTGCGTGCATGTGTGTGTGTGCACGTGTGTGTGTGTGTGTGTGTGCACGTGCGTGTGTGTGTGAGTGTGTGTATTTTAGGTCGTTAATTAAGTATTACACCGGAAGGGAAGAAGATGTCTATAAACTTCATTTCAGTAAAAGTTGCAGCTGATAACATAAGTATTACCTTGATTTTAATAACAGATTCTTTCTTTATTTTAGCTGACTTTGGCTTTGGCTTCTTGGCTTGTTTGGAGAGCGCCTCGTCAGAGTCGCTGATTATGGGCTCTGTCACACCCAGGATACAGTCGGGCTCAGAGTGCAACTGCAAAAAGTCACTCTATTGTACAACCAAACAATTTACACCCAGTCATTTTTGTTTTTCAAAGTTCTTTATTTATCTACGTGTTAACATTGTCACAACCAAGTGTACTACCAATGAATCAACAGCCCTGTTGGTTCATTGGTAGTATGTCTGCTTCGAGAGCTGTAGGGTGTGAGTGTGATTCCCACTCAGGACTAACATTTGTGTGACTAACATCTATGTTAGTTCTATGTCTGGGTGTAAAGTATGTATTTACAAAAAAAAAAAGTATTTAAGTATTCTATCGATTATCTGATTTCCATAGTACAAGCTTCACTTAGTTTTCGGTTTTCCTTCACCGGCAGCTCAAGCTCATTGTTGGGGTTTGAACCCACACCCTTCGGTATGCCAACCTACTGCGCTAACCACTGAGCTATCATCGCTACAAAATATTATAAATGTCAAAGTTCGTAAGAATGTAAGGATGTATGTTTGTCATGGACCATATCTTCTTCAGTTGCCCCTTAAGACAGTTTTCGTTGCACGATGTCATACCTCCTGAAATTCCCCATCCTACTTCCCTCAAATGTCTTCTATCCCTAGTTTTTACTCCCTTTGTATATATTTTATGTAAGTACATTAAAAAAAAAATAAGGTTGTAAATATATAAATGTATAAGATTTTAACACTCACTCTGTCCCCTACTTATCTATATGTATATGTTTGTGTATGTCTGGTAGCATGTTAAATGTTTTGGTTTCAGGGTGACAAACAAAAACCTCTGCTATACGAATTCACCGAACAACGAGGCTCAACACTGTACAAATTCCTGCGTTTGATGGTCTATCTTTCTACATGACAGTGGCGGAATTGTGAAACGTTTTGACAAAAGCCATAAACCAAGAATTGAATTGAATTGAATTGAATGTATGTTTGTTAATCTTTCATGCAAAAACTATAGAACGGATTTGGATGAAATTTAGTATGGAGGTAGCTGAGACCCTGTATTAACACATAGGCTACTTTTTATCCCAAAAACATGTAGCGGGTAACATGGGGCGGTGCAGCTATTTTAACTATGACCGGATTCCACAACAGCTTAAATCCATCTTCCTTGTTGAATATTCTTAATTATGTGTGTCCATTCAAGGCTAGGTGTGTTTACCATCTTCGGCCACACTTTACATTTGCTAATCTGTGGTAACATCTAGCCTGTTAGCTATAAAAAAAGGTGTTCAAGTAGCAAAACTTTAAAAACTACAGGTGTAACTATATTAGACCCTTTACATGGTAATCGTGTAACTACTTACGGTGCTCCGTAAGGTCTGCACAGGTAATCCGAGCCTCAATCTTGTCTTTTTATTGGTCTCCTGGCACATTTTCCGGAATTCATAGAAGTCCTGGATCTTATCTACACACAGCTCGCAAATAAGCGGAGGCATCCTGTCATGGAAATTCACCTGAAAGTAGGTTGTACTCCTATCAGAACTGGTTAGCATATTATGGACCGATTTGCGTCTACGTAAAGATATTTTTGTAAAAATAAAAATCACGTCGCTCGACTAATATGTACTGTATTCGATCGAGAACGTAAGCAATAGGTTAAGTAGAGCTTTATAAACATATTTATTCATCGAAGTTTACCTCTATTTGGACGCATTCTTTGATTTTCTGCTTCAATTCAATTTCGTCGTTGTCAATTTCTATTACACTTTGTATTATTGGCATTTTATAACCAGCGCCGACGCCGCATAAGCGACAAGCGCGGTAAATCGTATAAATATCTTTATTCATAGTTACATTAAAACTATTTTGCGGACATTTAACAAATTGAAAATTAAAATAAAAATTGAAATGAAAAGAAAGCAATTCTTTAAACAACAACGATTAACGTTGACAAACAGTCTGTCTTTTTTGTTTTTTTTTTTAGCGGCGCACTTTTTTTCCTCTTTCTTCTTGACATCGCACTCTGTGTATTCTGCCAGTTTCAATGTTTCTGTATTTTATGTTTCTGTTTTGCGTTCGAAATACGATATCGTGTAAAATAAACTCGTTACGTTACGCTCATACTGCCGAGAGAACAGTAAACTATCCGTTTTGAGACTTCACGTAAACTATAATAGTTTACGTATGGTGTAAAGCTGTACTAGAGGTACAGTATTCAGTTTCTTTAACTTTATTGCCTTGCCTTCGGTTTTTGCAAGTCATGTCTAACATCTATAGATACGATTTCATGTCTACGTTTCTCATCCGTACGGCCAAGGAATGGAAAGCTGCTTCCTGAGAGATAATTTCATGGTCAGAGTCAATAGGTGAAGTGTGCGTTTCATCTTCGACCCCCATCATCGCTTAGGTCATCAAGCGAGTTGATGGTCAAACGCTGACTTATCCGTATAAGAAAAAGGAAAGGAAGGGAAGGGAATGAAACTGTAGAGCATGTGCTTTTGCACTGCAAAGCCACAGAAGGTACTAGAATTGCCAATAGGCTGCATAATCGTCATTAAATATTCCACCCAACTCACTGGAGCTGCTATGCCAGCGGCCCAGAGCGTCGCTCCGCTACTTCAAGGAGCTGGGTTTGCTCGGGTAGACGCTGGTAGGGGTAAATGCCCCACTTTGAAAAAGAGCGCGCGGTCTATACCACTGATCATATTTCGGCTTTGACCCTTTTCTGATCATTATTTTCAGTTTGAAAAAGATTGTTATTAGAATCTTCTTTTTTTGTATCGATGTTTAGCATCAGGCAGCATGTGGTCGCATAAGGAAGTGGAACAATAGTGTGATTTTGGCTCAGATTAAAAACTACGATTTTGGTATAAACAAAAACAAATTATGGCAAGATGAACTTTATTTTACAGTATTTACAATACAATATAATTCATAAAAATTATGAACTAATCAACATTTTGGCAATAATTACGTTGTTTATCTCAAACAAATACATTGTAAAAAGACTATTTTATCAGTAAGGGGTCAATTGATGAAAGATTAAAAAAAACGGACTGCAACAGTTGGAGTGTTTTGTTTACATTTCGGAACACACGTTTCAAGCCTTCAATCAACGCAATTTTTTTCTCCTTAATAGGCCAGTAAAAATCTTCGAGTAAACTTTATTTATCTGAGGTAGAAATAGACGGTTTTTTGGTTCTAATTTCCACTAAATTTCCGATACATTTTTTTTATAAGGTTTAGTATCACTTACTGTGAATATCACAAAATGCTAACAGATTCTGGTGTAGCTTCAGGCGCCATCTTGAAAATGCCATGCCATATTTTTTGCCGAACTTATGCACTTTAGGACAAAAGTCATTGAGACCATTTTTGTAGAGAATAAAATTTCGCATCTTTTATTACTTGAAATTTATTTTTGTCAAATTTACTGTTTAGTTTTTTTAGTTGTAAAAAATTGGATCGGAAACTTTGTGCAAAGTTAAATTCATCATCGACCACACCGTCACTTAACATCAGGTGACCTGTGGTCAAACACCTAGCCTGTCAGCTATTTTCACTGGCCTATATAGCTATGGAGTGGTGTAATTATATTTTGGAGGTATATTGTACCACACAACACACAAACTGTATCGTCCGATGTTGTTATCAACAGTTTTCTGAATTGATTCTCGCTATGAAAGCTAATTTAAATACCTATATTCACATCAAAAGCCTTGAAATTATATTTATTTACTAGCGACCCGCCCCGGCTTCCCACGAGTGCAATGTAGATACTTACGTAGTACATTATTTTGATCTATCTCGTAAGGTTTAGCTAGCGTTTGCAATGTAAGCGCATAAAAACATGTTTTTTATATCACATCTTACAAATCTTTGAAATTCTCAGAATTTCTCTACTATAATACATATAAACCTTCCTCGTGAATCATTCTGTGTTTAGATGGAAACCGCATTAAAATCCGTTGCGTAGTTTAAAAGATCTAAGCGTACAGACGGCGGGAAGCGACTTTGTTTTATACTATGTACAGACTAGCGACCCGCCCCGGCTTCGCACGGGTGCAATGTAAATACTAATGTGGTGCATATGCATGTGTAGTACATATAAACCTTCCTCTTGAATCGCTGTCTATTAATGGAAACCGCATTAAAATCCGTTGCGTAGTTTAAAAGGTCTAAGCGCACAGACGGCGGGAAGCGATTTTGTTTTATACTATGTAGAGATTTATAATAAAAAAACTGAATATTTCAGTTTCTCCTTTTTTACTTTTTATTGTATCTATGGTATTTCATACGCACTTTGTGCAAACCGAAATAAACTTTAGTATTTTTGGACCAGTTTGCTAACTGTCTTTACATTTAAGTAATTTTTTTTTTTAAATTAATAAAATAATATTAACAATTACAGGACTAGTCACAGCACCTTAAATACTAATTATAAATATTCGTATCACCTGTTTATGAGACCCTATTTCTTCATTTTACAGGTATCTAATAATCAGTAATATTAACTAGACATTAACAACAATAACGTTACAGACAAATCACTTGTTAAAAAAATTACACTTTAAATCAATTAAGCTACGTAAAAGTTCCTTATTCGCGGGTGAAACAATTGGAAGCCTGTTCCTGTATTCGCGGCTAAAAAATTCTTTAATCGCGGACGCAATCGGTAAACAGAAAAGAATTGCGTGTCATTTATTAACATCTTTTGAGTATGTATGTACTGTCGTACGGCACAGTATATGGCACGTGCCGAGGCGGCTTTTATAAAAGATGTAACCGAGTGGACTAATTTCCAACTAAAACAAACCTTACTGCCACTGTATAAAGGCCATTGTCGAATGCCTTATTTAGAAACGGCAAATTATTTATTAATGCTACAGCCCAACATCAATCTGAATTTAAAGACTTTTCAAAAACGACAAAACAAACAAATACAATAATGTTTAAAACTGGTTTTATTTTGATGCATATTGGTTGTATTTTGGAACGTTAGAACGTATCCCCTATGATTCCATAGTAATTACCATTCCATATCCACGGTTTCTGTATTCGCGGCATGTTTATGGAACGTATACCCCGCGAATAAAGAGCTTTTACTGTATATAAAAAAGCCATCCATAAATTACGTCACACGAATTTCATGATTAACCCTCCCCCGTCTTTGTCACAGCTGGTCACATTTGTGAGACACCCCTCAGGATTCTGATTAGTCTCAGTGTAGTAGGTACCTATCGAAATTTACCGCAGTCACGGCATGCGCCCCGCACCCCCTGAACACCCGGGTAAAGACGGCCCTGAGTATTTTTTTATTTTTTTTGGGATTTTATGGTTTAGCCACAAAGGCCTTTGAACCATGTCATTATTTGCGAAGAACGAATTCATGTCTTACATCTATAGTTACAGTCAAAGTCTAGTATTGGTCAAGTCCAGTCCGTGTCAGTCAAGTCCAGTCATGCTTTAGTAAAGTAGTGGCGACTTTAAGCTTCGATAGAGTTTTGAAAGCAACACGAAAAGTCATGTTTCACCACATTATATCATTTTCCCACACTCGCGCTTGTGATTCGGCGCTTTATGAATAAAACACCACCATTTTTATGCATAAACAGTCGACGAAACACTAGTTTTGGAAAAAAATACACACGACACGACTCTTCCCGCGTTCCCGCCAAAACTCCGGCCCTGAGTAATAAGAATAACTATATTTTTAACAGACTAAAAAAAGACTGTATTCTTAATCTGACTGTATGTTTTTTTTTTACTAATTACTTGTAAGTAATGATGATTTTTTTTTGTCATGTCATTTTATTACTTAGACAATTTTTTTTTTCTATTGACTTATTGACAAATTTTATATTGCCAGTATTTTAATATTTACATTTTTTTTTTGTATTGATTGTTTGTACATATATTGGCATACCTTATTTTGACATTTTTGTTTTGACATGTAATCAGTGTTTTAAAACTCATTTAATTACATATTAGGTAGGGTACTTTCTAGTACTCGGCTGGCTAGCTACCACCCTCAAGTTGAAAATCTGCCGCCAAGCATCTAACGGTGTGTTCCGGCAGCCTCACTTGAGAGCCAGTTCCATTCCAGGCTAGGTGTGCTTTACCATCATCGACCACACCGTCACTTAACATCAGGTGAGCTGTGGTCAAACACCAAGCCTGTCAGCTATAAAAAAAAAAAAAATGTATTTTGTGTATGATTCTGCCAATTATAATTATGAATCGATTGTGATGATTTTTTTTTTTGCTTGGTAAATCATACTTCAAATGTTACCGCAATCGAGCGGATTTAAAAAATCAACAAAAATCTAAAAATTGTAACCATCGATGATATTTTCGTTTGGTCGGAAACCTCGCTGTTTCATTGGAGCAGTGCGTTTAGTTGGCCTAAGGGGTCACGGAGCCGGTTTTTTAAAAATTGTTAATGTATTTATTATTATTTATAAAGATTCTATCCAAAGAGGCAACTTTTAGCGCTCTCGCCACTGTTTCCCTTACTTCTATTATCTATATATTTCTTATAGCCTCCTCCTAGAATACCTATTAATATAATAAGCCCCACTAACGAGTTTGATTTAAATTTGTCAGCACAGTCTTCTGGGTTGTCCACGTCTAACGTGTAAATCTGAAAAAAAAAACTACTGGTAAAATACAAAAATACAAAATACAAATACAAAAATATTAATTTACGAGAATACATGTGTACATAGATCGTAATACATAATTACAGTTTTTTTTAATAAGGTATTCAGTAATATTTACTGGTCATAAATAACAATAATGACACAGGTCAGGTCATTTGTTACAAAAAAATATCTTACATTTAGGAATGTTGACAAATTTTTGGTCAATAAGCCACTAGTGACCAGAAAGCCATTATCACTCACTTGTCTGCCAACATATGCGCCGTAAGCTGACAACGTGAAATAATACGGCGCCCCCAGTTGTGCCATTACGCCACTAGTGGCCAATAAACCAAATGTGCTACAAGTGACCAGAAAGCCATCAAGTCACTCACCTATCTGCTAATACGCCACTAGTGGCCTATGTCACTAGTGACCAGAAAGTCATCAAGTTACTCACCTGTCTGCTAATATGTGCGCCGTAAGCCGCCAACGCGACATAATACGGTGCCGCCAGTTCTGCCATTACGCCACTACTGGTCAATGAGTCACATGTCACCAGAAAGTCATCAAGTCACTCACTTATCTGCTATTACGCTACTAATGGCTAATAAGTCACCAGTGACCAGAAAGTTATCAAGTCCCTCACCTGTCTGCCAATATGCGCGCCGTAAGCCGCCAACGCGACATAATACGGCGCCGCCAGTTCTGCCATTATGCCACTAGTGGCCATTAAGCCAGTGCTGGCCAATAAGGCGGCCGTCAGCGCTGGCTTCGTATGGGACCCAAAAGTGAGAGCCGTGGATTTCATCCCTATACGAGCGTCATCGTGCTTGTCCTGTGAATTAGCAAATAACTTCCTATTTATTACTTTTACTAGCTGCGCTCTGCGGTGTTACCCACTACATGTTTTCGGGATAAAAAGTAGCCTATGTATTATGCAAGGTCTCAGCTATCTCCATACCAAATTGTACGCTCATTACTTTGAGACTTTCGATGGTTAGCCTCAACAGCCCAGTAATTTCGCTAGCTGTTAGCGCCCTTCAAACCGGAACACAGTAATGTTTACATATTACTGCTTGGCTGCAGAATATGTACAAAAAAATGTATGTATATGTCGGCGTGTAGCTTTAATGTTGGTTTAGTTTAGCGCCATCTTGCGTAATTTTGGTGGACTAGAGGTGGAATGGCGCCACCTCTGACGTCACACTGGTTCCGTGCTCTGCTTGTCGTTATTCGTGTAAAGCATTTTGACTTCAACCAATGAGAGAAGGTGAAGTTGCGGATGTCGGCCGGTAGGGGCGCTGTGTGAAGCGAGCCGGCCGTGCGTTAAATGTTGAGGAATGTCTTTCTTTCTTCCTTTAAATATGTGTTATTACGCTGTTTGTTTGTATTTATGTGCACCGCATAAATATATTATATCCTGGAAACCGTATCCACGTCCTACATTTTTTTTTAATGTAAAAAGTAATGTGTCGAACGAGACGCTCTGCTGATGGTAAGAGATAACGCCTGTCCATGACCATTGCAGCGATACACAGAACTTTGAGTAACAAAACAACGTCCAGGGCATCACTGCTTTGGCGCTCATTACTTTGAGACTTTTGATAGAGTTAGTCTCAACAGCCCAGTAATTCATCTCAAGAACAGCTACGGTCAAACACATGGCAGTCTTGCAAACAAAAAATATAAACAATACACAAAGACATGACTCACCTGATGTGCATAAATAGTGTCGTACACAACGGTCCATGATAGTGCTCCAAGATAGAGTGGGACGCAAATATACGGGTCGATATGTCCCGTGATAGCGCTGTATCCGAGAAGCGCCCCCCAATTGAATGTCGCCCCAAGGAACACTTGCGGGTAGTTCGTAAAACGTTTCGCGAGAGGATATGTTACCACTAGAACTGGAAATGAAAACTATGTTTTACATGGTGGTAGATTTCTTTAGCAGGAGCTCGTCTAGATTTGTAACACCGCAGTACCAGATATTCTGCCAAGCAGTAGTGTGTAAACATTACTGTGTTTCGGTTTGAAGGGTACTGCAGCGAAATTACTGGGCTGTTGAGACTAACCATCGAAAGTCTCAAAGTAATGAGCGCCAAAGCAGCGATGCCCTGGACTTTGTTTTGTTACTCAAAGTTCTGTGTATCGCTGCAATGGTCATGGACATGCGTTATATCTTACCTGCAGGAGGGCGTCTCGTTCGTCTCATTACTTTTTACATAAAAAAAAGAATACAAAAAGCCTATATTACCTGGGGATAGTGTAGCTTTCTAACGGTGAAAGAATTTTTGAACTCGGTCCAGTAGTTTCGGAGCTTCGAACCGGTATACAGTACTGTTTATACGCTACTGCTAGGCGGGAGAATGTTTACCTAGACAACTTACTGCTAAAAAGTTCTATTTACCACCAAGTAAAGACTTTTGATGGTTAGTCTCAACAGCCCAGTAATTACGCTGCAATACCCTTTGGCTTTGCTTTTGCAATTCCCACGGGAACGGGAACTACGCGGGTGAAACCGCGAGATGTCCGCTAGTACGTAATAAGACAAAGATTTGCATACCGAAAGGCAGAATATGGCGTTCTATGAATGTACTCCTTCCAACTACTTTGTATACTCATATACCCAAATAAATAATATGAATTATGAACTTGTATCTTAAATTGTACTCACTACAACTGGCTGCGCCAATCGCGATGCTGTTGCAGTTGAGTTGGAGCAGTACGGCGAGCGCGGCCGTCAGTTGCGCTGCGAGAAAGCCCGTTGCTTGGCGGACGCTCACCGCGCCGGTCACTAGCGGCCGGTTACCGGTACGCTCCACCTACAATTAAAATTAGTATTGAAGGAAATGAAATTGCAACTCGTTAGCAAAAAATGGTATCGACATACTGGTGGAGGCAAAAATTCACAATATTACCACTTTTCATCATCATCATAAGCCTATCGAAATCTGCTGGCCATAGGCCTTTCCCAAGACACGCCACTCAGCCCGATCTTCGGCTTTTCGTTTCCATCCACCGCCAGCTGTCCTACGTATATCGTCACTACATTGAGTCTCAGGGCGTACTACGCTACGTTTGCCAATTTGTGGTCTCCACTCTAGAACATGTCTACCCCAGCGGTTATCGGTTCTGCGACATATGACCGTGTGGATGTAGAATATACATGCGTATATATGTATATTAGGGTTTGACTAATATGTATCGCACGCATAATCAAATACTGGCTTAACTCAAAAAAGTTAGTTTTTGGGAAATCACGAAAAACCTCCGTGCAATGACGACCTCGTCGGCTTTTTTTTAAATAGAATAAAAATTAATTAGGTAAATATTAATTTTTTTTCGTGTAGTCTATAAACTTATCAATAGTTATGTGTGATTTACTTTGTTCAAATTAAATAATAATACATATTTTTTTATGTTTTAAAATGAACTTCTTGAGTTAAGTCTGTCTAGTTTTAAGGTCAAAAATGAGTTACGTATAGACGCAGGCTTCTTTTAATGCCATCTATGATATGAATTTGGAAAAACATCAAAATTGCGTCAATAGAGCACCTTTACACAATATCGGTCTTTTTCATTTTTATGTGTTTCTCACACAGTCTTTGTTCAAACACCGACTGATGTCAGTTTGTGTCGGACGCTGTTAATGTGAAGTTGCCGTTGTTTAATTGAACCTAGACCGAATCCGAGTTGAGTGTGTTTTCTACAAAAATAAATAGTAAGTTTTATAAGATGATTTACTAATAAACAGACTAAAAACGTATTGAGTCCCTAAAATGAAGAAATTAGTTTAAACAAGACAGACTTATACCTAGTTGAATATGCCACCAATTATAAAGTTTATTTGCTTTAGTTTTAAAACTAGACAGACTTAACTCAAGAAGTTCATTTTAAAACATAAAAAAATATGTATTATTATTTAATTTGAACAAAGTAAATCACACATAACTATTGATAAGTTTATAGACTACACGAAAAAAAATTAATACATATATTTACCTAATTAATTTTCATTCTATTAAAAAAAAAGCCGACGAGGTCGTCATTGCACGGAGGTTTTTCGTGATTTCCCAAAAACTAACTTTTTTGAGTTAAGCCAGTATCTGATTATTTAGTAGACACCCAAATTGTACTTCATGGGAGAAACAGACGCCGGCAGAGAGTTCCACATCCTCGCTGTGCGTATGAAGAATGTGGAATCGAAGCGCTTAGTCCGTACGTGGGGAATGTCCACCATGTATGGATGGCGCTTAGGCCTAGTCTGCCTTGCCGTCCGGTAACAGAAAGGGGCTGGCGGAACCAAATTGTGCAATTCCGTGGCACACTCCCCGAAATGTATCCGATAGAAGACAGACAAGCAAGCGAGTTTACGTCGGTGCTCAAGACTTTGTAACTGAGACGTGGCCAGAGCGTCGTCGCCAATTAGTCTCCTAGCGCGCCTCTCGATGTTCTAGAGTGGAGACCACAAATTGGCAAACGTAGCGTAGTACGCCCTGAGACTCAATGGAGTGACGATATGCGTAGGACAGCTGGCGGTGGATGGAAACGAAAAAAGCCGAAGATCGGGCTGAGTGGCTTGTCTTGGGAGAGGCCTATGTCCAGCAGTGGGCTTCTAGGCTGATGATGATGATGATGACGATCGGGCTGGCATCGAACCCACTTGCTTATCGATATCCTTGTCCCACATGTCGTTGATCGTGCATCCCGCGCCGCGCATCAAACCCGCACCCACGAGGAACAGCGCCGCCGTGTGCAGCGCGGTCGACAGAGGCGCTCCTGACGTTACCGCCGCGAGAGATATAGACCACGAGCAAGGCCAATATAGCAAGTATACACCTGAAATATATTTTTTATTCTTTTGGGTGTGTTTATGCTGATTGATGATTATTTTATTTATTTGGCTGTGTTTATGTTGATTGATGGTTATTTTATTCTTTTGGCTGTGTTTATGTTAATTGATGATTATTTTTTTGTGTTTATGTTGATTGATTTATTAACTCTTTATTGTACACGCTAACAATAATACAATTCGGAGAAATAAACTTAAGTTGACTGTTAACTTTTTTCTTTTTATGGTTGACAGGCTAGTCGTTTGACCACAGCTCACCTGATGTTACCATCTTCTACCACACCGGTCTAAGATACACAGTACACACCAACAATAAGTTTCATTTCAGGCTAGGTGTGCTTTACAATCTTCGACCACATCGTTACTTAAGCTGTGGTCAAATACCTAGCCTGTAAACTATTAAAAAAAACTCTCACTCAAATACCTAATAGAAAATAAATAAATATCGTAGGACTATACACACAGCGGCATCTGGCCCCAAACTGAACAGAGCTTGTGTGATGGAAGTCAGATAACTGATAGAATACAAATACTTTTTTTTTGTAAATACATACTTATAATACATACAGAACACCCAAACACAGAACAAACATCGATGTTAGTCCTGAGTGGGAATCGAACCCACGCCCTACAGCTCTCAAGGCAGATATACTACCAATGAGCCAACGGGGCTGTCATACATACATGATTGTGTACTACCATGCTATGCTTTATAACTTTTACCTCCACTTTAAACTTCATTAAGGCAGGTGTTTCAATATGTTTAAGTTAGATCTGTTTCAGAAACCTTTTTCAAGGAGTGTAAAAATTTTTGTATAGTTTGTGACTTACCTATAGGTTTATCCCATCTCGCCAACTGAACATATGGATATATCTTATCTTTCCAATATTTCTTTTCATCAAGTTCTTTGTCCAATGGCAATACTTTCCCAAGTCCAAACTTGTCTATGGCAGGGTTACTAGTCTCTATAACTACTTTTTGTCTATGCTGATCACTCTGGGTAGAGTGTACACGCAAATTAAAAAAGGAACTATCTTGTCTTTGGTTTATTCTTTTAGAAAATACTTGGCCGCACAAACATGAATGCACCTTTGTATGTGTTTGTGTGTGAAAGTGTTTTATTTGTAGTAGTGAAGGGAATAATTTGTAAGATTTGTAGCTTTGGTTCAACATCTTTTAGGTGGGGTATTCACAGCACTGGGTTATCTAAAAAATTACAAAGATTTATATTTTAATACCTACATAGGTTTTTTTTATAACACACTCGAAGTCTTTCCTGAGAGAAAAATCACTTTAACAACAATTTGAAAGTAACTTAACTTTTTCAGGATTTTAAATATATATATATATTGGAGGATATTTAATACAGCGCCATCTAGCCCCAAACTAAGCAAAGCTTGTGCTATGGGAACCAGACAGCTGACAGAATACTTAAATATTTTTTTTTTTTTGTAAATACATACTTATAATACATACAGTACACCCAGACACAGAACAAACATCGATGTTAGTACCAGATATTCTGCCACCAAGCAGTTGTGTGTAAACATTACTGCCTTCCGGTTTGAAGGGTACTGCAGCTAAATCTTTTTTTTTCTATTGTTGACAGGCTAGTTGTTTGACCACAGCTCACCTGATGTTAAGTGAAGGTGTGGTCGAAGATGGTAAAGCACACCTAGCCTGGAATGGAACTGGCTCTCAAGTGAGGCTGCCGGAACACACCGTTAGATGCTTGGCGGCAGATTTTCAACTTGAGGGTGGTAGCTAGCCAGCCGAGTACTAGAAAGTACCCTACCACCATGCTATGGTTTCCTCACGATGTTTTCCTTCACCGGCAGCTCAAGCTCATTGTTGGGGTTTGAACCCACGCCCTTCGGCATGCGAACCTACCGTACCTCTCACCATTATGAAAGTGTTTCGTTTGTCTCATTACTCTTATACATTGATTTATTAAAAAAAGGGTTTTAAATATATCTCTATCTATTGATGAAACCCGTAATAAAATCCGTTGCGTTGTTTCAAAGATCTAAGCGTACAGACGGCGGGAAGCGACTTTGTTTTATACGATGTAGAGATTGTTTAAGATTTAGCTACTGCCATAAGTTTTCTATCCAAAAACATCACATTATCATGACATAATCCTAACCTGCGCAGTATACGGAAAAGAAAAAAAACACGCTCACCTTGTTTCTTTAGGATAAAGCATATACGGAAATGCCACAAAAACACAATTTTACAGCCACTTCACTTTATAAAAAGTATAAAAACACGGTAATTACTGACAACTGGGAAGTTCAAGGTTAGATTACTGCAAATCCGATCTAAGAACGATTCGAAATGAAGAAATGACTTAAATGCTTAATACCTACATGGTAAAAATTACGTGTACATTGTAATGTAATTAATTATGATTAAATATCTATTTCGAGTACATACATAATATTATGTACAGAATTTTTTAGTTTTAAAAATTTCATTAAATTATCTTTCATTTTTTTCCTTCTTGTCAAACTTATTCAGCTGTTACCAATTTGCAATTGTCAATGTCAAGTTAATTGCCTTTTTTGGCATCGCACTTTTTGTATTCTGTCAGTATAAAGTCCATAGATCAATGTCAATCTCAGAAATTTAGAAATATTATATTTCCAAGAGTCTCAATCTTGGACCTTTATTCATCTGAGGTCTCTGATTTTTAAGTAAGTCTTACAGATAGCAACAAAAAGTCCAGTCCATGTCCTTTTAAAGAATTGATGGTTGTTCAGGAACTTTTACAGATATATGTATATAAGGATAAGGAATCAACACAAAAAGACAAGTTTCACCAAATTGAATTACATCATCCAAAGCATACTGCAAATTCCAAAATCTTTTGTTTATTTGTGGCCATTATTTCAATCAAATTAAAATAATGACGATAATACGTTTGGCATTCGTAATAATTGTATAATTATTTAATTTGATTTATTAAGTTTGACATTCATTTTTGATTATTGTGTAATTTTTTAATTTGACTTTTCTGTATTTAATAACGGCATCTAGGGGAGTTTTGGCGGGAACGCGGGAAGAGTCGTGTCGCTCCGTTGTATTTTTTTCCAAAACTAGTGTTTTGTCGAGTGTTTATGCATAAAAATGGTGGTGTTTTATTTATAAAGTACCGAATTACAAGCGTGAGTGTGGGAAAATTATATAATGTGGTGAAACATGACTTTTCGTGTTGCTTCCAAAACTCTATCGAAGCTTTATAGTAAAGTCGCCACTACTTTACTAAAGCATGACTGGACTTGACTGACACGAACTGGACTTGACTAAGACTGGACTTTGACTAAAACTAGCTACGATGACACTTATTTAACTTTTGAAACTTGAAAATATATAATTACTTGACACTGGCAAATGCTAAAACGCGACGCCAAAACCAAAGGGGGAACGGTATCTAGCTAAAACCTATTGTATGTTCAGAATAAATTAGAATGATGATACTTCCTTATTATTAAGACCTAAATATGCTACAATATAGTCCTTAAAGGTAGGCAAACGCACTGGCATTGCCCGGGTATTGCAGGTGTCCGTAGGCGGCGGTGATCACTTACCATCAGGTGGTCCGGTGCTTGTTTCCCACTTTTTTCACATAAAATTTATTTTTATAACATACTATCGGAATCTGGGATCAAATAAAACAATAAAAAACAAACTAATTTGATTTATTTAATAAAATATAGATATTGATTTGTATACAATGTTAATATTAATACAAATTATATTCATAATAAATAATTTCATATTTTCTTATACACAATGTATTTCTAAAATATTTTTTGGTATTCTCACAAAAGTAGTTCATTTTTCAAGTCCTCCTTTGACCCTTATGCTATCGAGTATCCATTTTTTTTTTTAAATTTAATGATCAATGTTTAATAATTACATTTCGCATGTAGATGATAGAAATGTAGATAGGTACAACACCAACAAAAAACTACAACAAAAAATCCGGGAATACAGTTCCTGGATTTTGTTAACTTTTTCTAAATGGCCACCCGCGAATCCCACTATGGAAGCTAATTTAAACACAATATATTCATGAAAACAATTTTGTTTACGTAACTTTTTAAATTTTTGGCCAAATCGCTTGGAACATTCTCAAATGATGTCATAAGTAATTATATGTATAGACATTTTGTTTTTTTTTTCTTTGGCATCAGTGTTTTTGACATACATATTTAATGATACATTTTGAAATGATATTACAAAATTTTACTTGTAACTTTGGTGTTATCAAGAAAATATTTGCAATTATAATTATTATTTATACATACAAGAAATTCACTAGGCATGCTATAAACATATTATGTCTAGGGTTATAAGCTCAGGGTATGCTTGGCCGAAAGGGGGTTATAATTACTAACTTTTTCTATGGAGCAGCTGTTTTTTTTTCCAGAATTTCAAAGTTGTATCCATAGTAAAGTTGTTTGTAGTGATGCGTACATTGACTCAGTTTCGCTATTAACAAAACATGGGTTACACAATCCGGTAGTACTGAGCCAAAAAGGTCTAATCATACTGATAATTGTGAATCTTTTTACAAAGAACAGCTTTTCGAAAGAAAATGTAATTTACACTTTTAAAAAATGTAAAATGTGTCTTTTTTTTTAAATATAACTTGGTCTGATAATAAAAATTGACAACAATGATAAGTACAATGACCCCCTTTCGGGATAGTACAGCCGTTACGAGTAACCCCGTACAGGATATCAAGTCGTTGGGGTAAAATTCGGTGGACATTGAAGGAAAACTAGATATGATCACATTTTGCTGTCTGGTAGTAACCGCTTCGCTTCACGATAGCCGGACTTTACAGCTCCGTGCACTGGAATTTAAAAAAATCTAAATTTACACAATATATTTATTAACATTACACTAGCTGACGCCCGCGACTTCATCCGCGGTAACTTTAGCCAAATAAGCCATATTCACGAGTCAAACTGACATCTGTCAATCTGACATCTATCTTACTGATATCTGACAATCTCTCATCCTCTCAATGAATAAATAGGAGTTTTGGCGGGAACGCGGGAAGAGTCGTGTCGCTCCGTTGTATTTTTTTCCAAAACTTGTGTTTTGTCGAGTGTTTATGCATAAAAATGGTGGTTTTTTATTCATAAAGTGCCGAATTACAAGCGCGAGTGTGGGAAAATGATATAATGTGGTGAAACATGAGTTTTCGTGTTGCTTCCAAAACTCCATCGAAGCTTTGTAGTAAAGTTGCCACTACTTTACTAAAGCATGACTGGAATTAACTGACACGAACTGGACTTGACAAAGACGACTTTGACTAAAACTAGCTACGATGGCACTTATTTAACTTGAAAATATATAATTACTTGACACTGGCAAATGCTAAAACGCGACGCCAAAACTAAAGGAAAAAAAAAAAATTAAATAAATCTATTGTAAAAAGTTTTTTTTTTTAATGTAAATAGTAATGAGACGAACGAGACGCTCTCCTGATGGTAAGAGATAACTGTTAAAAAGAGTTTTTATACTTTTATCTGTTAATTTGAACAGGCTGGTTTTTGAATATTAATGTCATGTACACTGTCAGTTAGATTCGAGATATAGTTTGTTATAGTGAAAAATATAAACATATTTCACATGATTCTCTTGATGTATTCATTGTAAGACCAGTAATGTTACCACCACTAGCAAGACTCTGCTTAGCGTAGTATAACGGAAGATAGAGAGCTATCTACCAAACTCCTACAATAACGCCTGTCCATGACCATTGCAGCGATACACAGAACTTTGAGCAACAAAACAAAGTCCAGGGCATCACTGCTTTGGCGCTCATTACTTTAGACTTTTGATAGAGTTAGTCTCAATAGCCCAGTAATTTCGCTGCAGTACCCTTCAAACCGGAACACAGTAATGTTTACACACTACTGCTTGGCGGCAAAATAACTGGTACTGCAGTGGTACCTACCTAGACGAATTCCTGCTAAGGAGATCTACCACCGATTAAAATCCAACCAACTTCTACAGGTTCGGCGTACGGCGCAGCGATGCCCTTGACCTTGTTTGCTACTCAAAGTTCTGTGTATCGCTGCAATGGTCAAGGGCATGCGTTATCACTTACCATCAGGAGAGCGTCTCGTTCGTCTCATTACGTTTACATTAAAAAAATCGTGTTTGTTACCTGTGGAGAAATGCGAAGTTTCCGTTGCCTCTCCGGCGAACAGTACTCGAGGTATCCCCGCGGAGTCCGTCAGCGGAGCCGCCAGGTCGGCGCGCGCCGTGGGGTGCTTCGGCGTGTCAACGTTGTCGTACGTGTAGCTTCCACGAGTGAACGGATTCGAGAACCACGTAGACCTAGGAACACCTTTTTTTTATTGTTGACATGGTAGTTGTTTGACGACAGCTTATCTGATGTTAAGTGAAGGTGTCGTCGAAGATGGTAAAGCACACCTAGCCTGGAATGGAACTGGCTTGCAAGTGAGGCTGCCGGAACACACCGTTAGATGCTTGGCGGCAGATTTCCAACTATCGTGTGGTAGCTAGCCAGCCGAGTACTAGAGAGTATGCTACCACCATGCTATGGTTTCCTCACGATGTTTTCCTTCACCGGCAGCTCAAGCTCATTGTTGGGGTTTGAACCCTTCGGCATGCGAACCGTTCGCGCTAAACACTGAGCTATCATCGCTAGAAAAATATTGCAAATTAAATTAAAACTTATGAAAACAAATCACAACACATGCAAAAAAAAACATCAATTAAATCCAATCTATCCTTTTCAATACATATATTTTTTTAAATATTTTTTTTAATATTGAATAGGTTCGCTCTTGACCACATCCTGCCCGATGTGAAGCAACGATGCGGTCTAAGATGGAACACGCTTACCTAGGAACCTGTTTACTCTTGATTTGAAGACACTCATACGAAGACACACTTTTCGGGAAACACAGATTCCGGCAAACAGTTCCACATCCTCGCTGTGCGAATAAAGAATTTGGACTCAAAGCGTTTAGTGCGCACATGGGGAACATCCACCATGTGTGTTATTTTCGGTTTAACATCTCACCTCAGCATCTCGACGGGTTCGGGTATAGTCCTATTTGCCCCCATGAACTTCCTGATCACCCCCATAACCGACGTCCTGAGTACGTCATCTGGTAACGTCTCCGCCTGTAAAGATGTAGATACAATTTATTTGTATAAGTTACAGTTGAAACCCCGTTTTTCGTTAGAACTCGTTTCCCCCTGTTTTTCTCATTATTAAGGTGGTTCAATTTCCATACAAATATTGTTTTTCCATTTATGGACAAATGGAGCATAATTTTACAGTGAAATCACAGCTACTGGCCTTTATTTGTAGCGATGATAGCTCAGTGGTTAGCGCGGTAGGTTCGCATGCCGAAGGGCATGGGTTCAAACCCCAACAATGAGCTTGAGCTGCCGGTGAAGGAAAACATCGTGAGGAAACCATAGCATGGTGGTAGGGTACTTTCTAGTACTCGGCTGGCTAGCTACCACCCACCCTCAAGTTGAAAATCTGCCGCCAAGCATCTAACAGTGTGTTCCGGCAGCCTCACTTGAGAGCCAGTTCCATTCCAGGCTAGGTGTGCTTTACCATCTTCGACCACACCTTCACTTAACATCAGGTGAGCTGTGGTCAAACAACTAGCCTGTCAAACATAAAAAAAAATAAAAAAATTGCGGTAAATCACAATTGCTTGAATGAAACAGTCATCATCATTATCATCATCATCATCAGCCCTTCGCTGTCCACTGCTGGACGTAGGCCTCTCCCAATGCACGCCACTGAGCTCGGTCGACAGCTTTTTGCGTCCATTGCTTTCCCGCCGCTTTACGCAGGTCGTCACACCACCTGGCCGCAGGGCGCCCTACACTACGCTTGCCTGTACGCGGTCTCCACTCAAGAACTCGTCTACCCCATCGGTTATCGGTTCTTCGAGACATGTGGCCCACTGCCACTTCAGCTTACTGATTCTTTGAGCTATGTCGGATTACTTCGTTACGGATTTTATCACGCAAAGAAACTCCGAGCATATCTCTCAATAGCATAGCATAGAATGAAACTTATTCAAAATCATAAATTTATAAATCATTAATAAGTCTGATTTTATGCTAATAAATCTACTGTTTTATACAAGCAATTATGATTATTTAAATATATGACAGCCCTGTTGGTTCATTGGTAGTATGTCTGCTCTAAGAGCCGAAGGGCGTGGGTTCCATTCCCAACCATTACAAGCATTTTGTGATATAAACAAATGTTTGTTCTGATTATACTGTATTTATAATAAGTATGTATTTACAAAAAAAAACTCATTGAGTATTCTATCAGTTATCTGTCTTCCATAGCAGAAGCTTTGCTTAGTTTGGGGTCAGATGGCGCTGTGTGTAATGTCCTATGATATTTATTTATTCATTTTATTTGATTGACCAAAACAAATGCCAGTAGCTGTGATTTCACTGTAAAATTATGCTCCATTTGTCCATAAATGGAAAAAATTGATTTGTATGGACATCGAACCACCTTAAAACTAGTTTATACAAAATGCCTCTGTTAGAATTAGAAATAGAAATATTAGCATATGTAATTGATGAGTGAATCCCACTAATATTATGAAAAATTAAAAAAAAACACATCAGATCTTACTTTGGAATGCCCTTCCTACCATTATTAGACAGGCTAAGTCAATTTATATTTTTAATAATTTAGTATATAAACATTATTTATCAGCCTGCTAATCTATATATTTAGTTTATTTAGTATCTCATAATTATGTATATACGTTTATTGTATTGTTATTTTATTTACTTATTTCTTTTGTACACCAACCTTATATTTATTTACTCTTCTTTCCATCCAAAGGTTGTCTGGAAGAAATCGCTCTAGGCGATAAGACCGCCCTTATACATCATTTATTCTATTGTTTTGTTATATTATTATATCTTCTTTTTTTTTTTTTTTTTGTTTGTTGTTTGTTTCCTATTTGTATTAATTGTGATCTGTGTTTTTGGTGTATAATAAAGTTATATTCTATTCTATTCTATTCTATCAGACATGAAATCCCAAAACACACTAACATATAAATACATACCAATCTAGCGCCATCCCCACTTGTCCACACGGTCAATGCCTTTCTATTGCCCATCGGGCAACTAACGCCAAGTATCTTCGTCGTCCACAAATCAAAGGCGGGCACTTTCTTCCTGTCACTTTCTTTCCATATGAAAATGAAGAAAGCGCCATCTTTTGGCCAAAATTCGTCATTAAACAGCAACACTACTTTATCCACCACACCGATGGCTATAGCGTCTATTACTTGACGTTTTAATTGAGGCAGGGGCGGTTTAAAGAGAGAAGTATGTCTGAAAATTAAACGTCACGTCACTTTCTTTACATATTCAATGAGTATGGAAGAGAGAGAGAGAGAGAGAGACCACGAAGTAATTTAGAAGATAGAACCCTTCCTATCAGTTATCTGACTTCCATCACACAAGCTCTGCTTAGTTTGTGGCCAGATGGCGCTGTGTGTATAGTCCTACGATAAATATCGTATTTATTTATTATTTTAAATCACTCTGTCTATTGATGGAAACCGCATTAAAATCCGTTGCGTAGTTTAAAAGATCTAAGCGTACAGACGGCGGGAAGCGACTTTGTTTTATACTATGTGGAGATTTGCGACCCGCCCCGGCTTCACACGGGTGCAATGTAGATACTAATGTGGTGCATATGCATGTATTATACATATAAACCTTCCTTTTAAATCACTCTATCTATTGATGGAAACCGCATTAAAATCCGTTGCGTAGTTTAAAAGATCTAAGCGTACAGACGCCGGGCAGCGACTTTGTTTTATGTAGAAATTTTGTAGATATTACTAAATATTGTCCTTTTGGCCAGAACTGATGGCTAATGGGGCTGCAAAGTTCTCGAGTGGAGATCACGGATCGGCAAGCGCAGCGTAGGACGTCCACCCACAAGGTGGACTGACGACCTATTAAGACCGCAAGAACGCGCTGGATGCGAGCCGTTTCCAACCGGTTTTTGTGGAAATCAAATTGGGGAACCCTATGTCGATCAGTGGACGTCCTACGGCTGACGATGATGATAAAACGGGACGGTGTTAAAAGTTACATCTATAGATGATATCTCTCTCTCTCTCTCTCTCTCTCTTACACAGTTTTATGTAAAAAAAGGTTTCCAGACACATTTTTCTCTCCGCCAATGCCTTACGAGATTAGAACAACGAAATTGAGGTTACAAATTTATGTCAAAGCGATGCTAGTTTTTAAGGTTCGATTTTTACAGATAATGGTACGTAACCCTTCGTGCGCGAGTCCGACTCGCACAAGTCCAGGACATCTTTTTTTTTTATTTGTTTACAAGCTAGGTGATTGACCATAGTTAACCTGTTAAGTAACTGGCTCTTAAGCAATGCTATCGGAACACACCGTTAGGTACTTGGCGATAGATTTTCAACTTGAGAGTGGTAGCTAGCCAGCCGAGTACTAGAAAATACCCTACCACTACGCTATAGTTTCCTCACGACATTTTCCTTAACCGGCAGCTCAAGCTTATTATTAGGGTGTGAACCGACCGCGTTAACCACTGAGCTATCATCGCTACAAATCGCATCACTGCTTTGGCGCTCATTGCTTTGAGATAATCGATGGTTAGTCCAATATCCCTGTAATGTCGCTGCCTTTAAACTAGAACACAAAAAGGTTTACAGACTAGTGCTTGGCGGCAGAATATTAGATACTGCTGTAATATCAAGACAACCTCGTGCTAAAAAGATCTAAAAACCTAGTATGAAAAAACTTAAAGAGTGTATTAAGATAAATGACTTCCAAAAAGTACACTAAATAATCAGACTTAATGGCCAACTAAATGGTGTCACTATTTAAAACAAAGTGCACAGAGTTTAACAAAATTGTCCCAAAAAGTGCACGGAGTTTAACAAAATTGTCCCAAAAAGTGCACGGAGTTTAACAAAATTGTCCCAAAAAGTGCACGGAGTTTAACAAAATTGTACCAAAAGTATACGATGTTTAGCAAAATAAAAAATGATACAAAAATAATATAGTTTTTAACAAAGTAATCTCAAAGAGTACCTAGGTACACAGTTGTTAACAAAATGGTCCCAAAAAGTACATGTTGTTTAGTAAAATGATCCCAAAGACAATACTTTACTCGACGATAAATATTGCACATCGACCTTTGGAAAGAGATAATCGGCTAGTTTTGGCTTCGTATCGCGTTATCACAATCGCACACTACCTATCTGACGTTTGCCTTCGAACTCTGGACTGTTAGTGCGTCATGCTTTTTTTTTTTTTTTTTTTAATGGTTGACAGGCTAGTTGTTTGACCACAGCTCACCTGATGTTAAGTGACGGTGTGGTCGAAGATGGTAAAGCACACCTAGCCTGGAATGGAACTGGCTCTCAAGTGAGGCTGCCGGAACACACCGATAACGATAACGCTTCACCAAACGCTTCAATCAAAGATAACGCTCTAGGAAGTAGTAACTAGCCGATTATCTGTTTCCAAAGGTTGTTGTGCAATATTTATCGCCGAGTACTGTTACACGATGTTTAACAAAATAGTCCCAAAAAGTACACGACGTTTAACAAAATGGTCCCACAAAGTACACGACGTTTAACAAAACGGTCCCAAAAAGGACACGACGTTTAACAAAACGGTCCCAAAAAGTATACGACGTTTAACAAAATGGTCCCAAAAAAGTACACGGTGTTTAACAAAACGACCCCAAAAAAAGTACACGGTGTTAAACAAAACGGTCCCAAAAAAAAGAACATGATTTTTAACAAAGCGATTCCAAATACTAAACGGCGTAAAATCGTACATGCATAGCTATAACAAAGACGATCTCAAAATCATACAATAGAAAAATTCCAAAACACAATGTAGATCTACAAAACGTAAAATCACTTTTGATATGAAACCAAAAATAATATGCAATATGATACCCAAAAACGTACACTACTATCGAGCAAAGCGACCCTGAAATACACCATTTATACACTAACCAGTTTCGCTCTATCTCCAGAGAACCACACCGTTAATGCGTGTTTAGTCCCCATAGGATTGGATGCCATGGTTATTTTAGTCATCCATTTATTCTCTTCACTGACAGCCTTTTTATCAGCCTCGCTCCACCACAAGTGGAAGAATTCTCCAGGCGACCACCAAGGTCGTTCAAAATATAGGATAACCTTATCCAAAAGTCCCATCGTTAACACATCTATGGCTAAAACTTTTTCGCTTGGCAATTGAGGTGAGAAAAGTGTGGTATATCTGGAAATTTAGTGTTCATCATACTAAATTTAGTATATGTTTATGTCAACTTATCGTTTTTTTTATTATTTACTACATCAACTACTGGAACATCTTTTGTGCGTATACTGTATAAAATGTCTCATCATGTTGTATACAAATAAATTATCGTAATAGTTTTTTTTTTTATAACTGACAGGCTAGGTGTTTGACCACAGCTCACCGGATGTTAAGTGACGGTGTGGTCGATGATGGTAAAGCACACCTAGCCTGGAATGGAACTGGCTCTCGAGTGTGGCTCCCAGAACACACCGTTAGGTGCTTGGCGGCAGATTTTCAATTTGGGGGTGGTAGCTAGCCAGCCGAGTACTAGAGAGTACCCTACCACCATGCTTTCCTCCCGATGTTTTCCTTTACCGGCCAAATTTTGATGTTTTTTATGCTTACTTTTGTATTATTAAAATAATTTGTGTTGATCACACTAATTATACGAAAAAAAAAAATATTTTACGAAATCAACTCTGTTATCTTTTCACGACTGAAAACTTTTTTGCATTTGAGAATTGTTTTTTTTTAAGTAAAAATTATGAGACGAACGTGACGTCTGTTCTGATGGTAAGAAATAACGCCTGTTCATGACCATTGCAGCGATACACAGAACTTTGTGTAGCAAAACAAAGTCCAGGGCATCGCTGCTTTGGCGCTCATTACATTGAGACATTCGATGGTTAGTCTCAACAGCCCAGTAATTTCGCTGCAGTACCCTTCAAACCGGAACACAGTAATGCTTACACACTACTGCTTAGCGGCAGAATAACTGGTACTGCGGTGGTACCTACCTAGACGACCTCCTGCTAAGGAGATCTACCACCAAGTAAATTTGCTTACTTTACGGGGTGTAAGGGGAATATCGTACTTTCGAAAACGAATACAGGTGATATTGTTGTATTAGCTAGTGTCAGAGACTAACAGCCATCTATCATTAGCTGATAATTATTTTGTAGCGATGATAGCTCAGTGGTTAGCGCGGTAGGTTCGCATGCCGAAGGGCGTGGGTTCAAACCCCAACAATGAGCTTGAGCTGCCGGTGAAGGAAAACATCGTGAGGAAACCATAGCATGGTGGTAGCGTACTCTCTAGTACTCGGCTGGCTAGCTACCACACGAGAGTTGAAAATCTGCCGCCAAGCATCTAACGGTGTGTTCCGGCAGCCTCACTTGAGAGCTAGTTCCATTCCAGGCTAGGTGTGCTTTACCATCTTCGGCCACACCTTCACTTGACATCTGGCGAGCTGTGGTCAAACACCTAGCCTGTCAACCATTAAAAAAAAAAAAAAAGGTGCCGTACCCAAAGAGTAAAACGGGACCCCATTACTAAGACTTCGCTGTCCGTCTGTCTGTCTGTCTGTCCATCTGTCACCAGGCTGTATCTCATGAACCGTGATAGTTGGACAGTTGAAATTTTCACAGATAATGTATTTCTGTTGCCGATATAATATTTTATCACGTATCTACATAATAAATAATTATTTTTAGTAGTTATTTTTGGTATTTACATACCTGTCTTTCAACACTCCTATAGACATTGTGACAATGACGTTTCTCGCCGCGTAAGTGCTACCGTCTTTGACCGTCACAACCACGTTGTCTTCAGGGTTGCGAGGCCACTGTATCTGTGTGACCTCTGTATTGATCTTGATTTCTAACGATGAGTAGCCTGGCCCGTTGTTGTGCGTATTCTGAAAACGTCATAAAATTTTTATAACAAACAAAAAATGCTAAAAAATCACTAAAAAAAATTAGTTTTAAGTGCCATAAAAACTTTGAAAATTTCTCGCTTGATGATATCGAAGGACCATATGGTTTCCTCACAATGTTTTCCTTCACCGGCAACTCAAGCACATTGTTGGGAATCCACGCTCTACAGAGTGTGAGCCGACCGCGCTAACCACTAAACTATCATCGCTACCCTAACACCTTCATGTAGGTACACAATTTTAAGAATTGTGGTGTATTCTTACCAATAACAACTCGAACAGCGTCTTATATCCGTGCGTATGCCAGCTCATGTGCTGATGGCCCCCGAGTTCCCTATAATTTGACTGGGTGGTGACGTCATTCCAGCTGTTCGACGATTCATAGTTGTCAATTAGGAGGTCCAAGAAGTCAAGGTAGCCGTTTATGAAGTCAGTGTCGTTTGCCACTGAAGGATGGTCAGTCTGAATGTGTTCGCGAACTCTGAAACAAAATTTTACAAATGGTTATAGACAATAGAAAACACTTGGTGGTAGATCTCCTTAGCAGGTCGTCTAGATAGGTACCACCGCAGTATCAGTTATTCTGCCGCCAAGCAGTAGTGTGTAAACATTACTGTGTTCCGGTTTGAAGGGTACTGCAGCTAGCGAAATTACTGGGCTGTTGCGACTAACCATCGAAAGTCTCAAAGTAATGAGCGCCAAAGCAGCGATGCCCCGGACTTTGTTTTGCTACTGAAAGTTCTGTGTATCGCTGTAATCGTCATGGACATGCGTCATCTCTTACTATCAGGAGAGCGTCTCGTTCGTCTCATTACTTTTTACATAAAAAAATAGGTGTACCACGTATTCTACCGCCAAGCAGTAGTGTGTAAACATTATCTGTGTTCCGGTTTAAAGGGTACTGCAGGGTTCGTCGTTTCGTCTCATTACTTTTTACATAAAAAAAAAATAAAAAAAATAGGTGCCACCGCTGTACCAGATATTCTACCGCCAAGCAGTAGTGTGTAAACATTACTGTGTTCCGGTTTAAAGGGTACTGCAGCGTTCGTTGTTTCGTCTCATTACTTTTACATAAAAAATCCTAGCCTGTCTATGACAGAAAAAATATATGAATCCATCGACAAAACCCTATACAAAATACAAGATTTAAAATTTACCTCCTCGATAAGTACTGTCCCAAAGGCTCCGCTTCGCTTGGCGGATCCTCGACCAGTTGCAGTGCAAACCCAGTCAATTCGTTAATGATATTTTTCTTATCCGAAACACCGTCGGAGAAATGAGCGTCGAACGTTATATCTTGAGGTAGAAATGTTATATTGTTCTTTGTACCGATTTCATATATTGGAGACAATTCTGTGCCGTGGATCCTGCGGGTAATTTATATAAAGTAACTAGTTGCGCCCCGCGGTGTTACACGCTACATGTTTTCGAGATAAAAAGTAGCCTATGTGTTAATCCAGGGTCTCAGCTACCTCCGTACCAAATTTCATTAAAATCCGTTCAGTAGTTTTTGCGTGAAAGAGTCACAAACATCCATCCAATCTTTCACATCCCGCACATATTATAAATTTTGATGGATGGATGGATGTTTGTTACTCTTCCACGCAAAAACTACTGAATGGATTTGGATGAAATTTGGTATGGAGGTAGCCGAGACCCTGGATTAGAACATAGGCTACTTTTTATCCCGAAAACACCGCGGGGCGCAGCTAGTTTGTAATATTAGTGAGATGAGTGCCATTGCAGACCTTTGCTTTGGTCTTAGTGTCATTCAAAATTATCTACAAAATTTTATATAACTTGACTCTTTTCATTGATTGATTCGAATTGTCGAATTGGCGGTCAAATGCAAGCCTATTTCGAAATTTAAAAAAAATTTGTCGCTTGGTCAATAGTTCTCACCATTCAGCTCCAAGCTCCACGAGCCCGTCTCCGAAAGGCACCGTGTGGACCCTGCCCCCGAGCCGGCCCTGCGCCTCGAGCGCCAGCACCCTCCGGCCGGCCTGCGCGAGCGCGGCCGCCGCGGCGGTGCCAGCGGCGCCGAGCCCCACCACTATCGTGTCGTACGCGGCCGACATCGGAGCCCTGCTCGACGACACAGTACAAAATATAACAAGACTTCCTTACACATAGAAGGAATGCGGGTCTAACGGATTTTTTAAAATAGGTATTTGTATAAACTATTGCCATCGCCAGAGAACTAAGGTCACAGAAATAGCTCAGCGTGTTAGCAAGCTGAAGTGGCAGTACTGGACATATCTGTCGCAGAACCGATAACCGCTGGGGTAGACGTGTTCTAGAGTGGAGACCGCGAATTGGCAAACGTAGCGTAGGACTCGATGGAGTGACGATATACGTAGCACAGCTGGCGGTGGCTGGAAGCGAAAAGCCGATGATCGGGCTAAGTGGCGTGTCTTGGGAGGCCTATGTCCAGCAGTGGACTACATAAGGCTGATGATGATGATGATTGTTATCGCGCTGCGCCCGAATAAATAAATATCGTAGGACATTACACACAGCGCCATCTGACCCTAAACTAAGCAAAGCTTGTAGTATGGAAGTCAGATAACTGATAGAATACTTAAATACTTTTTTTTGGTAAATACATATAGGACACCCAGACACAGAACAAACATTTGTTTATACCACAAACTGTTAGTCCTGTGTGGGAATCGAACCCACGCCCTTCAGTTTCAGAGCCTTTTCAATACAAACAAACAAGCAAACAATCAAATCTTTCCTCTTTATAATAGTATAGATAATAATTGATTGATTCAGGTGTTACTTAGTGGAAGTTCATTTAGAATGTTCAAGGTATATATTTAGTTTATTTTCGCTTAACAGTCGTTCCAGTTATAACAGTGATGAGGACGTAAATTTAACTAATTTGATAACAACTTATTAATTAAAAACCTAATCTTACTTAATATCTAAGATTATATTTTTAAAGTTTTTGTCAAATTAGTTCTAGATATTAAGTAGGATTAAGTTTTAATTAATAAGTTGTTATCAAATTACTTAAATTTGAGTCCTCATCACTGTTGTAACTGGAACGACTGTTAAGCGGAAATAAACTAAATATATACCTTAAATATTTAGTATTGATAACGATCATAGCTATAACTGAACTCAGTTATAGCAGTACCTAACTCCATTTTTTTCTAGTGATTAAAAAATAGTTGTGTAAGAACCCTCAACAGACACGTTTTGATTTTTGGCTAACTAACTAAGATGGTAGGTGACAACAATTTATCAATGTGATAAGATTTCATGGTATCACAACACACATAAAATCTCTACATACCTAATTTACCTTTGCAATTAGGTATATTTCTATATGTGTGGTAAGAATCACTAATGATTGTGTAAATTTCTTAATTTTTTTCTAGAAAGAACTGTCCTATGATTTTTTAAGTCTTGTGAGATTTGACCAAACATGTATTGTAAACACAGTCTATCACATTTTATACTAATTTATAAAGTTTTAGCATAATTAAAAAAAGAAAAACATCCTGAGGAAAGCATAGCATGTTGGTAGGGTACTTTCTAGTACTCGGCTGGCTAGCTACCCCCCTCAAGTTGAAAATCTGCCACCAAGCATCTAACTGTGTGTACCGGCAGCCAGTTCCATTCCAGGTTAAGTGTGCTTTGCCATCTGTGCTTACCATCTTCGACCATACCATCACTTAACATCAGGTGAGCTGTGGTCAAACACCTAACTTGTCTGTATAAAGAAATTTCACATAAATCAAATGCTGTGGGCTCTTATCATGTACACTTGAAGGATGTATGTTTGAGTATTTTCATGGATCAGATAACTTATTAAGATGTGGTGCATATCCCACTTTATCATGGTCTCATCAGCAGAAGTTAGTTTACAAATTATTGTTTCATTTGTCTATCTTTATTGTGTCGAATAAATGTTATTATTATCACTAGGTAAGATAACCACAATGTTTCCTGTTTTCAGTTTCTTCTGAACATCACAATAACCTTACTCATATTTTTTTTTAACGGCTTGTTTAATGATAACTTCATTTCTATGCAACAAAATCACTAACAAACCATGCAAAAGGTCTGCACTATGTTATTTATCATATTTATTTATCAAAGCAAAAAGTAGTTTGTTTACCTAATCTAATATGCGTAAAGGAGTACTTACCGAAAACTTGTGAGAAAAACTAAATCAATGTTTAACTTACTTATTACATAAATCACTCACATATCAATCTTGTCACAATTTTGATAAGTATATAAAGAAAGTAATTTATAAACTAAGACCATAATCTTTTTAGGTTAAGTGTAGATTGTAAAACATACCTAGTAGTACGATGGGTCCAGTCAAATAATTTAGATACGAATTACAATAATGAGTAATTCTAGTTTTTTGTGGAAATAGATACTATCTTAATTTTTGCATTGATTTTTTTTAAATTAATTTGCCCTATTGGGCAGGCTTAAGCTGTAAAACTATTCTGCCTTGTCGTCGGTTTTGCAATACATGTCTTACATCTATAGTTACAGTCAAAGTCTAGTCTTAGTCAAGTCTAGTCCATGCCAGTCAAATTCAGTCATGCGTTAATAAAGTATTGACGGCTTTATTATAATCTTCGATCTTCTAAAAGTCGTGTTTCATCACATTATAATTATCATTTTCCCACAGTGCTTGTAATTCGACACTCTATGAATAAAATACCACAATTTTTATCTTGGATCTAATCAGATTTTTAAATAATATTTTTTAATAACACTAGTTTTGGAAAACAATACAATGGGACGACAGGACGACTTGACTATTTCCGCGTTCCCGCCAAAACTGATGCAAAACTCCGCAAAAAAACTAGCCGGTTTATTTGTTGAGTTTTTTTCTTTTTATGGCATTGCACTTTGTGGTTTTTGCCAGATAGAATTTAAAAAAACTTTTCTAACCTACAACTGCACACCTAAGAAAAAAAATTTCAAAAATGTGCAAAATTTCAAGCTTGTAGACCGTAGAAGATTTGTAGGTCCTCTAAGTTCTAGACCCAGTGGCTCAGGCAAAAGGGTCCAACCAAGCTCGTCGGTTTCAGCTGTACGTTGATCGATCAGTCAGTGAATCATTCAGCTTCTCTTAATTTCTCTTAATACTAGCAGACGTCTCGCGGTTTCATCCACGTGGTTCCCGTTCCCGTGAGGTTACAGGGATAAAAAGTAGCCTATGTCTACCGGGGACAGTGAATCTTCCTAACGGTGAAAGAATATTTGGAATCGGTTCAGATAGAACGTTTACCTTCTACGGTAACATGAGAAATGGGGCAAATCGCTAGTCAACTACTTAAATTATATTAAATCAACAACTTCACATAAACTTTTTAGACTAGACTAGGTTCATGGATTAAGCCAAAATAAACACAAACAATGTTGGGAGCCCCGATTTGCTTTACATAATATGTAATGAGTTTTATTGTTTCAATTTAGTAGGAAAATAGTTTAAATAATCACAATATTTATTTATTAAAATAGGCAACATCAAAGAGGATATAGTATATAAGGTTTCAAGCGAATAATTATTAAAATCTTACCCAACACCATCATTGATAACAAAATACAGCAAAATTAATATCAACGCTCTCATCTTAGAGCAGAATATCAACTAATTTGATTGACCTGTTTGCTTGGCCTTTAGAAAATGCTTAAATAGACGTGTGGGAAATAGCGCCACCATCGTGTTTTCTAATAGCAATTTTAGTTCCATTTTTATCCTGTCTACAGATTTATCATCCTATCTATCTAAACTATTAATAAGAGGAAAGATTTGATTGTTTGTTTGTTTGTATTGAATAAGCTCCGAAACTACTGGACCTTAATAATTCTTTCATTATTACCATGCTACATTATCCGTCATGGACATAGGGAATATTTTATTTAAAAAACAATTAGGGATCCGTATGGAAAATTCAATAATGTAACTCAAACTGTGAAAAATTTTAAAAAATCCTTACTTAGCATGCGCAGCGAAAACTATTGACAATAGAATAAAGTGACGTTTTGTAGAGCAAATTGACAGCTACAAATAAGTCCGCAATATCATATGTCTAACTAATACAGTTGTCATCTACATCTTGTAAAGAGGAAAGATTTAATTTTTTGTTTAAGTCAGGCCCCCTTCGTCTGGCGACAGCCCAAGCCGAGGTCCGTACCACTTTGGTGCCCTTGTGCTAGTCGTCCTTAACATTTAGGCTCGGCAACGCTCGCCACAGTCCGGTGACCGCTGTAGAGGCCATCTGCGGCCAACAGCACAAGTCATTAAAAAAAAAAATTTTTTTTGTTGTATTGAATAGGCTCCGAACGCGCACAAACACACAATTTCACGTTTATAATAGTACAAGTAAGATGAGAAAACTATATTTTATTTATGTTTACCTAACCTACCTAATTACGTATTTCTATTGTATATTAAAAACAGAAATCTCACGAATTGACTTTTAATTCATTTTAATATTGTATTTTATAATTTTATTTTATATAAGCATTTTATCATGACAGTTAAAACATTATACCTATCTACGTTTACAATCTATTTGTAACTTTCATGTACTTGATGGTAGATCTCCTTAGCAAGAGGTCGTCTAGGTAGGTGCCACCGCAGTACCAGATATTCTGCCGCCAAGCAGTAGCGTGTAAACATTACTGTGTTCCGGTTTGAAGGGTACTGCAGCTAGCGAAATTACTGGGCTGTTGAGACTAACCATAGAAAGTCGCAAAGTAATGAGCGCCAAAGCAGCGATGCCCTGACCTTTGTCGTGTTACACAAAGTTATGTGTCGCTGCAATGTTTATGAACATGCGTCATCTCTTAATTGTGATTTACCGCAAGTAAAGACCAAAATAAATGCCAGTAGCTGTGATTTAACTATAAAATTATACTCCATTTGCTCATAAATGGCAAAAATTTATTTGTATGAAAATACCATGAAAACACCTTAAATGAACTAGATTGATAACTTAGGAGTATACAAGGTGACAATGTCATGAGGTCATTTTATAAGATAAGTTAAGTGACCTTGTATATGATGTTACATAAGCTTGGGTTATAATTAATGTGTGACCACACGTCCTATTTTAAATGGGACCGTCCCTATATAAATCTATTTTTGATTGTTCATTTTCTTCTTCGATGTTGGCGTCGCGTTTTGTGTATTTGCCTATGTCACTGACAATGACATCGCGTTCGTAGTATTATATTTATCTGTTATTTATTAGAATCTGTGATAGGACAAATAATTATAATTAAAACTAAAAGGATATAATGTAAGTCGTACATCGTACAGATATTTATTTATTTATTTTTTGTTGTTGTATGTATAAACTACATGGGCTCACCGGTAGACCAGCGCTGGTCATACCACTTAGCAGCGTTGGATTTCGTACTATAATTATAGTATTTATACTACTATTTCATACTCCGTACTAGATAGTATCCATATCTAAGGAAAGTACGGGAAAATACTACTATTTCGTTACTTCGCTTATAAAAGACCAAAATAGGTAAAAATGACACCCGTTTAAAGCCAAACCATTGAGTTGTGTTGTGTTGTGCTGTCAAAAAATACTTCTTCTTCATCTTTTTTGATTTTGGCTTCGTATTTTGTGTATTTTAATTGTGAAACTTGAAAGTTTAACTTGACACTGGCAAATGCTTGGGGTGCGACGTCAAAATCTAAGAAAAAAATATGCAGCAAAAGTGGCAACTGTACCGATTTTATTCTTTCGTATACTCGCAGTATAAAAGAGATGATTACATGCTATGGCTGAAGAAAATAATAGTCAAGAACTTACATAATTTAGAAGAGAAGTAAATTATACATAAACATGTTGGTTCTATCTATTTATTGATTAATAGCTTTTTTTTAAACAATGTAAGATTTTAAAAAAAAGTGTACTATCGTCGTACTACTATTTTGATAGTCTTGTACTATATTTTTCAACGTACCCGAATCCAACCCTGCCACTTAGTATGACCAGGAGTTTTGGCGGGAACGCGAGAAGAGTCGTGTCGCTCCTTTGTATTTTTTTCCAAAACTAGTGTTTTGTCGAGTGTTTATGCATAAAATGGTGGTGTTTTATTCATAGTGCCGAATTACAAGCGCGAGTGTAGGAAAATGATATAATGTGGTGAAACATGACTTTTCGTGTTGCTTCCATAACTCCATCGAAGCTTTATAGTAAAGTTGCCACTACTTTACAAAAGCATGACTGGTCTGGACTTGACTAAGACTGCATGATGGGGCAAATAAATAAAAAATGTATGACCAGCATTATGCTGAGGTGTATACTATTTGTAACTTTTGTCTGTCTCTGTTTGTTTGTTTTTGTGCTTGTTACAGAATTAAACGTTTATTCTTTCTTTCTTATACCATAATATTATAAAGAGGAAAGATTTGTATTTTTTATGTAACGAGTAAACTTAAAAACTACTGGACCAATTACAAAATTCTTTCGCTGCTGGGAAGCTACACTATTCCCGGGTGGTACAGGCTTGAAAGTTAAACGAAAAAAAAAACAATTAAAAATGAGAAAAAGTTTGCTATAAAAGGTACTTAACGGATTACTTTTATAGGCCGTTTATTATAATTATGTTTATTTCCACGGTTTTACATGTGCGACAACTGCTGTTCTGTGCTATTCGACGGCGTGACTGTGAAACCAGCCTAAGAATACAGGGGAGTTCCCCGCAAGTTTCAAACAAAGATGTTCGAGACTTGTTGGGAATTCCCCTGTATTCTTTCAAATGAGTTGCCAAAAAGTGGCGTTCCTGGAATCTGGTTTATTTATATTCCGAATGTGGGAGAAATTTTCACTAGTCAATTTATAGTTTTTAAGTCAAAGTCCGAGGGGCCCCCTGAGCTTGGGGGCCTGGGGCACTACCCCGTCTAGCCTTCCGGTAGCGATGCCACAGCGTAGGACATTTCATACAGTGCTATCTAGTCCCAAATTAATCAAAGCTTGTAGGTACCTACTACGGGAACCAGATTACTGAAAGAATGCATACATAATTTTTTTTGTAAATTTATTTACATTATATTTTACATCGTCTTTACAGGGTTTCCCTAATGCGATGGTGCTAGTCAACATACAATATTATTATAAAAATAAAAAAAATGTCACATCAAGTAAAATTAAATTCGTAAGTCAAAATTAAAAATGTCACATCAAATGAAATTGAATTCGTAATTCTAAACAATAAAATATTCAAAAAATTAAAATTCGAAAACTACAAGTAACAATAAATTATGTCAAATTTTAGCGTGAGCCATAATAGATACATACCTACTTATGACACATACAAAACTTGGTGGCTCTTGAACCAGATATTTTACCAAATGATCAAATGCAGTCAAGCAATGGCAGTCAAGTAGTTAATATGTGTAATAATTTATTTTGCAGCTGAGAGTAGTCGGTTCGCTTCTCTTCGGCCCGAATCCACCGCACCGTGAACTGAAAAATTTACATAATATTACATTTTGAAGTTATGCAATTTGCTTATAAAGCGTGCGGTATCGCATCCATTAGTGATTTGAAATGTAGGTATGTACTTAGCTTCGAAATATTAACAACTAGCGGACGCCTGGCGGTTTCGCCCGCGTCACCCGGGGTTTTTTTTTATGGTTGACAAGCTAGGTGTTTGACCACAGCTCACCTGATGTTAAGTGAAGGTGTGGTCGAAGTTGGTAAAGCACACCTAGCCTGGAATGGAACTGGCTCTCAAGTGAGGCTGCCGGAACACACCGTTAGATGCTTGGCGGCAGATTTTCAACTTGAGGGTGGTAGCTAGCCAGTCGAGTACTAGTAAGTACCCTACCACCATGCTATGGTTTCCTCGCGATGTTTTCCTTCACCGGCAGCTCAAGCTCATTGTTGGGGGTTGAACCCACGCCCTTCGGCATGCGAACCTACCGCGCTAACCACTGAGCTATCATCGCTACAAATGTGGGATAGTGTACATTCCCAACGATGAAAGAACTTTTGAAATCGGTCCGTAGTTTTTGAGTTTATTCGTTACAAAAATACAAATTTTTTCTCTATATAATATTCGTGTAGATTAGGTATGTAAAGAAAAAAATACTTTACTGATTCCAAAACCATTTCGAAATATTACATTCCTGTAAATTTATTTCTCTCTTTTTAGCCGACTCAAATTTGCCAGTGTCAAGTAATTATATATTTTCAAGTTTCAAAAGTTAAATAAGTGCCATCGTAGCTACTTTTAGTCAAAGTCGTCTTTGTCAAGTCCAGTTCGTGTCAGTTAATTCCAGTCATGCTTTAGTAAAGTAGTGGCGACTTTACTACAAAGCTTCGATGGAGTTTTGGAAGCAACACGAAAACTCATGTTTCACCACATTATATCATTTTCCCACACTCGCGCTTGTAATTCGGCACTTTATGAATAAAACACCACCATTTTTATGCATAAACACTCGACAAAACACTAGTTTTGGAAAAAAATACAACGGAGCGACACGACTCTTCCCGCGTTCCCGCCAAAAACCACTTACTAAACATTAGATAGGTCGCATACAAACCTGTAGCAAAATGTTTGGGTTCCGTAGCCTCTCCGGCGAATAGTACTCGGGGATTCCCGGCGGAGTCCGTCAGCGGAGCCGCCAGGTCGGCGCGCGCCGTGGGGTGCTTCGGGGTGTCCACGTTATCGTATGAATAGCTACCGCGTGTAAACGGATTCGAGAACCACGAAGTCCTAGGAACAAAGAATACACTTAAATCTCCGATACGCATCGCTACCAAGTTTAGTGGTCTCGTAAAGATGCGATTTTTTTTTTAAATTGATGATAAGTCCGTAGCAGGAGGTTCTCTAGGTAGGTGCCACAGCAGTACCAGGTGTTCGACAGCCCTGTTGGTTCATTGGTAGTATGTCTGCCGAAGGTACTTTTAGCGCTCATTACTTTGAGGCGTTCGATTGTTAATCTCAACAGCCCTGTAATTTCGCTAGCTGGAGTACCCTTCGATCTGGAACACAGTAATGTTCACACACTACTGCTTGGCGGCAAAATAATAAATGAATAAATAAATATCGTAGGACATTACACACAGCGCCATCTGACTCCAAACTAAGCAAAGCTTGTGCTATCGGAGTCAGATAACTGACAGAATATTAAATACTTTTTTGTAAATACATACTTATAATACATACAGTACACCCAGACACAGAACAAACATTTGTTTTTATATCACAAAATGCTTGTCCTGGGTGGGAACCGAACCCAGGCCCCACAGCTCTTGAAGCTCACATTAGGTACACACAGCGCCATCTGACCCCAAACTAAGCAAAGCTTGTGCTATGGAAGTCAGATAACTGATAGAATACTTAAATAGTTTTTTTTTGCTAACTTTAGCATCTCGATGGGTTCCGGTATGGTTTTACTGACGCCCATAAACTTTCTCATCAGGCCCATAACCTTCGTCTTGACGACTTCATCCGGTAATGTCTCCACCTGAAAAATATAGAATTGCACTAAATATCTATGTAGATCTATAGAAATAACAATAAAATTATGTTTGTTGGTAAGCGTTTAACTTGAGGACAGCTGATCCGATTTAGCTCGTACTTTTCATTAAATCTACACCAATATTATTTGTGGAAGTTCATTTTCAATATTCAAGGTATATATCTAGTTTATTTCCGCTTAACAGTCGTTCCAGTTACAACAGTGATGAGGACTTCAATTAAACTAATTCGACACAGCTTATTAATTTTTTTATTTTTTTTATTTTTTTTTTATTATTATTATACGCTCCACAGACGCTGGGGTCCGTGACCTTTGTCAACTTTAGTTACAAAATTTTTTTTTTTTTTTTTTACAATTTTACATTACAAAAAGAGGAGAGGTTAGTAGGATCCTAATCTAAGGTTAAAGTAGGTACTAGATTGTGTGTATACCGCGAGCAGACCAGCGACCCGCAAGCAGCACCCGATCACGAGTATGACGCGTGTGCCAGCCATCGCCCTCCTCAACCATATCTGAGGGAAGAGAGCGACCCGACACACGACGCCGCCGCAAGAAGGAGCCTTCGATGGTGAGCATGAATGCTCGAGGCATACACACAATCCTTATTTCTATTTACATGAGTTTTCGTTTGAAATCGCCTCCTCCCGACTCAAGGCCTCCATCACCGCCGTGTTCCGATCTTTGATGGCCATCTGCAAGTTATATTCTTTGATGGTCTTCGGTGACGCAGCCGACGCACGACGCACGAGCTTATTAATTAAAAACCTAATCTTACTTAAAATCTAGAACTAATTTGACATTAACTTAAAAATATACTTTGAGAAAAATGTTTGTTATTTTAATTAAATTTTAAGTTTACGTCAAATTAGTTCTAGATTTTAAGTAAGATTAGGTTTTTAATTAATAAGCTGTGTCAAATTAGTTTAATTGAAGTCCTCATCACTGTTGTAACTGGAACGACTGTTAAGCGGAAATAAACTAGATATATACCTTGAACATACGAAAGATTTGTAGGTATTTTTGTATGTTTGTAACGAATAAACTCATAAACTACTGGAACGATTTCAAAAATGTTTCACCATTAGAATGCTACTTTCTCCTGGAGTAACATAGGCTATATTTGTTACTAGAATTTAATTAAAAAAGTAATGTCCAGCCGTGCGAACCCGGGACGAGCCGCTAGTAATAAATAAATATCGTAGGACACACAGCGCTATCTGACCGCAAACTAAGCAAAGCTTGTACTGTGGAAGTCAGATAACTGGTAGAATACATACTTTTTTTGTAAATACATACAGAGCGCCCACTCAGAGCAAACATTTATTTATACCACAAAATGTTTCTACTTTTTTAAATGTAAAAGTAGGAAGGGGAGCGAGACTAACTCCTGATGGTAAGAAATATTTTTTTTTACGTCGGACTTGGCATGCCTTTGTCTAAAGCGGAACGCTAGTCTCTACATAGTATAAAACAAACTCGCGTCTGTACGCTTAGATCTTTTAAACTACGCAACGGATTTTAATGCGGTTTCCATCAATAGACAGAGTGACTCAAGAGGAAGGTTTATATGTATAATACATGCATATGCACCACATTAGTATCTACATTGCACCCGTGCGAAGCCGGGGCGGGACGCTAGCCTCTACATAGTATAAAACAAAGTCGCTTCCCGCCGTCTGTACGCTTAGATCTTATAAACTACGCAACGGATTTTAGTCCAGTTTCCATCAATAGACAGAGTGATTTAAGATGCACCCGTGTGAAGCTGGGATGGGTCGCGAGTTTACTAATAAAAGACAAGTTTCTTCGTGCAATACTGACCGTTTTAGCGGCGTCTCCACAAATCCAAGCCGTTAGAGATGTGTTGGAAGACATCGGAGACGCTGGAGTATTGACTGATAACAGCCACTTGTCTTCCTCGCTCACGCCCGCCTTGTCCTCGGGCCGCCAGATGAAGAACGCGATGTCGTTTAGCGGGAACCACGCGTGCTCAAAGCGGAATATTATTTTTGCGCATAAACCTAAGGATATGGCTTCGATGGGGCGGACTTTCTGCTCCGAGAGCGGCGGAGAGAACAGGGTCTTATATCTGTTTAGAAATTTTAAAATTCATGATTTATTTATTTGTAGCATAATTATGGTTCAGTATACTGTACAGTACAGTTACAAATCAACACACAGGTCTTCTAAGTACGCTATAGTTAGTTCACATATCCGCCCGCTGGGGGCGTACAAATTATCAAATTGCAAAACTATCAAAATGTCAAATAATCAAATAATATGGTTATTATGATATGATCGTAGCGATGATAGCTCAGTGGTTAGCGCGGTGGGTTCGCATGCCGATGGGCGTGGGTTCAAACCCCAACAATGAGCTCGAGCTGCCGGTGAAGGAAAAACATCGTGAGGAAACCATAGCATGGTGGTAGGGTACTCTAGTACTCGGCTGGCTAGCTACCACACGAGAGTTGAAAATCTGCCGCCAAGCACAAGAAACAGTAGATTATGCTGATAATCTACTGTTCTATTCAAAAACCATTCATAAATTTGATTTTATGCTAATAAATAATCTACTATTTTATTCAAGCAATTGTGATTTACCGCAAATGAAGACCAAAATAAATGCCAGTAGCTGTGATTTCACTGTAAAATTATGCTCCATTTGTCCATAAACGGCAAAAATTTATTTGTATGGAAATCGAACCACCTTAATTCTTACTCTTTTTATAGTTTCATGAATATTGCTAATAAGGATACTATCCTGACCTCTCTTTAAGCACACCAACAGAGACGGTGACAATGACGTTTTTCGCTGTGTAAGTGCTGCCGTCCTTGATTGTCACAATCACGTTGTCTTCAGGGTCCTGTGGCCATTGGATCCGAGTGACTTCCGCGTTGAGCTTAATTTCCAGCGAAGGGTAGCCAGGGCCATTGTTGTAAGTGTTCTGTTAAAGAAAGAAAGAAAGAAGGAAAGAAAGAAAATGATTTTCATTTTGTAATACCACAATATAAACAAAAACAACAAACAAACAGAGAAACTGTTACAAAATAGGGGTTAGTGGGGGGTTAGGTGTTAGTTAAATCAGTTGTGATGACTCAGTGGTTACCGCTGTCGGTTCACACTCCGGAGGGCGGAGGTTCAAAACCCAACAATGAGCTTGAGCTGCCGGTGAAGGAAAACATCGTGAGGAAACCATAGCATGGTGGTAGGGTGTTTTAAACCGACTCTAAAAAGAAGGAGGTGCCCAATTTGAGTATATGTTTTTTTTGTATGTATGTTATGCGATAATTCCGCCAATTATGAATCGATTTTGATAATTCTTGTTTTGCTTGGTAGATCATACTTCAGAGGTGGTCAAATTTAATTGAAATCGTTTGAGTGGTTTTCAAAACATCAACAAAAATCTAAAAATTGTATACACCTACACTAATATAAAGAGGAAAGATTTGATTTTTTGTTTGTTTGTATTGAATAGGCTCCGAAACTACTGGACCGATCTGAATAGTTAATTTTTCCATCATTAAAATGCTACATTTTCACTGAGTGATATAGGTCATTTTGTAGCGATGATAGCTGAGTGGTTAGCGCGGTCGGTTCGCATGCCGAAGGACGTGGGTTCAAACCCCAACAATGAGCTTGAGCTGCCGGTGAAGTAAAACATCGTGAGGAAACCATAGCATGGTGGTAGCGTACTCTCTAGTACTCGGCTGGCTAGCGACCACACTCAAGCTGAAGATCTGCCGCCAAGCATCTAACGGTGTGTTCCGGCAGCCTCACTTGTGAGCCAGTTCCATTCCAGGCTAGGTGTGCTTTACCATCTTAGGCCACATCGTCACTTAACATCAGGTGAGCTGTGGTCAAACACCTAGCTTGTCAAACATTAAAAAAAAAAGTCGAGTTTTGTTTTCCCGTGCAAAGCCTGCGCGAGCTGCCAGTACGTAATAAACTGAAAATACCTACCATTAGCAGTTCGAAGAGCGTCTTATACCCATAAGTATTCCAGCTCATGGCTTGATTCCCGCCCAGGTCCTCGTACTGGGACTGCGTGGTGACGTCATTCCAGCTGTTCGCAGACTCGTATGTAAGTATGAACTGATCCAAGAACTCAAGCACGCCATCAATGAAAGCCGCGTCGTTGGCTACAGACGGATGCTTCACTTTAATGTAGTCACGAACTCTGTAATAAATAAAGGAAAATACTTATATAATTGTTTGATTCAGGCGTTACTTTGCGGAAGTTCATTTTGAATGTTTAAAATTCATAATTCATTTATTGCGTATATGGGTATAATAGATATTTAAAAAAGATTACGAGCGCCATATTCTGCCTTGCGGCGTGCAAAACTTAAAATTAACGTTAACAAGATTAAACATTACACAAAAAAAAAATATTAACTATCGTCAAATCAAAAGTAAAAAAAAAAAAATGTCAAGCAATAAAATACAATTAAATTAAATACAATTTCGTCCGAGCATAAAAAAATTAATATTAAAATATAAATTAAATAATGTCAAAATGAATTACAATATTATAAATTTCGGACAGTCTTGTTATATTTTTACCTTACTAATTTGATGAGACCAATCACACACAATTAAAATTTATCTGTCAAGTTCTCATTTACAGTACGGTATATATCTAGTTTATTTCCGCTTAACAGTCGTTCCAGTTACAACAGTGATGAGGACTTCAATTAAACTAATTTGACACAGCTTCTTAATTAAAAACCTAATCTTACTTAAAAGCTAGAACTAATTTGACATAAACTTAAAAGTATAATTTGACCAAAATTTAATTAAAATAACAAAATATCTAATAAAAATAACCGTAAGTCTTTAAATCCTCCTCTCTCTGCAGTAACCACTTGCCGACACGTGTTTCGCCTCTACACGAGGCATCCTCAGGACGTGGTGACTCTTCGAGCGCTTGGTCGAGACTAAGTAAGATTAGGTTTTTAATTAATAAGCTGTGTTTTTAAGTTATTTTATTTTGTTTAATTGAAACTAAAACTGTGGAGACGAGGCGTCCGCTGGTCTAATATAAAAGTTAGAATCACCTTCTAGAAATGTACTGGCCCAAAGGTTCAGGTTCCTCCGGCGGATCGCCGACCACCTCAAGAGTAAACTTGGTGAGGTCTTCCACGATGTCTGCTCTCCTCGAAGTGCCATCAGAGAAGTATACATTGACATCGCCGTCTTGGGGTACGATGGTTATGTTGTTCTTAATGGCCAACTCGTACGTCGATGACGACTCTGTGCCATGGATCCTTGAACATAAGGTATGTTTAGATTTTAATAGTGTTACAACTTTTTTTTTAACTTGAGGGAAATACTTTCCCTTCCGCCTTTTCAGTCGGGAAACCCCACGCAGCTCTGTCATCGTTCGCCTTACGGCAAACTCACCTACAGAGCCTCGATCACGAAAATTTCTCGAATTCGTGTCGTAAAGGTATCGAGTCCTCGATAGCACACAAACCTGTACAAATCTCATACAAATTTTTGTCGATGTAGATACGAATACTTTTTCTCATGTCGTTCGTGATTGAGGCGTTCGGGATTTGTAGCGATGACAGCTCAGTGGTTAGCGCGGTGGGTTCGCATGCCGAAGGGCGTGGGTTCAAACCCCAACAATGAGCTTGAGCTGCCGGTGAAGGAAAACATCGTGAGGAAACCACAGCATGGTGGTAGCGTACTTTCTAGTACTCGGCTGGCTAGCTACCCTCAAGTTAAAAAAATCTGCCGCCAAAATCTGACTCGATGGAGTGACGATATACGTAGGACAGCTGGCGGTGGATGGAAGCGAAAAGCCGAAGATCGGGCTGAGTGGCGTGTCTTGGGAGAGGCCTATGTCCAGCAGTGGACTAGTATAGGCTGATGATGATGATGATGATGAAATGTTTACTGCAGCGCTGCCTGGTGATTTGTCACCGTAACACCTATCTATGAACATGCACCAATCCAACCCGAACCCATTACTGAAAACTGCATAAAAATCGGACAAGTAGTTTTGGTGAAAAATGGCAACATGGATTTGCACAAACAAACATCCTCTCACCCCAAACGCATACATATACCGTCTTGGTTCCGTCGTGGATAAAAATAGTGGTGTTTTATTCATAAAGTACCGAATTACGTGCCAGCGTGGGAAAGTGATATAATGTGGTGAGACTTTTCGTGTTGCTTCTAAAACTCCATCGAAGCTTACCTATAGTAGAGTTGGCACTACTTTACATGACTGAATTTGACTGACATGGACTGGTTATGACCAAGACTACTTTTTAACTTATGAAACTTTAAAATATCAAAACACTTGACACTGGCAAATGCACAAAATTCGACGCCAAAATCAAAGAAGAAGAACTTCATACTCGCATTCTAAAACCTAAATGAGTAATTCTCACCACTCTGCTCCAAGTTCCACGAGCCCGTCACCAAAGGGGACCGTGTGGACCCTGCCCCCGAGGCGGCCCTGCGCCTCGAGCGCCAGCACCTTCCTGCCGGCCTGCGCGAGCGCGGCCGCCGCGGCGGTGCCGGCGGCGCCGAGCCCCACCACTATCGTGTCGTACGCGGCCGGCATCGGAGCCCTGCTCGACGACACGTGACCAAATAAACACCATATTATATCAAATTAATATCAGACATGTTGCACTACAGTGGCGGATTTACCAGGATGAGTAGGTTGGAGCCTAGGGAGGCAAAATTGGCTCAAAATTTGAAATTTGAGGTTTGAAGGATACTGCAGCCATCGAAAGTGTCAAAGTAATGAGCACCAAAGCAGTGATGCCCTGGACTTTGTTTTGTTACTCAGAGTTCTGTGTATCACTGACTGCAATGGTCATGGACAAGCGTTATCTCTTACCATCAGGAGAGCGTCTCGTTCGTCTCATTAAAAAAAAAAATTGTATTTTGCCTTACACAAAAAAAAGACCCGGAGCGACAGATCATTGTGAGGTCCTTTTTCTTTGAGTCCGTTTTACTAAAAAATTAGTTCGGGTGCTCGAGTGGCCGTAACATACTTGCACTAATAATGAAACCGTGCGTTCAGGGGGGGTTTTGTTAAATGCGAGGCGCGAGATACACATAATTATATGGTAAAGACATTTTCATCCCCTCATCTCGGAAAGAGTATTTTTGCTTTTCGATATCTGAGTGCAAAAGTCGTTTTTATCCGCTAGAGGATAAAGTAAATTTGAATAATGAACATCAAGCACCAAGTTTGTGAATTCAAAACATCATTAAACCTATTTACTCCTACCTCCATGTGACGAATTTATCATACAATATTTTTTAATTTGTTAAAATCTCATACTCGGAACCTCCTTGGTGTACGTTTTTTTGCATTTAGTCATTTCCTCGCTGAGGTGGGATAAAAAGTTACGTGTTGCACTCGAGTGCAAAGATTTCTCACCTCGTGCTCTTTTGATTCCCTCGCTAACGCTCAGGATTCTAATTTTTAGAATCCTTCGCTTGCTCGCTCATCAAAATTGAGCGCGCCGTTAAAAAGCAACTTTGCACTCTTGTATAACAAATAACTATTTTCTACGAGGACGCGAGGCCCCGGGCGGTAGCCCTGTTTACCACCCTAAGGCTACCACTGGTAGGACTGGTTGAAGACTTTTGTCTTAAGACATTGTGGTATTGTGATAATCAAACATCAGTGCAAATGTATTAATCACTTACCCATAACTAAAGCTAATTATAATAACACAAATGAACACTGCCGATACTTTCATATTGGTGTCAATATCACAACTAAACTGTTTGTCGCCTTTATCTACAAATGAATTAGTTTATCGTTATGATGTTTTTAAGAAAATGTTGAAGTTCACGATTACCTATCTAGTTTATTGCTGTCAGATTATTGTGGACGAGTGTTCTACAGCGGATCCACGATAGGAACTAAGCGATTGAGGTCATGGCCAACTCTAATAAGGCTTCTTTGTATTAAGACTTTGTTATAAGGAATTATCTTTTAATTATTATTTTTTATTTAAAAAGTAATGAGACGAACGAGACGCTCTCCTGATGGTAAGAGATAACTTTCTACGACCATTGCAGCGATACACAGAACTTTGAGTAACAAAACAAAGTCCAGGGCATCGCTACTTTGGCGCTCATTACTTTGAGACTTTCGATGGTTAGTCTCAGCAGCCCAGTAATTTCGCTAGCTGCAGTACCCTTCGAACCGGAACACAGTAATGTCTACACACTGCTTAGCGGCAGAATATCTGGTACTGCGGTGGTACCTACCTAGACGATCTCCTGCTAAGGAGATCTACCACCAAGTAAATCTAGTTAGTACCTAAATATGGTATGGTAGTTATTGGAACTGTATATTATTCTATTGTGTGTTATAGTGTTTGCTCAGATTCATCCGCGAAGTATTTTTTACCGGGCGGCACACTCGTGCGTGACGTCACCTGCCGGCCTCGACGGAAGACCAGCGCCGGCTGGCTGCCCGAGTGGCTGCAGTCGACATTATGCTGAGTCGAGGCCAGTTTGTGACATAAAATATATTTCAAACTTTTGTTTTTTGTTTAATTTATATATTGTACTATATACCTAAAAGTTTTCTCTTTGTTTTATGTTTATTGGTTATATTTTTATATGTATGTATTGTTAATTATGTTGAAATAATAACAAATAAATAATAAATATCGTAGGACATTACACACAGCGCCATCTGACCCCAAACTAAACAAAGCTTGTACTATGGGAGTCAGATAACTGATATAATACTTAAATACTTCTTTTTTTTTAATACATACTTATAATACATACAGTACACCCAGACACAGAACAAACATTTGGTTTTTATATAAAATGCTTGTCCTGGGTGGGAATCGAACCCACGCCCCACAGCTCTTGAAGCAGACATGCTACCAATGAGCCAACAGGGCTGTCAAAATATGTTTTATGTCCCAGATAAAGTGTTGACTATATTCATAATCATTTTTTTTTTAATGTAAAGAGTAATGAGACGAACGAGACGCACTCCTGATGGTAAGAGATAACGCCCGTCTTATCAATAAAACTGCATATCAATAAAACCAGTTATACCTTTTTTTGCTCTCTAACAAGTTCTTCTTCGTGTAACTGTAGTCTCGAACATTCGGCTTTTTAGGGTTCCGTATCCAAAAGATTAAACGGGACCCTATTACTAAGACTAAGCTGTCCGTCCGTCTGTCACCAGACTGTATCTCATGAACCGTGATAGTTAGACAGTTGAAATTTTCACAGATGATGTATTTCTGTCGCCGCTATAACAACAAATACTAAAAAATAGAATAAAACAAATATTTAAGGGGGCTCTCCCATACAACAAACGTGATTTTTTTGACGTTTTTTACTGTGTTTAGGTATAGATATTTATGACAATATTTATAGTGACTAAGTAATCTAGTATGGCCAATTAATGTTCTGATTTTATTTTTGACGAATTTTTTTGATAATGGTAATATTTAAAATGACTAAGTATGACTAATTAATATTCCAATTTTATTTTGTTATTATTTAATTTGTACTTATAATTTAAATCGCATTTAAAATTTCGCAGTCAAAGAACATTTACTAAAAAAAAATTTAAAAAAAACTTAAATTAATTCTATTTACAAATAAATTTATAAACATTAATATTAATTATTTATTTATAATGTATAAATTTTGTAAATTCCGTAGTTAACATTATTTAAATACTTTGATTAAAATTGTTTGCCATACCCTAATTTTATTTACAATATATGTGCTAGGACAACATTGTTAAATTTATAAGCAGAAACACCTGTACGTATCGCACGCATAATCTAATACTGACCGATTAGGAGTTAGGTCAAAAATGAGTTACGTATAGACGCAGGCTTCTTTTAATGCCATCTATGATATGAATTTGGAAAAACATCAAAATTGCGTCAATAGAGCACCTTTAAACAATATCGGTCTTTTTCATTTTTATGTGTTTCTCACGCAGTCTTTGTTCAAACACCGACTGATGTCAGTTTGTGTCGGACGCTGTTAATGTGAAGTTGCCGTTGTTTAATTGAACCTAGACCGAATCCGAGTTGAGTGTATTTTCTACAAAAATAAATAGTAAGTTTTATAAGTTGATTTACTAATAAACAGACTAAAACATATTATGTTGCAATAAAGTATTGAGTATGAGTGTAATGGTACGGAACCCTTTGTGCGCGAGTCAGACTCGCACTTGGCGGGTTTTTTTATTATCGAACCACGTAGGTACATTCACCAAAGTAGCGAACGTTCCCGTCGTAAGTACAACAAAATATTTTACGTAAAATGATTTGGATATTTTTCAGATAAAATTGATTGATTCGGGCGTTATTTTGCAGAAGTATTCAAAAGTTATATTTTTAGTGCATTTCGATTACAACAGTGACAAAGATTTGATTTAGTTAAATTATAAATTAATAATACTTTACATTTGTTTTTATTCTACTTTTTTTTTGGACAAGCGTTATCACTTCCTACCAGCATACATAGCGTCGCGTTCGTCTTATTACGTTTTATAAAAAAAAAAAAATTGACACGCCAAGAAAAATGTACCTACATTACTAGAGAGTGTTAACACCCGAACATGAAAACCTGAATCTAATAACTCCTTCCTGCGGTCGGTACCTTATGTACGCAAATACAACGGGCAACTAATAAACTCGATCATTAGATAGATATAGATAGATATAATATAACTCTTTATTGTGCACATCATAAATAGAAAAGAGTACAGAGAACAAAAAACATTATTAACTAGTAACACAAGTGGCGGCCTTATCGCTAACAGCGATCTCTTCCAGGCAACCAAGAAAAGAAAAATACGATAGAAAACATAAGAAACAGACGGAACAGAACGGAGAGACGGAAACAGACCTCATTAGTATGAGGATAACGCAATATTTTGTTATTTCCTTTTAAACAGAGACAATATATTATTGACATGTAGTTGTAATTAATTATTGTTTTTTTTTCGTGTGTCATTTTTGTTATGTTGACAATGTGTTTTTTTTTTTGTATTAACATATTTTAATATTGTAATTTTTTTTTATACATTGTCATTTGTGTTGTATTTTATTCATTGACATGTGATCAGTGTTTTAAAACTCATTTATTGAAATATTTGAAATTTTGAATTGACTTTTTTTTTTGACATTGGCGTTATCAATTAAATATTTGTATTTGTATTATGACAATAAAAACTACACTACTTGGTGACAGATCTCCTTAGCAGGAGGTCATCTAGGTAGGTACCACCGCAGTACCAGTTATTCTGCCGCCAAGCAGTAGTGTGTAAACATTACTGTGTTCAGGTTTGAAGGGTACTGCAGCTAGCGAAATTACTGGGCTGTTGAGACTAACCATCGCAAGTCTCAAAGTAATGAGCACCAAAGCAGTGATGCCTTGGACTTTGTTTTGTTACTCAGAGTTCTGTGTATCACTGCAATGGTCATGGACAAGCGTTATCTCTTACCATCAGGAGAGCGTCTCGTTCGTCTCATTATTTTTCACACAAAAAAAAACTATTTACGGGAAATACACACGAAACCAGAAGTCATTTATTTACATTCCCTTAGAACGTTGTCAATCTAAAAAAAATTACCATAGGTACCTATATTTATTCAACCAATAAACCAATAAAAAATAAATTACATTTTTTTTTAATTGTAATTGGCTCACCTCAGCATAATGCTGGCCATACTAAGCGGTATGACCAGCACTGGTCTTCCGGTGAGCCCTTGTAGTTGAAACCCAAAAATGTTTGTGTAAAACCAAAGCGTGTGTGTACCTACATACAAACACACTCACAAAATTTCGCCTTTATAATATTAGTGTTATTTATGTTTAATTTCTCTCGGGTGTAATCTAGTAAATATTAGGTAAATTTATAAGTATCTAACCTGTAGGAGGAAACAGCCAAATCAAGCCAATCGAGTTCTTATACCTACGCGTCCGTCAGAAACAAGTCGCGCGCAGCACTTAGGTACGACTGGGTAAATCATAAAGTTACTTCGTAAAATTGAAATCTTTGATTCTATTGGCTGCTATTGCTACCAACCAAACTAAGTGTTGAATAATTAACGTCCGTAAAACTAGTTCTGGAATGGCGAGTCTCGTGAAATCGAGGGGCTAGAAGAGATATGAAAGTACGTTTTTCTAAACTATATTTTACTAGCTGCGCCCCGCGGCAGTGGCGGCCTTAGGGGGTGGCAAGCAGGGCTACCACCCGGGGCCTCGCGTCCTTTTTAGAAAAAAGCCTTTACCATATATGTATCTCGCGCCTCGCACTTTACAAAACCCGGTGAAGGAAAAACATCGTGAGGAAACCATAGCATGGTGGTAGCGTACTTTAGTACTCGGCTGGCTAGCTACCACACGAGAGTTGAAAATCTGCCGCCAAGCACCTAACGGTGTGTTCCGGCGGCCTCACTTGAGAGCCAGTTCCATTCCAGGCTAGGTGTGATTTACCATGTTCGACCACACCGCCACTTAACACCAGGTGAGCTGTGGTCAAACACCTAGCCTGTCAACCATAAAAAAAAGGGGCAAAAAAACAAAACACATAAAAATATTCAATTTTATTATAACCAATAATTGAGCACAAAAAATTTAATATTACATTGTTGTATACATAAAATGCCGCTATGCTAGAAATGAACGCTAATCGAAATATTACATTACTGTACATGATTTTTCCGTTTAAAACTCTTTAAACTATGAGACGGGGTTTATTTTAATAAAATACATAAAATAAATTTGACTTTCAATTAACCTCTAATGACGTCATGTCCTTGGCTGTATAAGGATTCTTTCAGTGCCTAAAAAAGTACATATTTTACATATTCAGCCAATGTTATGACGTCATAACTATAAAAAGTTTGAAAATGTATTAGAATTAAACTACCGCATAGAAAGCCAAAATATTCAAATTAGTTTCATAAAATAAAGTTTACTATCAGTAAAAAATATAAAATAAATACAAAAAAAAAACTTTACATACCGAATTGCGTGCTACTGTTTTATCCAAGCAATTGCAAAATCCTAGCGGCCCGAATGATATAATTCAGCCGTAGCGTTTGTTACAACATTTAATAAACTGGCTATTAGCCAGCCAGTTTATTAAATGTGTTTTAAAAATGCTTAGGCCATTCGTACGATAATGACCATGCGACAGAAATAAAAAAGATGAACCTACCATCCTACCTACTAAAATTAAATGTAACTTAAATAACATACGACCATACTATCACAAGTACATAAACTGTACAAAATTATTTACAAGACAATAAAAAATAATATTTTGATAATAATTGCCATAAAATTTTAATTTTTCATTCCTTATGTTTGTATAACTACAATCTTTATAATATTAAAATAGTGCGGACCGCTGTTGGGCGGCGATTGCATGCGGGCCGCGAGCGTGGAAAGTTGGCAGCTGTCAAGTAGCAACTTCGATCTTTTAGCTTTTTTTTATTACGAACACGTCCGCGTATGATCACCAACTCGCCTGATGTGGTCTGTGTGGTCGAAGATGAAGCACGCAGATACCTTTACACTCTGATCTTGATTATAGTTCATATTGCGGGCCGCGTGAGTGTGCAGAAGGATGCCACGTAATCAGTGTGAACTTCCTGAAAAAGATATTGCGGGCCGCAGTTGGACGGCGAGTTGCATGCGGGCCGCAAGTGAAACTTGTCCATATGTTTAAGAGGGCGGTTGCCACGTGACCGCTCCGATCTTTCTGTTGATCTCGCTGAGTATGAGAGCGCATCGCGCGATCTGTGCGGGCCGTAGTTGAGGCGGGGGGTCGCGCGCGCTGCGCTCGGCGCTTGCGGGCCGCGGCGCGCGGGCCGCTCGCCTCAGGGCCCGCCGCCGCCTAGCGCGGGCCGTAGCTATAACACAAAATACTATACAGTATAATTTTATTGTACATAAAAAAACTTGTATACCTGTCTTTTCGGTACCTACAGGTATTATCGTGGGAAACAGCATAAGGCCAAAGCAAAAAACTCAAATGTCAGCCACAGATGAGGTTATGTAACTGAGGATAAATAAAGATACAATAACCAGTCAAGTGCGAGTCGGACTCGCACACGGAGGGTTCCGTACCATTATCTATAATAAACGGCGAAAACCTCTTTTATTGTATGGGAGTTTTATTAATTTTTTTTTAATAAAACTCCCATAATTATTATTTTTTTTTTTATTAATTACATTTAAAGAGAACATAAAACTTAATATTCTGTGAATAGTTAAAGCGTCTACCTGTCACCGTTATTAGTATCGAGCAAGAAACGGTAAAAAAATCAAGTTTGTTGTATGGGAGCCTCCCTTAAATATTTATTTTATTTTATTTTTAGTATTTGTTGTTATAGCGGCAATAGAAATACATCATCTGTGAAAATTTCAACTGTCTAGCTATCACCGTTCTTGAGATACAGCCTGGTGACAGACGGACGGACGGACAGCGAAGTCTCAGTAATAGGGTCCCGTTTTTACCCTTTGAGTACGGAACCCTAAAAAATTGTTCTACAGCTTTTTTTATGTCATACAAAAATCTAAGTGGCTAAACCAAATATTGCGTTGATATGATCCTATATACAGTATGACTGGTGAGACACCTACGATACTCGAGAACGTGATATTTAGCGATCATATAGGAAGAAAAAAAATAACATTAAATATATTTTTTTTATGTTTGACATGCTAGGTGTTTGACCGCAGCTCACCTGATGTTAAGTGACGGTGCGGTCGAAGATGGTGAAGCACACCTAGCCTGGAATGGAACTGGCTCTCAAGTGACGCTGCCTGAACACACTGTTAGATGCTTAACGGCAGATTTTCAACTTGAAGGTGGTAGCTACCCAGCCGAGTACTAGAAAACCCCCAACACCAAGATATGTTTTCCTTCATTGGCAGCTTAGCATTCTTGGAGTTTGAACCGACCGCGTTAACCACTGAGCTATCATCGCTACTCTTCATACTGTTGATGCTAGTGGTTCTCATAGTACAAGCTTTGCTTAGTTTGGGGCTAGGTAGTGCTGTATGAAAATGTCCTCCAATATTTATTTTTCCAAATTTTTTTTTTTTTTTTTTAGTATTCTATCAGTTATCTGTCTTCCATAGTACAAGCTTTGCTTAGTTTGAGGTCAGATGGCGCTGTGTGTAATGTCCTATGATATTTATTTTATTTATTTATTTACATAACAAAGTATTAATGATGTAGCATACCAGATTCTTTATCTTTGCCTTTGTAATCTTCATCCAATGATCTCGATAGGGACCTTTTCTTTGGCGACTGAAACACAAACATTTCTTGATTGAAAAGTTGCTCACACATCCACGTTTAGTTTTTGTTGAAAGTAGGGTACAATGTACCAGACAGTAAGTTGGTACAAACTTGTACCCAACTTGTACTTGCTGTCAGGTACTTAAAAATGAATGGAGAAGTTGTGACTTGCCTAGTGTAACTGAACGTGTTATATGGCCAATAAATTAAATAAATACAGGTTGAAACGGTTAACATGTATTGCAGACTTCGCTAAATGAAATTTTTAATTGATAAATTATTATTGTCAAATTAGATAATTTTAAGTCCTCATCACTGTTGTAACTGAAACAACTGTTAAGCGGAAAGAAACTAAATATATATCTTGATTATTCTTAAGTAAAATGACAGTTTTCATAGTGCAACTGTGTAAAAATAATACTACAAGAAACAAGAATTTGACCGCCAGCGGCCTAGAGCCTCGCTCCAGTACTTCAGGGAGCTGGGTTGGCTCGGGTAGACGCTGGCAGGGGGAAATGCACAATACACCCCAAGCACGTCAGTGCAGGACTCATCGCCCCCACTTCAAATAAGAATTTGACCACAATTTTTGCATCCTCGCAAATTGCTTTTAGGCAGCGCGATATCTAGTCGGCAGTAGCGGCCTTAGAGGGTGGCAAGCTGGGCAACCGCCCAGAGGCCTCGCGTCCTCGTAGAAAAAATATCTTTACCATATATGTACGTGTATCTCGCGCCTTTCAATTAACAAAACCCCCCCTGAACGCACGGTCTCATTATTAGTGCAAGCATGTTACGGCCACTCGAGCACTCGAACTAATTTTTTAGTAAAACGGACTAAAAGAAAAAGGGCCTCACAATGATCTGTCGCCCCGGGCCTCGCAACAACTAAGGCCGCCGCTGCTAGTCGGAGCACGCGCGGACACCCATCAATAATCTAAGATGTAATTATTACATACTCGTCTTTGGACTTGTTTCTGATAATGTTGCGCGTCATAGAACTGCGGCTGTGAGCGGCGTACACGACCCGTCCGCCGCTTCATGTCCTCGACGGCAGGTAGGCTATCGGCCCCGCGCCGAGACAGAAAAAATGTATGCCCGCATTTACAAGATTTCGAGGCTACGGCAACCTGAAATACTCATTTAGTCACCAACAAAGAAATTCAACTCGGGGGTTTTAGCCAAAAACTGTTGAGCATTAAGAACTTACCTGCATTTCACATTTTGGGCAACTTTTGGCAATCATTTTATTTTTACCCATTATTATGATTTTATATAAATGCTTAAAACATTTAGAAATAGATACCAAATGCAGAATAGATTGGAAAATGGAAATGGAAAGGCTTCAAAAGCAAATTAGCAAAATAAGCAAACAAACAAAGCTGTTTTTATTTTTTTCTTTGGTTTTGGCGTCGTATCTTGAGTAATTGCCAGTGTCAAGTGTTTCATATTTGCAAGTTTAAAAAGTTAATGCCCTCGTAGCTAAAGTTATAATCAAAGTCCAGTCTTGATCATGTCTAGTCCGTGTCAGTCAAGTCCAGACATGCTTAGGTAAAGTAGTGGTGACTTTACTAAAGCTTCGATGGAGTTTTGGAAGCAACACGAAAAGTCATGTTTCACCGCATTATATCATTATCCCACACTCGCGCTTGTGATTCGACACTAAAACACAAGTTTTGGAAAAAAATACGATGGGGGAACCTTTCATCAAATCGTCTGAGGGGTCACACGACTCTTCCCGCGTTCCCACCAATACTCGGCATCTTTTCATTTTTTTTTTTTTTATTAATTTGCCCCTTCGGGCAGGCTAAAGCTATAGAGCCATACTGCCTTGTCTTAAGTGTTATTTCTGCTGTATCTTAACTATAGTTATCGTCAAAGTCGTCTTTGTCAAGTCCAGTTCGTGTCAGTTAATTCCAGTCATGCTTTAGTAAAGTAGTGGCAACTTTACTACAAAGCTTCGATGGAGTTTTGGAAGCAACACGAAAACTCATGTTTCACCACATTATATCATTTTCCCACACTCGCGCTTGTAATTCGGCACTTTATGAATAAAACACCACCATTTTTATGCATAAACACTCGACAAAACACTAGTTTTGGAAAAAAAATACAACGGAGCGACACGACTCTTCCCGCGTTCCCGCCAAAACTCCCGGCATCTTTTCAATTATCACTGTCACTCTTAAACGTTTGGTTCTTCTTTGTTTTTGGCATAGTACCTTGTATATTAGCCAGTATCAAATGTTTCTACATATTTTTCAAGTATGTTTCTCACATTTACGTGCGTTACTTGGCATTTTACGAATTTTCATGAATAAAATACTACTATTTACATAAACTCGAAAACAAGACACATGAAAAAAAGACAATGTAATGTGGCGAAATGACTTTCCCGTGTTCCCGCCAAAACTGCTGGCTCGCTGGCTGGTTGGCCTTGATTGTTTACGTTTTCTTTCGGAAGTACTTCACAAGTTCATATTCTTATATATATCAAAATAATGAATTAAAATTAAACACATATCAATGGGCCGTTTCATAATTAAAATTGTCACGAGGAAAATCCATCGAGCCAGTTAGATGACGACGTATCAATGGATCCAACTAGCAGCCTTAACGACTATTACATGTGTGTTTGTGGCAAAAGATTGCGACATAAAAGTGTTTTAATTAGACATTTAGCTAGCTGTTCTAGTCAGAACAAAACAGTAGTATGTCGCTGGTGCAAACTCGAGTTCAAAAATCGTGGAAACCTGATAAATCATGCGTATCACATGCATGGAGCTATAAAGTATGTATCGTAAATATTATGATGTTTTATTTATTATTATTGATGTTCAAGTCTGACATTAAACAATTCAAAATCAAAATGTATTTATATGCTAAGTGCAGGTGTCAAAGTGTTGGTACGTAAATAAAAAGTCGCTTAAACCATACTTAACCCAGTATTGGGTGTACAAAAATTAGATACAATTGTTACTTAATTGTTGTTTAAATTCACACTGCTTATAACAAATATGGTCATAAGCGTTTCCGCTGTTATCTTTATTCTTGAATACAGCTATCAATAATAACATCTGAAAAAGTGTAAATTTTTGTTGCACAGAAAACAGGCGAAAGCTCATTAGTTCTACAGTTTCGCCTATTACAAAACCAAACAGAAATAGGTACATAGTTGTATTTTTGTCCAATCACACTACCAAATTGTGTATTATGGTTATAGTAGGCCATGTATAATTTGTGTATCTTCCCATATTTTTTAAATTGCACATCTTAGTGCTTAGTTTATGTATGTACATTGATGCTGTACTTGTTATTAAATTGTAGTGATAGTGAGCGCTGATCGCAATGGATACCAATAAATATTCTATATTTTTTCTAATCAAATTTCAAGAGCTTTTTCCCTGAAGCAAATGTCACTCTGGTGACTTCTATAGTATAATTTGACAGCCCTGTTGGTTCATTGGTAGCATGTCTGCTTCGAGAGCTGAAGGGTGTGGGTTCGATTCCCACTCAGGACTAACATTTGTGTGACTAATAGTGATGTTTGTTCTGTGTCTGAGTGTACTGTATGCATTATAAGTATGTATTTACAAAAAATAAGTATTTAAGTATTCTGTCAGCTGTCTGGTTCCCATAGTACAAGCTTTGCTTAGTTTGGGGGTAAGCTGTGTTAAATGTCCTCCAATAAAAAAAAAATGAAGTTTATATAAATTATGCACAATTTAAATTCTATGACTTAGATTATAAAGCATTCTCGCTGCATCCGAGAAATGCTCAACCAGAATGCTGTTATAGTAACCAACCTGGGAGACCTGTTGATTGTTTGTTTAGGATAGTTGCTCTAATCGATTAATTCCGAGCATACACCGTAATAATGTGGTGTCATCCATAACATTACAGACCGGGCAGATTGGGATAATGGTTCCTATTAAATTGGAAAATATATTTCATGGAATGTGCCCGGTACTAAATCTTAATACTACTACTAGACTGTGAAAGTCTTATGTGTTGCATTTGATGAATTCGTTTTAATTCTTGATTAAAACAACTGTTAATTATTTAATAATATATTTCGATAAACCAGTCCTCGTTTCTCTCATCCATTCTTCACGTCCGCCGCGAGTGTGTCCAGTCACATTAAAGTCTCTTCCACGAACTTTTCCTTCGTGTTGTCACACAAAATATTATGAGACTAAACAGTTTTAACTAGATAAACCTCATAGGTTATTATACACCAATTTAGCTAACTTGAAAACCAATATTTAATTAAAACTATAACACAAATAATGCTGTCTCTAACATATGTCACAAGTATATGTGATTTATGGGCATGCCTATCATGTCCACAGAGGCTTTGCACTTGGATATAATCACCATTAACACCTCATCCATCTTGTAAAAAAAGGAAATAAGCAAAGCAAAACCCCATTTTAATGCTTACACGATACTTGAAAGAGTACTAGGTAGGTGTACCTCAACTTCCTCATTTCTATCTTACATCTGACAGCTGAGAAGTAAGATCAATACCCAACTGTTTTTCTTCTAGCAACACTTGTTAGCCAGACTGACAATGTTAGTCACTACTGTTACAATTAACCAAATGTATTGATTTGTGTATTATCCTTGATCAGTTAAATTTAAATGAAGTGACAAATGAGAGAGTTAAATTATTATTTTGTTGTTATTAATATGTGAAAAGAAATTTTTTATTGCAGCAATTTAAAATATAAAATACACAGCCACTATGGTTAGTGATTTAGATATTATGAAACCTCCTATCACAACAGTAGTGCCTAAAAGGTAGGTCCGGTGCTAGTTAATAATATATTTTAGAATAGAATACAACTTTATTGCACATACATACATTATACACAATATACAACATACATACATTACTACCTTTGAATATATGTATAAAATTACTAAATACTGGGCTGTTGAGACTAACCATCGAAAGTCTCAAAGTAATGAGCGCCAAAGCAGTGATGCCCCGGACTTTGTTTTGTTACTCAAAGTTCTGTGTATGGCTGCAATGGTCATGGACAGGCATTATCTCTTACCATCAGGAGAGTGTCTTGTTTGTCACAATACATTTTAAATAAATTAGAGATTATAACATACAAAATTAAACATGAAATATAAAAAAGAGATCTATAAAGAATAAAAGCGCTTGGTCGAGACTGAGTAATCCGATTCGACAGCAGTGCTTTATATACTACTAGCGGACGCCTCGCGGTTTCACCTGCGTGGTTTCCGTTCCTGTGGGAATACAGGGATATAAAGTAGCCTATGTCACCCGGAGGTAGTGTAGCTTCCCAACGGTAAAAGAATTTTTGAAATCGGTCCAGTAGTTTCAGAGCCTATTCATTACAAACAAACAATCAAATCTTTTAGTATAGATTTGACGCTGCCGCCCGCGCCTGCACCTGCTCATTAAAGCATCGCAGTAATGGCGAAGTGACATCTTGTATATTTGTTACAGACCAAGGAAAGCCGAATTCAAATGCGACGTCTGCGACGCCAGGTTCACGGAGAAATGGAAAATAAAATTCCACGTCCGTCAAGACCACTTCAACCTGTGGGCTAGAATTCCCCACGCCACCGCGAAACGCGTCAACCAAGTCTGGTTCGAGAAAGTTCTCAACACAAACCATATCATGGAAATCAAAAAGACCGGAGACAGCAGACTCATCATGAGGCCCACACCACCGAATGCGGACCTCAAAATTCACAACATAGACAAAAGGGTAGACCTCCGTCAACAATACCCCATAAAGCGGAACCCAGAAGACGTACGCTGCAAAATATGTGGTAAAACGTTCCGGAAAGTTGTATTAAAAAAACATATGGATGAGATACATTTCAATCTGACCAAACACAAGTGCAATAATTGTAACATGACATTTAAACGGTCATATATATATTTGCAGCATATATGTAATAAAAATAAGAAAAGGAAGGTCAGGGGAGTGAGACATGTTCAGGATAGTGAAATTAGAATAGCCAGCGTTGGCAGTTTATGTCCCGTGAAAATAGACGACAAGAAACATTAAATAGGAATCATCATCATCATTTCAGCCGTGGGACGTCCACTGCTAGACATAGGGCCGCCTTACACGTTCAATCATGATCACGATCCGCGATCCGCGATCATGATTTCAAAATTTCTAGATATTATGCGATCCGGAGCATCAGTCCGTCAATCCGGTTCGTACACGATCAGTCTGGATCGCGATCATTGATCGCGGATCGCGCGGAACGTGTACGGGCTGCCATAGGCCTCCCCCATTGATTTCCATAAAGACCGGTTGGAAGCGGCTCGCATCCAGCGCGTTCCTGTGGTCTTTATTAGGTCGTCTGACCACCTTGTGGGTGGACGTCCTACGCTGTGCTTGCCGGTCCGTGGTCTCCACTCCAGAACTTTTCAGCCTCATCGGCCATCAGTTCTTCGTGCTATGTGCCCTGCCCACTGCCACTTCAACTCGCTAATCCGTTGGGCCATGTCGGTAACTTTGCTTCGTCTACGCATGCCATCTAAACCTAAAAGGCATGATGACAGTAATTAAAAATCACTAAAATGATGTATTTATTTTAATGAAACTCGAGTCATGGAGTGCGAAATATGCATTTACTTTTTTATTAAGAGCAAGATTAATTCTTAAATTAATAAAATAAAACTACAAAACACGAAAGTCCGCCATTTTATGTTGAACACCAATCAGAGTGAATGACGTCACTTATGCGTTAACAAAATTTGTTAACTTAAGTGACGTTAATAACATAAAAGGAGTTTTAAATGATGTTTGATGATGATGATGTGATTTTAGAATTCAGATTAAATTTAATGCCACAAAATAACTAAATAATTTAATGAGTGTCATTGGTAACGTCTAGTGTTTACGTTTTCTTTATGCAAGCGTGACGTCACTAGCGTCGCTATGACACTGGAAGCGTTTTGTTGCGAATTTAAAATCAAGAAACTTAAAGGACATTTTTTTTCCTACTTAACCTTTAACTGAACTTAACAATAAATAAAACGTAAGAAATAAAGTAGGTGCGACAGAAATATGAAATGGTTCAAATATTTACAAGATATTATTTATATTTGTTGTAACATTTTGCCTTCACCTAAAGGGACCTTTAGGTATAGGCCCCCACTGCGCTACGCCACTGGTACCACATAATCTTGCTATAATTGAAAACCTGTGGAAAACCTGTGTCACAAAGTATTTTCCCGCAGCAAAAAAAAAAGGTTTAACTCCGAGTAACAATATAAATGAGATTCCAAGACAATTTAAAACAAAAAGCAATGGATTGGGCTGAGTGTTGCCTTGTGCCTTATAGAATAATTGTAAAAGTTTGTATGTGTTACTTCTTTATGCTGAAACATATTAGAATTAGAATGGAAACCTTAACGATAGAGATGCTTTCATAATCGCACACCTAGATCTAAAGGGAGCTAACTCGAAAATCTCGTTTTGTTAGTTATGCACACCATGGAATTTCCTATGTCAATATCTACCGACCAATAAAACAGATTTAAAAATATCTTCACTACTTGACGCCAAATGACGCCAAATGCCCCTTTTGTTAAACGAGCGAGTGTGCTCCAACCTCCAACCCCGACTAAAACAGGTACATTGCTAGTTTCAACCAGAATCACAAGCGGAGCGCGCGTGTCAGTCGAAAACAAATTGGAGATATTTTGAATTGCAACCGTATTGTTAAAATTTTGATTGGAATAATTTTTAGTTGTCGCTATTTTGATGGTTAGTGCTGAGTTAACAACATTTTGATACAACAACATTATAACATTTTAAGTTTGTTGCCCCTTCAAAAGAGAGCCAACTAAAAACGTAATTCATCAACATGGGCTTAACTAAAAATAATAAAACAAATATACATATTTTATTAAGCAATAGAGAAATAACTTCAAAAATCCAATTTTCAGTCCAAAAACATGGTTAAAACAAGACTCCTACTCCTATCTTTGTTCTATCTGCATATAAAATATATAAATCTAAACAAAAAAGTCCTGCAGTGCACAGGGAAACAGTAATCAGTTTTTCGTCTTTTGCCAAAAAATGTGTTTTATTAAGTTAATCGCTGTTTAGATCTAGGGGTGCGATATGACAAGCTAAAATTGTAGAATATAATACCCAAATTAGAAAACGAGGCCTTAAGTTTGATGTGCGTTATGGACTCTAATTTAATTTACAAAACAGAGGAACCTTTTACTTAGATAAAATAATATTTTTTTAATTTCATGTATAATTTTATTTATCAGTTATGTAATTATCATTGTATGTACCCAATCTAATTTTGTGTCTTATATGATACTCTGTGATAATAAACTTGTGCGATTGATTTGTTTAGTATATTTCTTTTGTTTTACTTTTACGACTAGGTTTCCTATTAAGTAAGAACTTATATACCCAGCAGTGGGATAAAGAAGGCTGTGGATGATGATGATGATGAAGAACTTATATAATTTATTTATTAATTCAGATGGAATAGCACGACAGAAAATTTTCTATTCCAAAATGGACCAGCGCCCCTGGTGGGCACAAACAAAAGCAAAATGCTATAATTTTTCCTAAATTTTGGCATAGAAAAAAAAAATTAAATTTTCAGATTGTTTACAAGATTTTGTATACATATTTATACAGAGCATAGCTCGCTCGTCCAGGTAATAGTTCATATGATCATTATCAACAATTAAACGACATAATTGAAGTTCGCACTTCGGACTCTACTGAAAACTAGAGCTACTGAGGAGAGTTTTGGCGGGAACGCGGGAAAAGTCGTGTCGCTCCGTTGTATTTTTTTCCAAAACTAGTGTTTTGTCGCGTTTTTATGTATAAAAATGGTGGTGTTTTATTCATAAAGTGCCGAATTACAAGCGCGAGTGTGGGAAAATGATATAATGTGGTGAAACATGAGTTTTCGTGTTGCTTCCAAAACTCCATCAAAGCTTTATAATAAAGTTGCCACTACTTTACTAAAGCATGACTGGAATTAACTGACACGAACTGGACTTGACAAAGACGACTTCGACTATAATTATAGCTAAGATACAGCAGAAATAACACTTAAGAGAAGGCAGTATGGCTTTATAGCTTTAGCCTGCCCGAAAAGGCAAATTACCAAAAAAAAAATAGATTACTGACCAAGTGAAAAAGGTTTTGGCGGGAACGCGGGAAGAGTCGTGTCGCTTCGTTGTATTTTTTTCCAAAACTAGTGTTTTGTCGAGTGTTTATGCATAAAAATGGTGGTGTTTTATTCATAAAGTGCCGAATTACAAGCGCGAGTGTGGGAAAATGATATAATGTGGTGAAACATGAGTTTTCGTGTTGCTTCCAAAACTCCATCGAAGCTTTATAGTAAAGTTGCCACTACTTTACTAAAGCATGACTGGCACGAACTGACACGAACTGGACTTGACTAAGACGACTTTGACGATAACCATAGTTAAGATACAGCAGAAATAACACTGAAGACGAGGCAGTATGGCTTTATAGCTTTAGCCTGCCCGAAAGGGCAAATTAACGAAAAAAAAAAAAAACCAAGTGAAAAAATTGTCTTTGATAAATGTCAAGAACTTAGCACGAAATGTACCAAAAGAAACAACTCTAATGTGAACAGACACAGTGACAACAGAAGGCACGTGCTAGACGTGTTGGTCCTTATTAGCGCTGGCGGTGGTTTACATTTATGTGTCTATTTCGAACCGCGTAACAAAACGCTAATAAAATCAATGTTTGTTTATATTTCGTATAATTTGTAAATAGATAAATTTAACAAATAATTATGAATAAAAAGAAACCGAAAAGTACTTTTGTTATTGACAATGTTTGTCGGGTTTGTCTCAATTCTACAAAACATCTATTACCAATGTCGAATAAGCACACAAAATTGTATAAAAGCCTAGTCGACGAAGTAAGGTCTACTTTTGTATTTTTAATCAAATTTTATGTGATAAACTTGCATTGTACCCTAGTTTCACTGAATCTATTGGTGTAAAAGGATCTAATACATAAATAACATTGAATTATGTTCACATCTCACGCAGAAGTTTCGCTCATCTTGTATCATTTAATTTGCAAAATGTGATCATAATTTCGTACATAGTTTGTGCAGCTTTTCACTCAACTTGTTATTTCAGGTTGTCTATAATGAATACTATATGAAAAACTGTGTGATTTGCCAGTGGATGTTGCAAAGGTTCGCCAAATTCAAACAACAGTGTTGGACTGCTAATCAATTACTGAAAAAAGCTACGCATGTGGTAAAAACCTCCCGAACTTTTATTAGTTTTTAAACCAATATGTATAGGGTTCCTTTACCCCAACTCCTAGGCACCAGGACATGATGGACATACCACTAACATGATACTACTATTGAATGCTAAACAATCGTGACTTTTCTATGTTGAAATACATTATGTATACAAGTTATATGTTAGACTTTCAAATAGTAAAGTTACAAATGTGAAAGTGGAAGGATGGATAAATAAATATGCTATACATGTTTAGCTGTGCCCTGCGGTGTTACACGCCACATGTTTTCAGGATAAAAAGTGGCCTAGGTGTTAATCCAGCGTCCAAGTTATCTCCATACCAAATTTCATCCGAATCCGTTCAGTTGTTTTTGCGTGAAAGAGTAACAAACATCCTTCTAAACATTCACATTTATAATAATTATTATAGTGGGATTAATATTTTGTCATGACTGCTTTTCAACTTTACCTAACCTAGTCCATTACAAACCCAGCTTTTCTTTGTTTCGCAAGTTATAGTTGTATTACAGCCGCCCGACAGTACAGCGACAGCCCTGTTGGCTCATTGGTAGCATGTCTGCTTCAAGAGCTGTGGGGTGTGGGTTCGATTCCCACCCAGGACAAGCATTTTGTGATATAAAACCAAATGTTTGTTCTGTGTCTGGGTGTACTGTATGTATTATAAGTATGTATTTACAAAAAAAAAAAATTAAGTATTCTATCAGTTATCTGACTCCCATAGTACAAGCTTTGCTTAGTTTGGGGTCAGATGGCGCTGTGTGTAATGTCCTACGATATTTATTTATTTATTTATTTATTTATTAATACCCTATTTATCTTTCAGAACTCAAAATTACTTCTCGCACAACATAATAATCTCAGCATATATAATATCACACAAACAAGCCCTGTTATTGAAAACTATAACCCCATTCTTGATGACACACTCACTGATACACACTACTCAATCCACACATATAACATCCACAATGGCACATTATACACATCGTCTAAAAACACATCAAGGTATTCAATTTACACTGAAGCCTGTAACAAAGCTACATACGGTAACAATGATAACAATGACCATGATTTTACCGAAACACACTCTGATCATGATAACACCACAGGAAATAATAAACACACAAATGAACATGACAAATACACAAATGAACATGACAAATACACAAATGAACATGACAAATACATAAGTGAAAATGATGATCAAGACCTTATGATTTTGACTGATGAAGATGAACTGCCATTGACGTTGATGAGTGATAAAGCTGATGAGATAATTAAGAAACGGAAAACTAAGAAAATGCCTATAAAGGACATGGTAAGGTACACCCATATATATTTTAATTCACACATTCATAATAATAATTGGTGTTAGATTTCCTTAGCAGGAGATCGTCTAGGTAGGTACCACCGCAGTACCAGTTATTCTGCCGCTAAGCAGTAGTGTGTAGACATTATTATGTTCCGGTTTGAAGAGTACTGCAGCTAGCGAAATTACTGGGCTGTTGAGACTAACCATCGAAGTCTCAAAGTAATGAGCGCCAAAGCAGCGACTGGACTTTGTTTTGTTACTCAAAGTTCTGTGTATCGCTGCAATGGTCATGGACAGGCGTTATCTCTTACCATCAGGAGAGTGACTCGTTCGTCTCAATATTTTTACATTAAAAAAATATATAATAGATACATCATCAGCCTATCGCTGTCCACTGCTGGACGTAGGTCTCTCCCAATGCACGCCACTGAGCTCGGTCGACAGATTTTTGTGTCCATGCTTTCCCGCCGCTTTACGCAGGTCGTCACACCACCTGGCCGCAGGGAGCCCTACACTACGCTTGCCTTTACGCGGTCTCTACTAAAGACTTCGTCTATTCATATAATAGATTATTTATTTATTTATTTATTTATTTATTAAGGTACGCCAACAGCACACATATTGTTAAATTTACAAAAACACATTGCGTAAAGTTATGTTCGGATACATGCGCCAGTTATAGGCATACACAGCTTGATTAACATATTGCTTGTTTATGGAAATAAACACATTTTTTTTTAACTATAAATGCTTAAATGGCGATGGGCAGGGCACATGATAAGAGGGCAAGATAAATGGAGTAAAATCGTGACGCAATGGTACCCTAGAGAAGGTAAACGGACAAGAGGTAGGCCGCAGAAAAGGTGGGATCACGACAGCAGACTAGTGGCAGGAGTGATGTGGAACAGAGTGGCTGCGGAGAGACGCGAATGGAAAAGATTGGAGGAGGCCTTTGCCGACTGGCAAACAGATCTGCAAAAAATAAGTAAAAACCAGTTACTAGAACAAGAGTCTGTTTTTGTTGTAGATGTGAATAAATGGCTATATTATTATTATTAATATAATAGATACACAACTTTTTATTCTGGAATAATGTTACATAAGACACATCTGACTTCCATTGTACAAGTTGCTCAGTTTGGGGTCAGATGGCGCTGTGTGTAATGTCCTTCGATATTTATTTATAAATTTTATTATAAACGGAACCCTTCGTGTGCGAGTCCGACTCGCACTTGGCCGGTTTTTTTTTCTATTTTCTTCGGCGAAACCACGTTCGTGCATTGTGCCAATTCTTAAGTTTCGAAGTTGCGTATATTCTATGACAGTATAAAGCACTTCCAAGCGGTCACTGGTTGGGAGCGGACGTCTCCGGCGTGCTGCGCTATTTACTGAAATTAATTTAGGGTTTCACTGAGTAGGCAAACCCAAAATATCTTAGTGGACACCACTTATGTTCTATTAATATTACTTCAGCTCAACCCACAAGACATGCAAGTAGAAACTGCCAGAAAACCAGGAGATGATGAAGAAGAGAACGCTAAGGTAATTAAGAAAGCCCTAAGAGATGGATTCTCACCACGAATGGTGCAAGAAACCGAGGAATATATTGTCATCAAACTTACAAGAGAGCAGGTGAGATTTCTTTCTTTGTGATAGTAGCTATACAGCTGTGATCAGTGCTCGAAATGGACCAAAAAGCACCGCAACGCCGTTCCGTTTCGTGAACTCACCGTTCCGTTACGTAAAAGTTTTCCTGGTTCGTCCAAAAAGCGAAATTGTGAAACTATTGTGGAAAATTTAAAATTATAAAATGAAAGTTATTGTGTTTAAATAAAATTCGAGTGTTTTACTTTATTTCATTTGTGTTTAAGTAGGTACTCTTAACTTTATTGAAATACCTATCGGAAGGTTAGGTGGGAAATGCGTTTCGATTGGTAATTTTTTTATGTGACAAATAATGAGACGAACGAGACGCTCTCCTGATGGTAAGAGATAACGCCTGTTCATGACCATTACAGCGATACACAGTACTTTGAGTTACAAAACAAAGTCCAGGGCATCGCTGCTTTGGGGCTCATTACTTTGGGACTTTCGATGGTTAGTCTTAACAGCCCAGTAATTAAGTCTGATTCGAGCACTGTATCTATTACAGTATGCTGACGAGCTAAGATAATACTAATAAAGTTTATTGTATTATACATATACCAACACTTGTGTTTTTTCACGTGTTTATGTATATATATATATATTTTTAGTTACGGTGGTTCGTTTTCCATACAAACAATTTTTTCCATTTATGGACAAATGGAGTATAATTTTACAGTGAAATCACAGCTACTGGCATTTATTTTGGTCTTTATTTGCGGTAAATCACAATTTTTTGTATTTTGTATTTTGTATATACTTAAATACTTTTTTTTTTGTAAATACATACTTATAATACATACAGTACACCCAGACTCAGAATAAACATCGATGTTAGTCACACAAATGTTAGTCCTGAGTGGGAATCGAACCCACGCTCTTCAGCTCTCGTAACAGATACACTACCAATGAACCAACGGGGCTGTCAAATGTTAATACGTACCTCTATTTTTTGGTGGTAGATCTCCTTAGCAGGAGGTCGTCTAGGTAGGTACGTAGGCAGTGGTACCAGATATTCTGCCGCCAAGCAGTAGTGTGCAAACATTACTGTGTTCCAGTTCGAAGGGTACTGCAGCTAGAAATTACAGGGTTGTTGAGACTAACCATCGAAAGTCTCAAAGTAATGAGCACCAAAGAAGCGATGCCCTGGATTTATGGACAAATGGGAAAAAAAAATTGTAATGAAATCGAACCACCTTAAACGATTTTACTTAATACAAAGCTGATAATGATGTAGATAATGTACTAAACGCAAAGACATCATTCGGTAGGTCTTACGTATCAATCATCACACCACTCTCCTCATCAATCTAGGGCATTGATCAGACAGAATTTTTTTTTTTTTTTAATGGTTGACAGGCTAGTTGTTTGACCACAGCTCACCTGATGTTAAGTGAAGGTGTGGTCGAAGATGGTAATGCACACCTAGCCTGGAATGGAACTGGCTCTCAAGTGAGGCTGCCGGAACACACCGTTAGATGCTTGGCGGCAGATTTTCAACTTGAGGGTGGTAGCTAGCCAGCCGAGTACTAGAAAGTACCCTACCACCATGCTATGGTTTCCTCACGATGTTTTCCTTCACCGGCAGCTCAAGCTCATTGTTGGGGTTTGAACCCACGCCCTTCGGCATGCGAACCTACCGCGCTAACCACTGAGCTATCATCGCTACAAAAATAAAAACATGAAGCGCGTGAAATGTTTACCAACAGTCAACCATTCCATCCATCCAAACTTTCACACAGAACGCCTTGTGCTGATGATTCCCGTTTATAACAGGTGTTGAAAGAGTTGTCAGAACGCAGGACAACAGAATCTTATGTCAGCGCTCCATACAAGTGTGACAAATGCGTGAAGGGATTCAATTTCCAAGATGTGTTGGAATCACACATGGAGAAACATACTAAGGTAAACTTTTTTAAAATAATAGATAGGCTTGCGTTTGACCGCCATCCCGCCTGGTATTAAGTGAAGATGCGGTCTGCGATGGCGGACGCTCGCTTAGAAGAAACCGATTCACACGCAACTTGAAGGCACCCAGGCTGTATTCATCCGGGAACACCCACTCAGGCAGCAAATTCCAATGTCTAGCGATACGTATGAAGAAGGTGGAATCAAACCGCTTAGTTCGAGCTTTTGGAACATCAACCATGAAGCGGTGTCGCTTGTTTAGCTCTTGGCTGTTCGATAATAGAATGGGCAGGGGGAAATTAGGTCATGCAGACTGTCGTTTTAAACCCAAAAAGGTGATAATACATATAAAGGATATAGATAGATACATAGCCTTCTTCCCGTAGAAGTAGACTAAGGGTGGGCTCAGTTCTACCTGCCCCTTTTTGCTAGCACATCACAAGGAATTAAGTCATCCATATATTATTGATTCATGGAAATCGCACACTGTTTGATTCACGCGTACTTTTTTGCCATACACTTACAAATTGTGGAATGATCTTCCTTCCTCCGTATTCCCGAGGAGTTACAACACTGGCTTCTTCAAAAGGCGTGTTAATAGAATCTTCAAAGGTCGGCAACGTATTTGCTATGCCCCGTCCCGTCCGCAACCCGTCTGATTGATTGCCTACCACTAGGCAACCCGTCTGATTGATTGTCTGCCAGCAGGCAACCCGTCTGATTGATTGCCTACCACTAGGCAACCCGTCTGATTGATTTCCTACCATCAGGCAACCCGTCTGATTGATTGCCTACCAGCAGGCAACCCGTCTGATTGATTGCCTACCATCAGGCAACCCGTCTGATTGATTGCCACCTAGGACATTAAAAAAAAACTTGTATGTTGTTGTTTTCAGAAAAATGCATGCACATTTTTATGTGACATGTGCGAACAGTATTGTCCAAGTGCAGTGTCGCTCCGAGGGCATATTAAATCACACACTACTAGGTAAGTCAATAATGGTCTTAATTTTAGACGCTGACTTATTTTTTTTAATGTAAATTAATGAGACGATCTAGATGCTCCTCTGATGGTAAGAGATAACGCATGTCCATGACCATTGTAGCGATACACAGGCCTTTGAGTAGTATAACAAATTCCAGGGCATCGCTGCTTTGGCGCTCATTACTTTAAGACTTTCGATGGTTAGTCTCAACAGCCCTGAAATTTCGAAGCAGTACTCTTCAAACCGGAACACAGTAATGTTTGCAGACTGCTTGGTGGCAGAATATTTGTCAGACAACCTCCTGCTAAGCAGATCTACTACCAGTTTTTGTTAGAATTTTGTTGATTTTATTTAAAAACCGCTCATTCGATTTCGGTAAAATTTAGATGGCACCACCTCCCGAAATATGATTTACCAAGCAAAAAAACAATCATCAAAATCGATCGCATAACATACAAATAAATTAAAAACCGACCAAGTGCCAGTTGGACTCGCACACGGAGGGTTCCGTACCATTGTCTATAAAAACGGGGGGAAAATCCCGTTTGTTGAATGGGAACTCAAATATTTATTTTATTCTATTTTTAGTATTTGTTGTTATAGCGGCAATAGAAATACATCATCTGTGAAAATTCCAACTGTCTAGCTATCACCGTTCTTGAGATACAGCCTGGTGACAGACGGACGGACGGACAGCGAAGTCTCAGTAATAGGGCCCCGTTTTTACCCTTTGGGTACGGAACCCTAAAAAGTATACAGTCGAATTGCGAACCTCCTTTTTTAAGTGTGTAAAAAATAGCAGAAATCAAAGTCACACTGGCACAAAAATGAATTTCAGGTATCAGTGCAAGTTGTGTGGGGCTGTCCGCGTATCTCGGCAGCACCTCCTGGAGCACCACGGGCAGCACTCGGGCGGCGCGCCCGCCTACTCGTGCCTTCAGTGCACCTTCACAACCGAGTAAGGCCGGTTTATAAACTTAGGATATACTAAACTGAAAGATTGTACTCAAAAATATAAATAACTTTTATTATTGATACAACTTTAAAATTGGTAAAAAATCGTCGTATCCATAGGGGGCAACCATCCTTGGGTTCGATTTCCACCCAGGATAAACATTTTATGGTATAAACAAATGTTTGTTCTGTGTCTGGGTGTTCTGTATGTATTATAAGTATGTATTTACAACACAAAAAAAAAAGTATTTATGTATTCTATCAGTTATCTGCCTTCCATAGTACCAGCTTTGCTTAGTTTGGGGTCAGATGGCGCTGTGTGTAATGTCCTACGATATTTATTTATTATTTTTGAGGTGATTTTGGCGTCGCATTTTGAGCATTTGCCGGTGTCAAGTGTTTTTCATTTTCAAGTTTCATTAGTTAAATAACTTGCCTCGTAGCTATAGTCTAAGTACAGTCTTAGTCAAGTACAGTCCGTGTCAGTCAAGTCCAGTCATGCTTTAGTAAAGTAGTAGCGACTATACATATATACTCGCGCTTGTGATTCGGCACTTTATGAATAAAACGCCACCGTTTTTATACATAAACACTCGACAAAACACAAGTTTTGGAAAAAAAAACAACGGGGCGACACGACTCTTTCCGCGTTCCCGCCGAAATTCGGTTAACATAATGGACAGAGTATAGGCGCGCTCTTTTTTTCTTTGGTTTTGGCGTCGCATTTCGAGCATTTGTCAGTGTCAAGTGTTTTACATTTTCAAGTGCAACCGCGTTCCCGCCACAATTCCTTGGCGCGCTCTTACGCGCTGTCCCTGTTCATAAAGTTCTTTTGTTCTCTGTACTTTTTTCTGTTTATTGTGTGTGTATAAACATTTGAACTTGCGTCTACTATGCTAGATGGCGCTGTACGGCCTTAAAACGCGCAAGCGTTTCGTTCGAGATGTGAGACAAGATTTTTAACCTTTTTTTTTTTATTTCGACATCTGGCAACCCTGGTACCAGTTTTCCGTATTTAATACCAACTTTTTAGCCAGCTGGTACAAGGATTTCAGAGGGGCCATCTAACATCCCTGCCCGGGTGAGGTGGTCGGTGGAAGACCAAACCCTTGTTCAGTGTGCACAATAAAGAGTTGTATCTATCTATTTAATGTTGGTTTGTTGTCAGCAAACGTACGGTGATGCAACGGCACGCGCGCGGGCACGCGACGCGGGAACCGCTTGCGTGTCACCAGTGCGGCAAGCTGTTCAAGAGCATCGACTACCTGCGACAGCACACCGCGTGAGTACCCAACTTTAAATACAAATACAAATCTTTTGTTCATAACATCAAAGTTACAGGTCATTTTTCCATTCATATTTAAAAATATCAAGAGTTTTGGCGGGAACGCGGGAAGAGTCGTGTCGCTCCGTTGTATTTTTCCCCAAAACAAGTGTTTTGTCGAGTGTTTATTGTTTTATTCATAAAGTCTCGAATCACAAGTGCGAGTGTGGGAAAATGATATAATGCGGTGAAACATGTCTTTTCGTGTCGCTTCCAAAACTCCATCGAAGCTTTATAGTAAAGTCGCCACTACTTTACTAAAGCATGACTGGACTTTGACTATAACTTTAGCTACGAGGACATTTATTTAACTTATGTAACTTGAAAATATATAAATACTTGACACTGGCGAATACTCAAAACGCGACGCCAAAACCAAAGAAAAAAAAACATCAAAGTTAGTGGCTGAGAATGAGTGTACACTTGTCACTTGTTAGGTTTTTTTTTTGGCGGGAACGCGGGATGAGTCCTGTCGCTCCGTTGTATTTTTTTTCAAAACTAGTGTTTTGTCGAGTGTTTATGCATAAAAATGGTGGTGTTTTATTCATAAAGTGCCGAATTACAAGCGCGAGCGTGGGAAAATGATATAATGGTGAAACATGAGTTTTCGTGTTGCTTCCAAAACTCCATCGAAGCTTTATAGTAAAGTTGCCACTACTTTACTAAAGCATGACTGGAATTAACTGACACGAACTGGACTTGACAAAGACGACTTTGACGATAACTATAGCTAAGATACAGCAGAGATAACACTTAAGACAAGGCAGTATGGCTCTATAGCTTTAGCCTGCCCGAAAGGGCAAATTATAAAAAAAAATAAAAAAAAATTGTCACTTGTTATCGTTTTTTGTTCGTCCAGCCGTCACGACAAGTCGTCCCGGTTCAAGTGCTCGCTATGCCCGGACACGTTCATGTACCACTCGCTGCTGCGTAAGCACGTGCGCGGCGTGCACGAGCGCAACGAATTCTACTGCGTCGAATGCGATCAGCACTTCAAATGCGCTGTAAGTATGTCGCGATGTCATCTCACTTCATTAAAAGTTCCCGCTATACACTTACCTATGAACATGCACCAATCAAACCCGAACCCATGATTGAAAACAGCATCAAAATCGTACTAGTAGTTTTGGAGAAAAATGGCAACATGGATTTGCACAAACAATGTTTGCTGCAGCGCCTCCTGGTGGATTGTCACCGTAACACCTAAATAAATAAATAAATATCGTTGGACATTACACACAGCGCCATCTAACCCCAAACTAAGCAGAGCTTGTGTGATGGAAGTCAGATAACTGATAGAATACATATATACTTTTTTTTGTAAATGCATACTTTATAATACATACAGAACGCCCAGACACAGAACAAACATTTGTTGATACATAAAATGTTTGTCCTGAGCGGGAATCGAACCCACGCCCTTCAGCTCTTAAGGCAGATATGCTACCAATGAGCCAACAGGGCTGTCACTTACCTATCTAAGAACATGCACCAATCAAACCCGAACCCATGATTGAAAACAGCATCAAAATCGGGCTAGTAGTTTTAGAGAAAAATGGCAACATGGATTTGCACAAACAATGTTTGCTGCAGCGCCCCCCGGTGAGTTGTCACCGTAACACCTATCTAAGAACATGCACCAATCAAACCCGAACCCATGATTGAAAACAGCATCAAAATCGGACTAGTAGTTTTGGAGAAAAATGGCAACATGGATTTGCACAAACAAACATCCTCTCACCCCAAACGCATATACCGTCTCCGTTCCGTCGTTCAGTAAAAAATATCCTACTAATATTACTATTATCATCGTCATTTATTTTTTCTTTTATTTTTTAAATATTTTACATTAAATATAAAACATAAATAATATAAGGGTGCCGCCGGCAGCGGGGCAGGGCTCAAGCAGCCGGTGGTTAGGGCTGCAGAGTGAGGAACCTCCTCACAATGCGCGCCGTGTCAAGCATCACTGCCTTTTGAAGCTGACCCTTGACCCAACCGTCTAGCGAGAGTCTCTTAAGATTATTATTTTTTAGTTCAAAATAGGTTCACGTTTGACCACACTCTGCCTGATGTTAAACAGTAGTGTGGTCTAAGATGGAGCACGCTTACCTAGAAGACACCTATTTACTCTAGATTTGAAGACGCCAATATTGTAGCTAACAGGGAACACAGACTCCGGCAGAGAGTTCCACAACCTCGCTGTGCGAATGGAAAACGTGGAATCAAAACGCTTTGTGCGTACATGGGGAACATCCACCATGAACGGATGACGTTTTGGTCGCGTTTGTCTGGCCGTCCGGTAGAAGAAAGGTGCGGGAAACCAAGTGCAGTTCAAGTGCACACTCTCCGAAATGTATCCGGTAGAAAACGGACAAGCTAGCAACTCTACGTAGCGATGCTCTAGGCTTTGAATCCGAGACTCCAGTAAAGTGTCTTTGCCAGTTAGACATTTAGAAATTACTGGGCTGTTGAGACTAACCATCTAGTCTCAAAGTAATGAGTGCCAAAGCAGCGATGCCCTGGACGTTGTTTTGTTACTCAAAGTTCTGTGTATCGCTGCAATGGTCATGGGCAGGCGTTATCTCTTAACATCAGGAGAGCGCCTCGATCGTCTCATTACTTTTTACATAAAAAAAAAAAAAAAAAAAGACTCCTGGCGCGTCTCTCGATCGACTCCAATGCTTCAAGTTGGTATTTGGCAGAGCCGTCCCATAGCTGCGAACAGTATTCCACGACCTCGCTGTGCGAATGAAAAACGTAGAATCAAAACGCTTAAAGATAAAAGAAAAGGATAAAAAGTAGCCTATTTGTTAATCCAGGGTGTCGGCTACCTCCATACCAAATTACATCCAAATCCGTTCAGTAGTTTTTGCGTGAAAGTGTAACAAACATACTCACAAACTTTCCCATTAATGTTATATATGTAATCCATGGATGGATGGATGATGGTATGGAGGTAGCTGGATTAAACACATGGGCTACTTTTTATCCCGAAAACATGTAGCGGGTAACACCGCGGGGCGCAGCTAGTATTATAACATTAGATAGATAGATAGATAGATAGATATAACTCTTTATTGTGCACATCATTATACAGTAAATAGTACAGAGAACAAAAAACCTTATTATCTAGTGACACAAGTGGCGGCCTTATCGCTAACAGCGATCTCTTCCAGGCAACCAAGAAAAGAAAAATACGATAGAAAGCTTAAGAAACAGACGGGAGATGTAACACTAATAAGAAATAAAAATAAAATAAAGATTAAACATAATATAGTAAGTAGGTGTATAAAAAATAATCATTTGATTAAAACGAAATATCTACATATATAAACATGTATACACTCATAATACATATACAGTATACAATATATATAGGCTATAATATACACATACATAGTAGGATAACATTAGTAGGATATTGCTGCGAATATCTAACTTGCTGCGGACACCGTTATTTGTGAAGACGGTTAAAAACGTGTTGTCGTTATTTCTTTCAGGAAAGTTTGAAGGTACATTTCAAAAGGGCAAAGAGACACCGAGACCCCTCAGCGCTCAAGTGAGTATACTTTCAGTGCCGGGATAATGTAACTTGAAGCCCTAAGCTATATTTCCCATTGGGCCCCTTATCCTTAAGGTGGTTCCATTTCCATACAAAGAAATTTTTGCCATTTATGAATAAATGGAGCATAATTTTACAGTGAAATTACAGCTACTGGCGTTTATTTTGGTCTTTATATGCGGTAAATCACAATTATACATCTTAAATCACACCCATAAGGTTGACAGAGGACCTAGTAAAGACCGCAGGAACGCGCTGGATGCGAGCCGCTTCCAACCGGTCTTTGTGGAAGTCAATGGGGGAGGCCTATGTCCAGCAGTGGACGTCCTAAGGCTGAAATGATGATGTTGATGAATACGTACCGTAGGTAGAGTATGTTTGTGCTGTTCTTCTTGCCCTTATCCCATGCTAGGTGGCACAACATGATGTCGCATGTTGTCCTAAGATTGGGCTATACTGTAACGAGCGACCGATGTCAACCCGCCTCGGGAGCATTTTTTTTTTTATGTAAAAAGTAATGAGACGAACGAGACGCTCTCCTGATGGTAAGAGATAACGCCTGTCCATGACCATTGTAGCGATACACGGAACTTTGAGTAACAAAACAAAGTCCAGGGCATCGCTGCTTTGGCGCTCATTACTTTGAGACTTTCGATGGTTAGTCTCAACAGCCCAGTAATTTCGCTAGCTGCAGTACCCTTCGAACCGGAACACAGTAATGTTTACACACTACTGCTTAGCGGCAGAATAATGGGTACTGCGGTGGTGCCTACCTAGACGACCTCCTGCTAAGGAGTTCTACCACCAAGTAAATCTTCTATCTATGTAGCAATGATAGCTCAGTGGTTAGCGCGGTCGGTTCGCATGCCGAAGGGCGTGGGTTCAAACTCCAACAATGAGCTTGAGCTGCCGATGAAGGAAAACATCGTGAGGAAACCATAGCATGGTGGTAGCGTACTCTCTAGTACTCGGCTGGCTAGCTACCATCCTCAAGTTGAAAATCTGTCGCCAAGCATCTAACGGTGTGTTCCGGCAGCCTCACTTGAGAGCCAGTTCCATTCCAGGCTAGGTGTGCTTTACCATCTTCGACCACACCTTCACTTAACATCAGGTGAGCTGTGGTCAAACACCTGTCAACCATTAAAAAAAAAAATAAAAAAAAACACTTATCTTTCTTGTTGTGTCGTCGTTGTAGGTTCCCTTGCAATACGTGCCCGGCGCGTTTCGTGAGCGCGGGTTTATTGGCGACGCATCTGAGTTCGATTCACGGCGCGGGGAAACAGCACGCGTGTCAGCACTGCCAGCGCGCCTACAGCACCAGGTCGGACTAAATATAACAGTAAAAGCTCTTTATTCGCGGGGTATACGTTCCATAAATATGCCGCGAATACAGAAACCGTGGATATGGAATGGTGATTAGTATGGAATCATAGGGGATACGTTCTAACGTTCCAAAATACAACCAATATGTGTCAAAATAAAACCAGCTTTAAACATTATTGTATTTGTTTGTTTTGTCGTTTTTGAAAAGTCTTTAAATTCAGATTGATGTTGGGCTGTAGCATTAATAAATAAGGCAAAAAAAGGCAAAAAAAAAAAAAAAGCGGGTTTATTGGCTGTTTCAAAATAAGGCATTCGACAATGGTCTTTATACAGTGGCAGTAAGGTTTGTTTTAGTTGGAAATTAGTCCACTCGGTTTGATCTTAATAGTAATCCAGGCTCCGATCTCGACATTTAGTTTTTAAATCTTATGACATTTTGTAATTAGTTTTTTTTTTAATATTATTATTACTTTGTTTTTTGTACTTTGACGTCTTAATTTTTTTAATTTTTGTAATTGTATTTTAGATTTTTGTTTTTTTGTGGAATGTCAAAATTTTGCGAGATTGAATGTAATTGGTTTACCGTATTCTTTCTCAATAAATAAATAAATAAATAAATATTTTATAAAAGCCGCCTCGGCACGTACCGACAGTACATACATACTCAAAAGATGCCGATACGTTAATAAATGACACGCAATTCTTTTCTGTTTACCGATTGCGTCCGCGAATAATGATTTTTTTAGCCGCGAATAGAGGAACAGGGACCCAATTTTTTCACCCGCGAAAACACAAAAAAAAGTGACGGTATGCACACACATCAAGCCTGGAATGAAAATAGCTCTCAAGTGAGGCTGCCGGAACACTTTCAACTCTCGTGTGGTAGCTAGCCGGCCGAGTACTAGAGAGTGGTTTCCTTCACCGGCAGCTCAAGCTCATTGTTGGGGTTTGAACCCACGCCCTTCGGCATGCGAACCGACCGCGCTAACCACTGAGCTATCATCGCTAGAGTGTATTATTTTATAAAAAACAAAGTAAACAACCAAAAGTCAAGCGAACGCGACGTTATAAGGAGTTCGTCGTTCAATCGAGTGACGTTACAAAGAGTTTACACAGTATTTTGATTAAAAAAAACTAAAAGCATGTACCTAATAATGTTATTTTTAATGGTTGTCAAGCTAGGTGTTCGACCACAGCTGATGTTAAGTGACGGTGTGGTCGAAGATGTCAAAGCACACCTCGCCTGGAATGGAACTTACACTCAAAGGAGGCATCTGGGACACACCATTGGGTGCTCGGCGTTGAATCCACGCCCTTGTAATATTAAATTAAATGTATGCCACTGATAATGTTGTTGACAGCCCTGTTGGTTCATTGGTAGTATGTTTGCTCCAGGAGCTGAAGGGTGTGGGTTCGATTCCCACCCAGGATAAACATTTTGTGGTGTAAAAATGTTTGTTCTGTTGGGTGTACTGTATGTATTATAAGTATGTATTTACAACAAAAAAGTATTTTAAGTATTGTATCAGTTATCTGTCTTCCATAATACAAGCTTTGCTTAGTTTGGGGTCAGATGGCGCTGTGTGTAATGTCCTACGATATTTATTTATTTTATTAATTTGAAATTTATTTTTTTATGTGTGTGACTTTTTGGGCAATAAATTCAAATACAAATTATTTTATTGACATAAAAACGTTAGTACATTTACAATTATGTCACACAAAAAAAGCAAAAAAAAAATTTACATAAAAAAAATCACATTGAAGGGACCTTGGTACATAAGAAGCGTCGACCTCCATCGGGACCTCAAAGTGGACATGGTCGCAACCGTCATTAAAAAATACGCTGAAGCTCATGAAAATAGACTTCACCAACATGTGAACGTCGAGGCTATCCAGCTCCTCGACAACACGGATATAGTAAGAAGACTACAAAGGACAAAACCTTTTGAGTCAGTGTATTAAGTTAGTAATGTCAGTGCAGCGAGTACTACATATTATAGAACACATGAACAAAGTGTCTTCCCCTTAATAGAGACAGTAAGAAAAGTGTCGATGGACGCATTCTTCGATTAGACTCTACTTAGCAATTTAAGTTATATTAAAATTACTTATTAGTCTCGACTAGGCTAGATTGTAATAACAATGAGGTATCTAACAACAAACAAATACGTCATTAGAAGGGAAAAAAAAATTAAAGATTATTTTTTTTATGCGACAGTTGGCAATCAAGCTGACGGGTTGCCTGATGTTAAGCAATCACCGTCGCCTATAGATATCTGCAATACCAGGGGTACCACAAATACGTTGCCGACCTTTTAAGATTCTATTAACATGCCTTAGATTATTTTATTCTATTCTTTTTTTTTTTTTACATTGAATAGGTTCGCGCTTGACCACATCCTGCGTGGTGTGAAGCATCGATGCGGTCTAAGATGGAACACGCTTACCTAGAAGGAACCTGTTTACTCTTGATTTGAAGACACTCATATTGTACCTTTCGGGAAACACAGACTCCGGCAAAGAGTTCCACATCCTCGCTGTGCGAATAAAGAATGTGGACTCAAAGCGTTTATTCTATTCTTCGACGACCTCAAAAGCCTATGTTTTTAAAGGGCTGCGGTCCGCGCGCACACGTCTCGCGTGCACGCGCGTGGCGACGCTCGCGGGGACGCGCGTGGCGACGCTCGCGTAGCGTGCCCACACTGCCATACAAGTTTCTCTGTAAGTACCTACACTCTTCAATTTACATTTACAAACACTCATCCCAACTAATATTATAAATGTGAAAGTTTAGATGGATGTTTGTTACTCTTTCACGCAAAAACTACTGAACGGATTTTTTTTTTTTTATGTGAAAAATAATGAGACGAACGAGACGCTCTCCTGATGGTAAGAGATAACGCTTGTCCATGACCATTGCAGCGATACACAGAACTCTGAGTAACAACACAAAGTCCAGGGCATCACTGCTTTGGTGCTTTGATTAAATTTGGTATCGACGTAGCTGTGACCCTGGATTAATACAGGCTACTTTTTATCCCGAAAACATGTAGCAGGTTACACCGCGGGGCGCAGCTAGTATTATAGCTGTAATTTTAAATATTAATTGTAATCCGTTTTTTCCTCAATGAACAATTTTTTTTTTTGACCGGCTAGGTGTTAACCACAGCTCACCTGATGTTAAGTGACGGTGTGGCCGAAGATGGTGAACACACCTAGCCTGGAATGGAACTGGCTCTCAAGTGAGGCTGCCGGAACACACCGTTAGATGCTTGGCGGCAGATTTTCAACTCTCGTGTGGTAGCTAGCCAGCCGAGTACGCTACCACCATGCTATGGTTTCCTCACGATGTTTTCCTTCACCGGCAGCTCAAGCCAGTGGCGGCCTTAGGGGGTGGCATGCAGGGCAACCGCCCGGGCCTCGCGTCCTCGTAGAAAAGTCTTTACCATATCTGTATGTGTATCTCGCACGCACTTAACAAAACCCCCCCTGAACGCACGGTTTGATTATTAGTGCAAGCATGTTACAAACACTCGAGCACTCGGAACTCATTTTTTAGTAAAACGGACTCAAAGAAAAAGGGCCTCGCGATGATCTGTCGCCCCGGGCCGCGCAACAGCTAAGGCCGCCGCTGGCTCGAGCTCATTGTTGGGGTTCGAAGCCACGCCCTTCGGCGTGCGAACCGACCGCGCTTATCATCGCTAGTTATTTTATTTTAATGGAATGTGAACGTGGTTGATAGCGCAGCAGCGTGCTGAAAGCGCATATGCGCGCGCACGGCGGGGCGTGCGGCGCGCGGCGTGCGCGCACTCTGAACGACGTACACGAGGTAACGTGCGTGCTAAAGCCAAAAGTATCACTCGGAATTATGTATAAAGCCGTATAAATGTGAAATCATATTCCATATTACGGCTACAGATAGAAAATATACCCAAATCCATGAAAAATTGAGAGCACGCCTGGCGTGCTCGCGGCACTGAGTGTGTTAAGAGCGCTCTCGGGCTGCAACAAATATGAAAATTCTATTGCTGTCTCCCAGCTCCCCGTAGAGAGCGATAGGGACAGCTGCAGCTCCGGCAGAATATACCTACAAAAATTAGACCAAATCGCCATCTAGTAATCCCCAGTTTTCTCCACCTAATCAAGGCAAATTACAAAAAAAAAACACGGAAATACTTTTTTGAATAGTTTGTCTATGTCCCTCTTTATTTTTTTATAACCTTTAAGTTCAAGTTTTAGTTTTGGCGGGAACGCGGGAAGAGTCGTGTCGCTCCGTTGTATTTTTTTCCAAAACTTGTGTTTCTTCGAGTGTTTATGCATAAAAATGGTGGTGTTTTATTCATAAAGTGCCGAATTACTAGCGCGAGTGTGGGAAAATGATATAATGTGGTGAAACATGTCTTTTCGTGTTGCTTCCAAAACTCCATCGAAGCTTTATAGTAAAGTCGCCACTACTTTACTAAAGCATGACTGGACTTGACTGACACAGACTGGACTTGACTAAGACTGGACTTTGACTATAACTAGCTACGAGGACGCTTGTTTAATTTTTGAAACTTGAAAATATATAAATACTTGACACTGGCAAATGCTAAAACGCGACGCCAAAACTAAAGAAGAAAGAAAAGTTCAAGTTTTTTTTATGATTTTTTGAATATCATGCTTAAAATGTTGTAAATTTTGGACTTTTGACAGCTTATATCTTCTGAAATAATAATTTTATGCAAAATATGTCAAGAGCGAGGGAAATTGTTCTAGGAGATATAGGTTTAATGTATAAAAATCATTGCTCTCATTTTCCAGAGAAAAAACGGAATTACGTTTGTATGGAAAAAACTCACGCGAGTTTCCCTCTTAAGAGCGCGCCTAATGCCAGAAAAATTGAAAAAGGAGTATTTTCGATGCCACTCTTTGATAACTGTCTTTTCAAATTTGTTGTCTTTATGTTAATCTGTATCTTTTTATTTGTGTGTTGTTTGTACTTATCTGTTGTTGTGTCTGGTGTTTTATATTCGTCATCATCATTTACAGCATTCTTTATCCCACTGCTGGGTATAGGTCTCTCTCTTGTCGTGCCATCTGCCTCGCTCTTGTGGTCCAGGTTCGACTCGCGACGGTGACAATATCGTCGCCCCAGCTTGCGTCCATATATCTCACTAATACTATAAATGTGAAAGTTTGGATGGATGTTTGTTACTCTTTCACGCAAAAACGACTGAACGGATTTGGATGAAATTTATTATGAAGGTAGCTGAGACCATGAGCTGACCTGCATACCAAATTTCATCCAAATCCGTTCAGTAGTTTTTGCGTGAAAGCGTAATAAACATCCATCCATCCAAACTTTCACATTTATGATATTAGTGGGTTACATACTTAGAATTAATACAGAATACCCAGACACAAAGGAACATTTGTTTATACCACAAAATGTTTGTCCTGGGTGGAAACCGAACCCACACCTTTCAGCTCTTGAAGCAGACATACTACCAATGAACCAATGGCTGTCAAAATGCCTAGATTTAGAGGTACGGAACCCTAAAAAAATATAAAAAGTTCCCATAGTACAAGCATTGCTTAGTTTGCCGCTAGATGGCGCTGTGTGTAATATCCTACGATATTTTAAACTAACACTTACCTCTTTGCTTACAGAAACAATTAACGGAAGACAGAACTGAAAACTAAAACGGATCGACGTACAGTGTTTTTACACAAACCTTTGGTCAAGCGTGACACCTGAAGGTGAGCGCTCATCGCCGTGGAACCTTTGATACCACGATATACCTGCTTTCTATAGGCGATTTCATATGAGAAAATAAAATATACTTTAAACAATTTCAAGATTTTTATTGCAAAATAAACTCTTATTTACAATAAATTACGTATTAATATTTGACTTGAAAACTTAACCCCGGCTGCACACTATCGCCGGTGTCATTTATATATAATTAATGATAACTACCGCCACAGTAAACATACAGTAAAATATCTTCATACAAACGTGCCGCTCTCGGTTTGAATGTGTGCGTGTGTGCACACATTCAAATGCGCAGCGGAAACTATTGACAATAGAATAAAGTGACGTTTTATAGAGCAAGTTGACAGCTACAAATAAGTCCGCAATATCATATGTCTAAATATTACAGTTGTCATCTACATCTTATAAAGAGGAAAGACTTAATTTTTTGTTTGTTTGTATTGAATAGGCTCCGAAACTACTGGATCGATAAATTTATATTGTTAATCGAGTTTTGTTATCCCGTGCAAAGTCCGGGCGAGATGCTAGTTATTAATATTTACAGGTTTTCTCACCCTCTTCTTTACGGAAAATATACAAAACATGACGCCGTGGATATGTTTTTAAAGGACAAGTATATAATATCTATCTTTATTAGTCTAACAATATTTAAATCTTTTTTAACATTAAGTAATTTTCTAAAGTTTACTAAAATTAACAAATCACATAGCAATCATGATGAAAAATTGGTCCGTTCCACTAGTCCCTACCAACGTATCCCCACTGGTGAGGAAGAGTGGAATTTTATTCCACCTAACTCTACAGGATACATGGAAATTTACTTCCACTTATCCATACCGATTAATTTTCTCAATAATAGAAAAGTGTTTTATTACGTTTTATTAATTATGTGTGTACATAATATATTAACGTATTTTTCCTAAACTGTATCCAACATCGATTTCACCGTTAATAACTGCATTTGAATATTTTGTATTGAGTTGTCTCTTAATGTATATATTTTTTTCTCTTTTTTATTAAATACCATTGTTTTTAATTTTAAGATATTTATTTCTGATGATTTTTATTTCCGTATGAGTAGTTGTGGAATTCCATTCCATTCCTTTTAATGGTCAAGCCACATTGCTTAGTACATGTTAGGAAAAGTACCACAGCAAAGGAGAGCTGGCTTGCACTTAAGGCTGCTTTTGCGGATCAAGGAGTGAACAATAGGTATCGCCTGCTAGGAAGGCTTCTAAGTCAGATACTTCCTAATTCCATTCCATTACTTTTAATGGTCAAGCCACATTGATTAGTACATGTTAGGAAGAGTACCACAGCAAAAGAGAGCTGGCTTGCACTTAAGGCTGCTTTTGTGGATCAAGGAATGAACAATAAGTGTCGCCTGCTAGGAAGGCTTCTAAGTCAGATACTTACTAATTCCATTCCATTCGTTTTAATGGTCAAGCCACATTGATTAGTACATGTTAGGAAGAGTACCACAGCAAAAGAGAGCTGGCTTGCACTTAAGGCTGCTTTTGTGGATCAAGGAATGAACAATAAGTGTCGCCTGCTAGGAAGGCTTCTAAGTCAGATACTTACTAATTCCATTCCATTCGTTTTAATGGTCAAGCCACATTGCTTAGTACATGTTAGAAAGAGTACTACAGCAAAAGAGAGCTAGCTTGCACTTAAAGCCGCTTTTGCGGATCAAGGAGTAAACAATAGGTGTCGCCTACTAGGAAGGCTTGAAAGTCAGAGACTTTCTATGTACAGTAGCACGAGTGTTTATGCAACTGAAATACTTTCGTTGGCTTATCAACTTGTTGATATGGGTAAAGAAGTCGATGATGAGATGATAGCGGCACTAATGTTACAAGTACTCGGAGAGCAGTATGAGCCCATGAGTGTTGTCAAAGGGATGACGCCTGAGGGAGGCGTGGAGCAACAAGAAGGTAGACTCGGTCATCTAAGTCTTCAGCTGCAGGGCTTTTATGCATGTCCCGAAACAAAAACGGAAAAAGTTTGACTCAAAGAACTTGTATTTGTTGGCTACTGCGATATAACGGAACGCTTTAGACTTATAGATACTGTAATAACGACGAGGCTAAACAAAGTGAGAGATGTGGTATTCTTAGAAAATCAAATCAAGCAGCATGCAAATGGCACCGATGACGTATTGGAAATGGTACCAACAAATGACAGCTTGGAGAGGCCTACAACTTTGCACAGAGAAGTTGTAGTTCCCAGTGAAATTTATCAAGACGGGCGAGATGAAACACCAGGAAGAAATGATGAATTATTTGACTGCGCAGATGGCAATGAAAAGTAGTGTATGGAAAATGTTACTGAAAAAGAGTTACATACACCTGAAGAGAGAATTAATACTGAAGCTCCGAATCCGAATGAGAGAGACGAGATATTTGATTCTGTGGAGAAAGTCAGAGAAGAAACTACTCATGATGTTCCTGAAAGAAGATATCCTCTCATGTGGCAGACTCTCTTGCAAAAGAGGGTGCAAAAAAGCAGGTAAGCGACGACGTGGTGGTTCTATGCAAACCATCAGCGATGGAAGTGCGAGAGCTACTGCGCCGTCACACCGAGAAAGAACAACAAAACCTGTGGGATAAGAAAGCCGACTGTAAACATGGTAAGACCGCCTTTCCAATTCTTAACAGGAAGATCACTAACAATCTATTGAAGCTGCAACGACAGGACCTTCGCCTCTTAGTAGGCCTCATAACTGGTCATTGCAACTTGAATAGTCACCTCTTTAAATTAGGAGCCACGGATAGTCCGCTATGTCGTGGCTGCTTGCAAGAAAATGAAACTGTAGAGCATGAGCTTTTGCATTGCAAAGCCACAGAAGGCACTAGAGTTGCTACTAAGCTGCATGAAGCTGCTTCGCTATCATTCATGTCATCATCATTGAACTTGTCACCCAACTCACTGGAGCTACTATGCCAGCGGCCCAGAGCCTCGCTCCGGTACTTCAAGGAGCTGGGTTGGCTCGGGTAGACGCTGGCAGGGGGAAATGCACAATACACCAAGCGGGACGTCAGTGCAGGACTCATCGCCCCCACTTCGAATAAGAATAAGATATCCTCTCATAGAAAGGAAGCCTAGAAATTTCTATGATTATATTCTCTATTTACTTGGAGAAAATATAATGAAAGAACCGTTGACCATTGAAGTGAACATTTCCTATATACTGTTCCGTTTTTATAACTTTCCCCAGACGGAACGGAGATGGTACATGCGTCTGCGATGAGAGGATGTTTGTTGTGATATTGGAATCCAATATGAAGCAAAACCAAACATCTCGTTTTTTTCTCAATTAAATAATATCATTTGACATCTTTTTAAAACGTTATTATTATATAAAATATTTATTGTATGTCCGTGATGGATATCGCTGATGGCACCAATATTTTTGTGACATATTTTTGTAACACATGCACAGTTTAGAAAAAATACGTTAATATATTATCATAAATGTACAATTGTACATAATTAATAAGACGTAATAAAAAACTTTTTCTTAAAGACAGTACCTAGTATTGTGAAAACTAATCGGTATGGATAAGTGGAAATAAATTTCCATGTACCAGTAGAGATAGGTGGAATAAAATCCCACTGTTCCCCACCAGGTACGTTGCTAGGGACTAGTGGAATAGCCCGAAAAATTTACTACCCTATGTCTATACATTCATTCCCGATGTCCCCTACCAGCTTCTGGACGACACAAATTTTTAAATTATTCCCGTTGCCCACCAGTAGTGGATAGTGACAAAAACACGCCTTTTTAAATTTATTCCCATTGTCCAGCACTTGTGGATTTTTGACACGCATTTTCATAAATCATTCTCGTTGTTCACCATTGGTGAATAGTGACACGCATTTTTGTAAATCATTCACGTGTTTCACCACTGTTAGACAGTGACATGCATTTTCATAAATCATTTTTGTTGTGAAAAAGTGGTAGACAGTGCATCATTTTTTAAAACTTCTGCTGTAGTCCTCTAGCGATGAATCGTGATACTACTTCTGAATATTATCCCCACTGTCCACCACTAGTGGGCGACGAGAATAATTTAAACAAATGCGTGTCACTGTCCATCAGTGGTGAAACACGAGAATGATTTGCAAAAAATGCGTGTCAATGTTCCCTAGTGATAAGAGAATGGGTGACAACAGGAATGAACGTGTCTTTTATACCTTATACAGGAAAAAGGTAGCACACTAAATTATAAGAATATTTGACATGTATGTTTTTTCTTCCTCCTAGTTTGCAGACTAATAAATAAATAATCGAGTCATTGACGATTTGTGGAAAAAGGCGTAGCCTGACGCCTGGAACATCGAAACTATTTTTTATAGAGAAATATTGCCACCACATTAGATGTTTTACATCAGAAGCTTTCGTCAACATTTCTATATCAAAATGTATGAAAAATGACAGCACTATGTCTTCTTATCAAGTCTTTTTTTTTTTCTTTGGTTTTGGCGTCGCGTTTTAGCATTTGCCAGTGTCAAGTAATTCTATATTTTCAAGTTTCAAAAGTTAAATAAGTGCCATCGTAGCTAGTTTTAGTCTAAGTCGTCTTTGTCAAGTCCAAGTTCGTGTCAGTTAATTCCAGTCATGCTTTAGTAAAGTAGTGGCAACTTTACTACAAAGCTTCGATGGAGTTTTGGAAGCAACACGAAAACTCACGTTTCACCACATTATATCATTTTTCCACACTCGCGCTTGTAATTCGGCACTTTATGAATAAAACACCACCACTTTTATGCATAAACACTCGACAAAACACTAGTTTTAGAAAAAAATACAACGGAGCGACACGACTCTTCCCGCGTTCCCGCCAAAACTCCCTTATCAAGTCTTGGATCCCTAGTGTAATCTGACAAGAGTGTAATTGTTTTCTTTTAATTAATTGATAACTTATTGATTCAGGCGTTACTTTGCGGAAGTTCATTTTGAATATTGATTGATTGACATTATTATTGATAATTTAACTAAATTAATTTTGACATTTTGTATAATATACATTTATTGCTTTGTAATATTATAATTATGTATGGATAGCTGATCATTAAAATTTACCTTATTGTTTATTTCTAAAGTAAATAAACAACTAAATATTCGGTGATTATTATTATTGTATAATAATTAATTATAAAAAATCGATGTTAAAAAGTTTAGTTTAAAAAATTCGTATTTTGCTTGTACATATTTTTACTGCCATATACTTTTCTTTTGAATATTCAAGGTATATATTTAGTTTATTTCCGCTTAACAGTCGTTCCAGTTGAAACAGTGATGAGGAATTAAATTAAATTTATTTTACAACTTATTAATTGAAACCCTAATATTACTTAATATCTAGAACTAATTTTGACATAAACTTTAAAAATATAATTTGACAAGAATCTAATTAAATTAACCACAAGTCTTAAAATCCTCCTCTCTCTGCAGTAACCACAGTATTGTTTTCTTTTGTTTTCATATTTAAAAAATACTCGCATGCTTTGCATGCTAAGCAACTGGATTTAAGACCACAATGTTGTTTACCTATTTCGCAAGAAATAAATGAATTATAATTATTTTTTTTATGTTTGACAGGCTAGTTGTTTGACCACAGCTCACCTGATGTTAAGTGAAGGTGTGGTCGAAGATGGTAAAGCACACCTAGCCTGGAATGGAACTGGCTCTCAAGTGAGGCTGCCGGAACATACCGTTAGATGCTTGGCGGCAGATTTTCAACTCTCGTGTGGTAGCTAGCCAGCCGAGTACTAGAGAGTACCCTACCACCATGCTATGTCACGATGTTTTCCTTCGTCATCGCTACAAATATATAAATATATTAGTTTCATTCGCTGATACAATTTTCATACATTTTGGTATCAAAAGATTTTTTTTTCACAAATCGTCATGACGTTCCTGTCAACATATTATTATGTAATTTACTTAAAATACTTAAAAGTTAGGTTAGGAATGTGACATTATAAGCACCTTTTGAAGATTTTTTTTAAAAGTGAATGGAATGACACGAACGAGACGCGCCATTGACAGGCGTGATCCCTTACCATCAGGAGAGCTTCACGTTCGTCTCATTAATATTAACACAAGAAACTTTGAATTTGAGCACGCCGATCAACCTTAAAGCCATCTATACACCACTATTTTGTAAATACTAGAAAAAAAATAACAGCGTTAGCTACTGTTATAACTGAACCCATCTATGAAAACAAACCTTGAAAAATTGATGTCGAAAAATTATCCACAAAAAAAGGTGATTCCTGGTTATTATTGTACCCGGAGGCATTTACGTAAACCTAGTCCGTCGCAAGTTCATTCATAAACCACGCGCCTGCAGCGGGAGCCTCGCGCGCGAGTGCGAGAGAGAAACAACATGTTTCTGCAATATTCCAATGAAAGCCGCCATCGGTTCCCGCCAGCTGCTCCGGGGATAGTACTCTTTTGTAGTAAACGAGTGCTATGTCCATAATTTTAGGCAGGATTTCCAAAACTTGTAATAACTTTGTCATTATGAAGTAAACGAAAATTCTGATTGCACATTTGCGATGTCTCACTCGGTCTGCATTACCCATTAAAAATTTTCTAGTAATTAAAAAGTTGCGGTGTATAGCTATCTAATAGGTTGTCATATAATCAATTTTTTGCGATACGAAAGCCTAATCGTTCAGGGTAATACCATATATGATATTAACCGGGTAAGTAAGGTATCTACCCTGTTAGAAAACTACCCAGCGTGGCACCTTTGTCAGTCTTTCCTCATGCATTTCCTCTTCTCAAGAACGATCATGCTTTTTAAGGCACTCGCCACCACGAATCTGTTGAAGATAAATAATTATGCTGAATTGAGGATGGTTTTTAGGGTCCCGTACCCAAAGGGTAAAAACGGGACCCTTTTACTGAGGCTTCCCTGTCCGTCCGTCCGTCCGTCTGTCACCAGGCTGTATCTCAAGAACGGTGATAGCTAGACAGTTGAAATTTTCACACATGTTGTATTTCTATTGCCGCTATAACAACAAACACTAAAAATAAAATAAAATAAATATTTAAGGGCAGCTCCCATACAACAAACTAGATTTTTTTACCGTTTCCTGCTCGATACTAATAACGGTGACAGGTAGACGCTTTAACTATTCACAGAATATTTAGTTTTATTATAGATAATAAGATATGTACGGAACCCTACGTGTCCGAGTCCGACTCACACTTGATTGATTTTTATTTTTTGTGTCTTTAAGTTACAAAATAAAATATTTTTCTTTCTTTTAAATATTTTCGACTTTTGTCAAACGGTATTGATGCAACTGTACCTGAGTTCGTGGAACTTGTGTATGGACAGTCGATATGTGCATGTTTGTCCGTCTGTGAGAGCCAACGTCAGTATGACGTGGGTGTCGCGCCGGAGCACCTCTCTGCAGCGCTGTCGGGACGGCTCAGACTCCACGTTGGATTGGCTGAAATCGAAAAGGATTACAAGTTTTTGACAGTTGGCTCATTGGTAGTATATCTGCCTTGAGAGCTGCAGGGCGTGGGTTCGATTCCTACTCAGGGCAAACATTTTGTGAATAAACAAATGTTTGTTCTGTGTCTGGGTGTTCTGTATGTATTTAGAAAAAAAAAGTATTTATGTATTCTATCAATTATCTGACTTCCATCACACAAGCTCTGCTTAGTTTGGGGCCAGATAGCGCTGTGTGTAATGTCCTACGATATAGAAATAATAAATATATATAAACATAACTATACAACAAAGTGTTTAAGATTTTTTTACGGTTGAAAGTGGCTAACTGAGTAATTCAGGAGTTACTTTTTTTTTTCTTTGGTTTTGGCGTCGCGTTTTAGCATTTGCCAGTATCAAGTATTTATATATTTTCAAGTTTCAAAAGTTAAATAAGTGTCCTCGTAGCTAGTTATAGTCAAAGTCCAGTCTTAGTCAAGTCCAGTCTGTGTCAGTCAAGTCCAGTCATGCTTTAGTAAAGTAGTGGCGACTTTACTATAAAGCTTCGATGGAGTTTTGGAAGCACCACGAAAAGTCATGTTTCACCACATTATATCATTTTCCCACACTCACGCATGTAATTCGGCACTTTATGAATAAAACACCACCATTTTTATGCATAAACACTCGACAAAACACTAGTTTTAGAAAAAAATACAACGGAGCGACACGACTCGTCCCGCGTTCCCGCCAAAACTCAGGAGTTACTTTGTGGATGTTCAATGTATATATCTAGCTTATTTCCGCTTTACAGTCGTTTAAACGCCTGTGCAGTGTGCAACTGTCAAGGAAGGGGCGTCAACCTTCCCCCACAATCGGATATAAAAGGCAACACTCGAGTACGCCCAAGGCAAAAAAAAAAAAAAAAAAAAACGTCCAAGGCACATTCGGCTTGTGGACGCCCCACAGATTAAATACGGTAAAAGTTCCTTATTCACGGTTTCCTTAATCGCGTTTACATAATTCGCGGGTGAAAAAATTGGAACCCTGTTCCTGTATTCACAGCAAAAAATTTCATTATTCACGGATGCAATCGGTAAACAGAAAAGAAAGTAGTTACACATATAGAGTAGGAAGCTAGTTTGGTTTTTTTTTGCAATAATAATGAGACGAACGAGACGTTAATCCCTGTAGGTAAGAGATAACGCCTGTCCATGACCATCGCAGCAATACACAGAACTTTGAGTAACAAAACAAAGTCCAGGGCATCGCTGCTTTGGCGCTCATTACTTTGAGACTTTCGATGGTTAGTCTCTTGGTGTTTCTGTTATACAATGTCGGCCCTTAACTCAATATGCGATAAACAAATTTCATAGTTTTTTTTTTTTTTTTTTTTATGTAAAAAGTAATGAAACGAACGAGACGCTCTCCTGATGGTAAGAGATAACGCCTGTCCATGACCATCGCAGCAATACACAGAACTTTGAGTAACAAAACAAAGTCCAGAGCATCACTGTTTTGGCGCTCATTACCTTGAGACTTTTGATAGAGTTAGTCTCAACAGCCCAGTAATTACACCTCCTGTCTGTACTTAAGGTGATCTTGATATGATTTTACTGATAAAATTCAATCTTGTCACACCTCATTGATATGTCAATCTTCCAGTATAAGTTCACTAGGCCAGGTTTCACCATGAGGTGCTTTGGCATGTTTTCGTATATCCTCTCCGTGCATAACAGTAATGACAGCTCCTCTGCACATTCCGCTGAAAACCTGTAAAGAAAGGATACTGTTTAATCTATCATCATAAATTCCATCCACAGGCATGTTAATAGAATCTTAAAAGGTCGGCAACGTATTTGTGGTACCCCTGGTATTGTAGATATCTATAGGCGACGGTGATTGCTTAACATCAGGCAACCCGTCAGCTTGATTGCCAACTGTCGCATAAAAAAAAAATCACCACCTCTTGCAATACTTGCATTTTTTTGTTTTAATATTTACTGTTGACAAGCGTTGACTACCACCACAGCTCACCTGATGTTAAGTGACGTTGTGGTCAACGATGGTAAAGTACACCTAGCCTGGAATGAAACTGGCTCTCAATTGAGGCTGACGGAAACACATCATTAGATCGACAAAACTCCATCAAATAAAACAGAAAAAAAAACATCCAAACTTTCACATTTATAATATTAGTTGGATTCATTTTTATTTTGTACGTGGATGACAGGTTATGTGTTTGACCACAGCTCATCTCATGTTAAGTGACAACGACAGGAAACACACATACCCTGGAATGGAAGTGGCTGTCAAGTGAGACTGCCGGTTAGGTGTTCAGTGGCAGATTTCCAACTTGAGGGTGGTAGCTAGCTAGCAGAGTACTAGAAAGTACCCTACCAACTTGCTATGGTTTCCTCTCGATGTTTTCCTTCACCGGCAGCTCAAGCTCATTGTTGTCGAACCCACACCTTTCGGCATGCCAACCGACTGCGCTAACCACTGCACTAAAACTCAATATATCTGGTTAAAAGGGTGTACTTAAGAGACACACATGTGCGTTTTAAATAATTTAAAATTGTATTTAGATTATGTAAATATTTAAAATGATTGCCTTGTCTCTTAGCTCCACCCACCCACAGCTTTTAAAGTAGATATTGTACCAAATGGGCTAACAAGGTTTTTTTTTTTTTTTTTTTTTTTTAATATCTGCAATCGGCTATTAGCCATAATCAGATCTTATCTGCGATAATTTAGGGTGGGTGCAGTTCCATTAAACAGCACCGTATATGTTTACAAGAAATTAATTATTTTCTCTGGTCTAAGTTTAAAATTTGCCATCTTTTAAGGCGAGTTATTTCATTTTGTGGGGTTAATAGGTTCTTAGCCAATTCATTGGTGTGTCTCATGAGCCTTCCTTTGTAATTCTTATTTTTTCTGCAGACTTCCTCCTTTACGGTCGGCATCTCAAGGTAATCATGGATTTCTTTGTTCCTCACCAACCAGTGTGCACCTGAGATTGTTCTTAGAGTGGAGTTCTGAAACCTCTGGAGGATTTCCAGGTTTGAGTCACTAGCACTGCCCCAAAGTTCCACTCCATATGTCCATATTGGTTTCAAAATAGCCTTGTAAACAAGCAGTTTGTTACCAAGGGACAGTCTGGATTGTCGCCCCAGCAGCCAAGACCACTCTTTGAATCGTAATGCAGCTTCTGTTTTCTTGGTTTTTATGTGGTCAGCCCAGGTCAATCTCCTATCCAAATGAAGGCCAAGATATTTCACACAGCTCTTGCTTGGCAATGGTTTGTCTTCCATATGCACAGGTGGGCAGTCGCCCTTGCGGAGCGTGAATGTCACCTGTACCGACTTGGTTATGCTAGGTTTTATTCTCCACTTGTGCAGCCATGTGTTTACTTTGTTGATCTGTATCTGAAGCTTTAGTGTTGCTTTTTCTGGGTTTGCATCGCTTGCAAGGCATGCAGTATCGTCTGCATAAGTTGCAGTTACAACATTTTCTGTTTCAGGCAGATCTGCTGTATATATTGAGTAGAGGACTGGGCCAAGCACAGATCCTTGCGGTACTGAAGCTGTGATATAGTATAGTTTCGAGAGTTGTTCTTCGTATTTAACCTGGAATCTTCTTTGATCAAGGTAAGATTTTAAGATCATATAGAATGAGTTAGGCAGGAGGGTTTTCAACTTATACGACAGTCCCCTGTGCCAGACCTTGTCGAATGCCTGCTGGATGTCTAAGAATACTGCAGAGCAGTATTCTTTTTTCTCTAGCGATTGTCTTATTTTGTGGACAACTCTATGAACTTGTTCTACAGTTGAATGTTTTTCCCGAAACCCAAACTGGTGATCAGGTATTACTGTGTTTTCGTTCAGAAAGGGTTTTAGTCTTTGTAGAAAAGTTTTTTCGAACACTTTGGATAAGAGGGGAAGGAGACTTATAGGTCTGTATGAGCTTGGTTCCGTTGGTGGTTTCCCTGGTTTTGCAATCATAATAATTTGTGATATTTTCCACAGCTTTGGGTAGTACTGTACTCTAAAAATAGCATTAAACAGTGTAGTCAAAAACACGATTGCTTTTCTAGGTAGTTGTTTGAGGACCTCGCCAGTTATAAGATCATAACCAGGAGCTTTTTTATTTTCCAAGTGCTTTATTGTTCGTGCTAGTTCTCTTGGGCTAACAGATTTCAGGGGTGGTGATAATTGCTGGTCACTATTGATTAATTTATCCACCTCCTCTTCAAACTCAGTCATAGACGATGAGTTTGGAGTGAATACTTCACTGAGGTGTTTAGCGAAGAGTTCAGCTTTTTCACTTCCACTTCTAGCCCAAGAGTCATTGGGAGATATTCTTATCGGAGGCACATGACTATGTGGTCTTTTAAAGTTCTTAGTTATTTTCCACAACGAGTAATTGTCCTTCTTATGGGCTGAGAGTGTAGACAGTTTTTCTTGAAAGTCAGTATTCTGGTTATCTTTGATTAACTGTTTTAGTTCTCTAGAGATTTTGTTGTATTCCGCCCTATCCCGATCGGATCTGCTTGTGTGCAATTGTCTTCGCTTCTTGCGTTTTTCTTCCAGCTTGTTACGTATTTCCAGTGGTATGTTATTTTTTTGAGTATTGTGCATCAGTGTCGGTGTAGCACGCCATGCAGCTTCCTGTATAAGATTTGTCACGTAGAAAGTCGCCACGTCTATGTCTTCTTCTGTTTTCAATTTTACTTTTAATTCGATTTTATTGTCCAAGTATTCGGCAAATGCTTCCCAGTCTGTTTTTTGGTTATACAGTGTTAAGTTCTGTGGTTTTTGTATTACGGAGGTGCTAAATGTTGCTATAACAGGGGTGTGGTCAGACACACTATCAAGTGATGATCTTATATCAAAATATAGGTTAGACAACCCCTTAACTATGAGAAAGTCCACTAGATCAGGTGTTCTATTGATGTCAGTCGGCCAATAAGTTGGCTCACCAGTACTTAGTGTTGTAAGTTTATGGTTGTCAACACATTTTTTTAACTCGCGTCCTTTAGTCGTAGTTAGTCTTGAGCCCCAGTGGGTGTGTTTACAGTTCCAGTCACCACCACTAATAAATCTGTTTCCCAAGCTTTGGAAGTAGCGGTCAAACATATGTAGCTTTATGTTGTGCTTTGGTGGGGAATAGATAGCGCTCACATTAATAGGGCCCATTTTTTCATTTATTCTAACAAGGTAGTCATAAATATTTCTGACACCGATTTTAACAATAGAAACACTTCTGTAAGATGAATAACTTAATGAGAAACTTTCATCGGTGGAAGGAAATGGTTACCTGAGACTCTCAACAAAAGTCCTAACATCCTCGTGGCTCCATGGTTCCTTGTTTGCAGACTTGAGTCTAGCTACGTGTCTTACAACAGCTCGCACGGCTGCAAACTTGTCCGCATTCATGAGACTGGACAGTCTACTGTCTGGGTTGCCTTCCAATTCTTTTAGAGCCACTGAAAGTGGAAAAATAACAGGAAAGTCAAATAGTGATCATGGTTTATTAATCTTAAGTCCATCGACAAATTGTAGCAGCGAAATTTTTCACTTTTCTAGGAAGCTCAGAAATGGGGAGGTAACATTAAACTTACGAACAACAAACGGCTTTATTTGCTTCTTCTGAATTTCAGGAGTTATATATGTTACAGCTGACCATTGCAAAGGGGTTTCAGTAAGCAATTCTAACTGTTGCGACATCTTAATGAATTAAAAATATTTAAAAACTTTCGAAAATCTTCCCCGACCACCACCAACCAAAACAATGGGCTGTCGCTGTCCGCAGTCAGTGCTGTCTGCTGTCAGGTCACTCACGCACGAGCACCATACTGTCACGCTCAGATTAAATCTGAGCTGTCACGCATTTGCCAGTATTTCGATATTTTTAAATAGATATTCTAAGAAAACTTAAGTTTAACGAGTCTTAGTCACGCAAAGTAAAATTATCTTGCCCCATTTTATTATTTTTAATATATTACCTCGACGTATATTACGTTTTTACGAGTGATGGTACATAAAGAAAAGTCTTATTCATAAATAAAGAGTCAAATTACGTGAAAGAATGTAGGAATGTGTTAAAATAATCTAAAATACGTTATTTCAAGGATTTTTACAATATCACTGGTTTTTCGTAATTAAACTTAATACCCTTAACTTATAACCCTTACTTACGTGAGGTTTGTAAAACATGACATAAGCAAAATCCACAAAGTGCGATGTCAAAAGCAAACAAATAATTTTATATGCAAAAAAAAAAAGTAAAAATAAATATGGCCGCGGCTTGTTTAGCTTGTTCGTGTTAATTTGAAGAACCGAGAATTTTCAACAGTATACCCTAAAACATAAGTGAATTTTTATCGAACATATTTTTAAGTTAAGATAAACAGTGCACAACACAATATGGCCACATTACAAGGTCCCGGTAATAAACAATGGCCTTCCCGACCCGGCATGCAACACCAAAATAGCCAAAGCAACGCGAGTTTAACGCTAAATAGATCAATAAATCTTTATCCCTTAACTAATTACACATTTGGGACCAAGGAACCGCTATTTGAGAAAGATGCGTCGGTGCCAGCGAGGTTTCAGCGGATGAGGGAAGAGTTCACTAAAATTGGCATGAGAAGGTAAGGTTATTGCACTTGTAGGCAAAAGAATTACTTGTTAGCAAAACAAGAAATTTTACTAATATGATATGAAGGCCTTACAGTAGAGCAACATGTTAAAATAATAAATAAATATCGTAGGACATTACACACAGCGCTATCTGACCCCAAACTAAGCAAAGCTTGTACTATGGGAGACAGATAACTGAAAGAATACTTAAATACATGTTGCTTAAATAACTTAAATACATGCTGCTTAAATAACTGCTAAGTTACTGAATTGCATTCATACCAATACATGTTAAGTACAATGTTTTTTTTAATGATATATAGGCTTGTGTTTGACTCGCAACTGTTACTGACAAAATACAGCTATTGCCTCACTGCTAAACATATTATAAACCTTAGCAGGAGGTTGTCTAGGTAGGTACCACTGCAGTACCAGATATTCTGCCACTAAGCAGTATGTGTAAACATTACTGTGTTCCGATTAGAATGGTACTGCAGCTAGTGAAATTACTGGGCTGAGACTAACCATTGCAAATCTCAATTAGCTATTAGTTCTATGTATCACTGCAATGGTCTTGAACAGACATTATCTCTTATCATTAGGAGAGCACCTGTTCATCTCAGTATTTATATCAGTAAAAAAATATATTATCATCATAAGATTTAAAATTAAATATCTATAAATAAGTTTCAGAAAAACCTCTTCATAAACCATATTAATTGTGTTAATCGACTTTTTTATCTATGGGTACAGACCATCATCATTTCAGCCGCAGGATGTCCACTGCTGGACATAGACCTCCCCCATTGACTTCCACGAAGACCGGTTGGAAACACCTTGCATCCAGTGTGTTCCTGCGGTCATTATAGGGTTGTCTGTCCACCAGGTGGGTGGAAGTCCTACACTGCGCTTGCTGGTTTGTGGTCTCCATTCCAGAACTTTGCAGCCCCTTTGGGTACAGATAGTAAACTGTTATTGTTGTTATGTGTCTGGATGTTCTGTATGTATTCACAACAAAAAATTAGGTATTCTTAAGTGGTTCACATCGTACAAGCATTGCTTAGTTTGGTGCTAGATGGAGTAAATTGTCCACACTATTTATTATTGAATTAAATGTTCTTTTAATCGTTTTTAATAGATCAGTGGAAGGGGTGCTCCTAGTTCATGAGCATGGCCTGCCACATGTACTGCTGCTTCAACTAGGAACAGCATTCTTTAAACTTCCTGGTGGAGAGCTGAACCCTGGCGAGGTAAGAAAATCCTACTAATATTATAAATGTTTGTATGTATGAATGTTGGTTACTCTTTCATGCAAAAACTACTGAATGGATTTGGTTGAAATTTAGTATGGAGGTAGTTGAGACCCTGTATTAACACATGGGCTACTGTTTATCATGACAACATCTAGCGGGAATCACCGTGGGGCGCAGCTAGTATGTCATATTTTAACATATGTATTAGAATATGGAAATATAATGTTATAATTACAGCCAGTGTACAAAAAATACATAAATATTGTAGGATATCATTGGTAGTATATGTGCTTTAAGATCTGTAGGGCATGGGTTTGATTCCCATCTAGGACAATCATTTTATGGTATGTATAGTTGTATAAACAAATGTTTGTTCTAGGTCTCAATGTTCTGTATGTATTATAAGTATGTACATATTTACAAAAATGTAAGTATTCTATCAGTTATCTGTCTTCCATAGTACAAGCTTTGCTGAGTTTGGTGTCAGATGGCGCTGTGTGTAATGTCCTATGATGTTTATTATTATTACTAGGCAGGGTGTGGTTAAACGCAAACACTATTTTTGAATTAAATGTATATAAGCCCTCAAAATGATAACCAATGCACCAATGTTTATCAAGAACAGTGAATTGCATGAGTACACAGAAATAAAAACAATCAAGGAAGAAGTGGAACACAGAGCAATTGCATATCAAAGCCGAATAAAGAAACACACAAATACCTTAGCAACTGCGTTATGCGAACCGCTATGTGGTAGAAGGCTCAAAAGGCAACACATATGGGACTTTGTTGAACTGAAATAAAGGACAGCTTCCTCACAGGAGGAACAGCTCCTACCTGACAACCAACAACCTCAACAAATCTGCTAAGGGCTTGTGGAGCCGATCGCAGGATAACACAGAAAAAAAAAAAAAATGTATAAAACAAACAGACAGAGTTACTTCTTTTTTATGATATATGTTTGGTAGGAAGTAGGATAGGTTTAGGTAGAATTACATTTTGACAACACTTCCTTTGTTCCAGGATGAAATTGATGGTCTGAAGAGATTGCTGACGGAGACCCTGGGCCGACAGGATGGTATCAAGCAGGACTGGCTCATTGAAGACACAATCGGTGAGATGACAGGGTCCTTATTCTTATTCAAAAGTACTGCACCAACGACCCTCGTGGGAAGCCAGGGTGGTCGCTAGTTTAATATATAAGGGGCCAATCCATAAATTACGTCACAGGCGTGGGCGTGGGTTCGATTCCCACCACGGGCAAGCATTTTGTGACAAACAAATGTTTGTTCTGTGTCTGAAGTATTTATGTATTCTATCAGTTATCTGACTTCCATCACACAAGCTCTGCTTAGTTTGGGACCAGATGGCGCTGTGTGTAATGTCCTATGATATTTATTTATTTTATTTTATTACTGTATTATCTCAGAATATAAGAAGTATTCGAGCAAATTTTGACAAACTTTTAATTTATTTGACAAGATTGCAATTTTCTCCCGACATTATAATCTTATCTGAAACATGGATTGACGATAACTTCCAAGGAATTATTCTTCCTAATTATAACTGCCATGCATCTACAGTTTTAAGAAACCAGAATGATGGACTAGTGATTTTTACAAAACAAGGGCTTAATATTCAAATTAGCGAACCACCTTTTAATGATGGAAACTGTCTTATCCTTAAACTAGGTGCACATCTAAGCGTCATTGCAATCTACCGCAGCCCTGCGACAACTAATATTAGTGATTTTCTTGTTTCTCTAGAAAGTGCTATTTCCTGTATATCAACTGAATCATGCATAGTAACCGGTGACATGAATATAGATATTAAACCAACCTCAACTGACAGAAAAGCGCCCGAATATCTTGAACTTACTGCTCACTTAGGCTTCATTCCTGGACATGTAATGCCTACACGTGAACATAACTGCTTGGACCATTCATTGGTCAGGTCGAAAAAAATTGTGCGAGTTATCATAAATGATTCGGATATTACTGATCATGCCACTATTATAACTGGCATCGATATCGGACCCAAAAAAAATCCTCCTGTTAATAGAATGGTCTCAAAAGTTAACTACGACGGCGTAGCTAGTGCTTTAAGTAGCAAAAACTGGGCCAATTTTTTTAATGAATCAGATGTTAATACTGCAACGCAAAACCTTATTCATGAGATTGGGCTTGCTGTTAAAATTAACACCACTAAAACCAAACTACGTAGCTGTGACGTCATCACGAAACCCTGGATGACAAAAGGACTCCTTAAATGTGCGAGACGGAAAGACTTGATGCACCATGAAGCAAAAAGGCATCCAGGCAACATAGCACTCCAAGAAAAATATAGAAATTACCGTAATCATTATCTTCGCTTAATCCGTAACCAGAAAAATAAATACGACTCTGAACAATTGCTAACGCATAGAAACAATAGTAAAAAGTTATGGAACACAGTTAAGGACATTTGCGATATCAAAGCTTCAAAGTCCGGCTCAGGTGACCTCCTCAAAGTTAAAAGTAGCGAAATTGACTCATTAAACTACATCAACAGCTTCTTTTCATCGGTTGGTAATGATCTAGCCCAAAATATTCTCTCTAAACTAGATAAGTCAGAACAACAGTTGGTCGACTCCACCTCCCTTGATTATTCTCCTCCTCACTCTCTATTTCTAGCACCAACTAATATGCATGAAATTCGAAAAATTATTTCTGGGCTTACAACTTCATCCGCTCCTGGCTGCGACCAAATTAACAACGTGGTATTAAAACAAGCTGCTGACGTATTATCTCCACTTATTGCTCACGTGTGTAACCTCAGTATGTTGCATGGTGTAGTACCGGACTGTCTTAAACTAGCTGATATTTGTCCTGTTTTTAAATCAGGGTCATCTACTTCTGTATCTAATTACCGACCGATCTCACTCCTACCCTCGATTTCAAAAATTATAGAGAAAGTGGTCAACAAACGCCTTCTAGGATTTTTAGAGAAGTATGACCTGCTGTCTGCTAACCAGTATGGTTTTAGATCCAAACATTCAACCGAGGACGCAGTAGTTGCTCTTGTAGACCATGTTACAGTTAAACTTGATTCCAAGAAGAAGTGCCTAGGAGTGTTCTTAGACTTGGCTAAGGCGTTTGATACGGTGTCTTGGCCAATTCTTCTGAGAAAGCTGGAGCTGCTTGGGGTACGAGGAACTGCTTTAAACTGGTTTTGCTCTTATTTAAGTAATAGGAAACAAAGAGTACGGGTCACGAATCGTTACAGTGACTTTATGTCTGTATCTTTTGGTGTTCCTCAAGGAAGTGTACTCGGGCCTACGCTTTTTTTGGCCTATATTAATGATTTATGCAAACTAAAGGTCCAAAATGGAAGGCTTTTTACATTTGCAGATGACACTGCAATTGTATTTCATGGTGATAGTTGGGATGAAGTTGTTAATTTGGCTAATCATGGATTATCACAGGTGGCAAGCTGGTTAGAGAAAAATCTGCTTACACTTAACGCGAGTAAAACTAAATATATGTCCTTTCGAATTACTCAAAAATCCCGCCCACTAGCAATCTCTCTTCAGCTTCATTCATGTGGAACGCACACAAATTTGGTATGTAACTGTCCTTTACTTGAATCTGTTGACCACATTAAATATCTAGGTGTAGTAATTGATCATGGAATGACATTCGAAAACCACATAGGTAGCCTACGTAGTCGATTGCGCAAAATGTTGCACATATTTAAAAGATTAGGAACAGTAGCGGACCCACAAACACTGCGTATAGTTTACCTAGCCCTATGCCAGTCTGTGATAAATTATTGCATCGTTTGCTGGGGGTCTGCGGTTACTAGTCGTCTTATCAATGTTGAAAGAGCTCAAAGAGCTTTACTAAAGGTTGCGTATAAAAAAGCCTTTAAATACCCTACAGACAAACTTTACGAAGACACCAAGTACCTTACTGTTCGTCAATTATATATATTATCAGTGGTACTACGTTTTCACAAGACATCAAAATCGAATGCCGTGCGTACCAAGGGTAATAGTGATCGTCGCAACAAATGGGTACTACCCAATACTAGAACTTTCTTTGCACAAAATGCGTATTTTTTCAAGGGTCCATTTCTTTATCAACTTCTAGACTATAAGCTTGACATCTTGGAATCGTCGCGGTTTGTGTGTAAAAAAAAGATTACATCATGGCTGTCCACGCAACGATATATGGACACAGAAAAGATAATTAAAATTATAAAATAACTCACCATAGCACGATTTAGTTTCAAAATACATCGCTATTATAAAGAGAACTAGAAACAATTAATGGCATGCATACGCTAGATTATACATAGTATATACTAAGCTGTAAGTAAATATAGTGTTAATAATATAATAAAACGAGTAGGGAGTTTGCATAAATAAATTAAAGGGAAAAATGAAAAAGACCTCTTATCCAGTAAAATAGACCAGACTACACACACACCCACACACTCACTCACTCACGCACGCACACCCACACATACACACACACACACACACACACACACACATATATATATATATATATATATGTATTATCTCTTATATTAATACCCATTTTACTAATAAATAAAATAAATAATAAGTTCTTATTAAAAACAACGCTCCTCACTTATGCATAAACGCATCCAAATGGATATCTGTTGTACGGTGGCAACAGATATCGACCTAGTACTACCTAATGAGAGAGGGAAAAAATAAAAAGGGTAGTAGATAAATATTTATTGTACTCGTCAGTTTTGTTTACTTTTTGTTTCTTTATTTTGTCTTTTTCCTTTATCATATTATATGTTTCTACCCTTGTAAATGTTTGTTAAAAGGAAGAGCCTGGATCCCACGACACAGGTCACCCTAGTGTGGGATCCATGGAGTACCGTTATATCATATTATATGTATCTATAGTATTTCATTTTGTGTTCCTTCGTACTTTTGTTTGTTGTTTGTTGTTAAATTTCAAATATGTGTATGTGTATTATTAATGGTCATGAATAAATTATCTTATCTTATCTTATTTAAGAGATTATTGAATTACGAGTAAGTAATTATAATATTTTTGTTTTTATTGAGATATAATTATATTGACATAATTATTTTACATGTGACATTATTTCATTGTATTGACATATGTTATGATTTTGATATTTTTTAATATGTATGGAAAAATTACCTGTAACTTTGGTGTTATTAAGAAAAGATTTGTATTTGAACTTCCGCATAGCAACACCTGAATCAATCGATAAATGTGACAATTTTTTTTTTTTTAATGGTTGACAGGCTAGTTGTTTGACCACAACTCACGTGATGTTAAGTGAAGGTATGGTTGAAGATGGTAAAGCACACCTAGCCTGGAATGGAACTGGCTCTCAAGTGAGGCTGCCAGAACACACCTTTAGATGCTAGGCGGCAGATTTCCAACTTGAGGGTGGTAGCTAGCCAGCCGAGTACTAGAAAGTACTCTACTACCATGCATATTTATTTCTATTGCAGGCAACTGGTGGCGCCCCAACTTTGAGCCCCCGCAGTACCCGTACATTCCTCCCCACATCACGAAGCCGAAGGAGCACAAGCGGCTGTTCCTAGTACAACTGCAGGACCGTGCATTGTTCGCTGTCCCCAAGAACTACAAACTGGTGGCCGCTCCGCTGTTTGAGCTATACGACAACGCCCAGGGATACGGACCTATCATATCATCATTGTCACAAAGTCTGTGCAGATTCCATTTTGTGTACATGTAATCCATGTATAAGTATTGTTCTATATATAATTAGTAAGTTTACATTTTTCCATATGACCGCTAGACAAAACTTAACAAAAGTCTGCCATCGAGCACCCAATGGTGTGTCCCGGATGCCTCTTTTGAGTGTAAATTCCATTCCAGGCTAGGTGTGCTTTTTCATCTTCGACCACAGCGTCACTTAACATCAGGTGAGCTGTGGTCAAACACCAAGCCTGTCAACCATTTTTTTTTTTTTTAAAGTAATATTGACATGCTTTTATTTATTTAGTCAAAATACGTATATTTGATTAAAAATTTTATACAGATTTGAAATATTAAATTTCAAATTGAGCTGTTTTGTCACTTAAATCGATATTTTTGTCCGAGATTACTTTCGTTCAGAAATAATGTTATACTATGTTCTTTAAAGTAGACATCGTAAGACAATAAAACTGTTATGTCTAGTGTATACTAAAATCGAGCAATATTTTTATATACGTATAGGTATATTTTGAGATCTCGAAAACGGCTCTAACGATTTTGATGAAATTTGCTGTATGGCGTTTTTTAGGTCTCATCTCAGGGAAAACACGTTTTTCCGAGTTTTAAATTTATATTCACCCAGCAAGGCTCGATTGGCTAGGTTATCATACATAGACAGGATCATTTTTGTGAAGTTGTGTAAAAAAAATACTGTATTCGATAAATTCTTCTGCAGTACTTGGTATAATGGGAAATACATTGTATTTTATAATATTAAGAACATTTGACTAAAGTGTGGAAACTTCTACGGCTGTTTTATTTGTACCTGAAGAAAGAAGACTGTTCTAGTTTTAAGATTAGATTACACTAGTCTCACTGATCCGGCACAATTGAAAAAAAAAATGTGTGTCGGATTATTGGATTGTATAAAAAACATAATTATGTATTTTTATTTGTGTGACTGTTTGAAACCGGACAAATGCATATGTTCTACGGCAATTGTTAGTGGACAAATGCATTTTAGTGATGTGCCGATTTGGTAAAAAAATAAATAAATAAATAAATTTTTTAAGGCGGGCGGCGTGGGCACCTTTTGTATTAACTTGAGTATAATCTCACAAGAATTGTTGGAATTTTAAGCCAAATTTCTTAAAGTTAGTAAGTTGAGAATATTGTGATAATATTTGATGTTATACTGATGCCGGTGCACAAGCACAACGAAAGTAGGCAAGCGTGAGCATAGGGATTTTTTTCTTTTAAGGTCTTTGTCGCTTAGCGACCACATCGTCCTGTAAATACACTACATACAAAAATCTTAATATACATCACTATGCTAGGTACTTATTTATTTATTTAGGCCGATTTCTGTTAACCTATATAGGTTCTTGGCCTCGGATTCTGGGTTAGCCAATATAGTAACAGAATCCGACATCCGTCATTTTGTACCTATATGTACACGTAGCGCGCGATCCGCGATCCGCGATCAATGATCGCGATCCAGACTGATCGTGTACGAAGCGGATTGACGGACTGATGCTCCGGATCGCATAATATCTAGAAATTTTGAAATCGTGATCATGATTGAACGTGTACGGGCTGCCATTGAATGATAGTCTTCTAAAGGATTCGTTCCGCACACTTAGCATAGGGTGTCGGATAATTGGACGCATCGAACAGTGTCGAATTAGTGAGACACTGATAAAAAGTATTCTAATCTGTCTTCCATAGTACAAGCTTTGCTTAGTTTGGGATTATATGGCACTGTGTGTAATGAATGTCCTACGATATTTGTTTACTGTAATTGTATTATGAAGTGTGCTCGGAACAAATCAATTAGAATGGTTGTCCTAAACAATAGGACCCTATGTTGGTCAAACAATACGCACGCTGACCAGAGACTGAAGACAATGTTTAGGCGCAAGGTCAATTTATTATCTAATTATATTTCAAACGAAAATGTTTTTTATTTCTGTTTGAAGTTTATTTCAAAGAAATACAGTTTTGGGTATCTTTTTTTTTGAAATGTAAAAAGTCATGATACGAACTGGACGCTCTCCTGATAGTAAGAGATAACGCCTGTCCATGACCATTGCAGCGATACACAGAACTTTGAGTGACGAAACAAAGTCTAAGGTATCGCTGCTTTCTCGCTCATTACTTTGAGACTTTCGATGGTTAGTCTCGATAGCCCAGTAATTTCGCTAGCTGCAGTACCCTTCAAACCGGAACACGGTAATGTTTACACACTACTGCTTAGCGGCAGAATAACTGATACTGCGGTGGCACTTACCTAGATGACCTCCTGCTAAGGAGATCTACCACCAAGTAGTACCATCTTATTTTTACCCCACCAGACCTTAAGGACCATTCAAGTATTACGTAAACAGATTTTAGGTATTCATTAGCCCCTCCCTCCCCCTTGTCAGCAAAGTTCTTGTTCACCACCCCCACCTCTATGCTTACGTAAATATTGGCTTAACTAGAGGATAAGGGACCTCCAAATATCGATAGAATTTAATAAGGAAAACAAACAATCAGCATAATTAAGCTGGTTCGATTTCCATACAAATAATTTTTTCCCATTTATGGACAAATGGGGCATATTTTTACAGTGAAATCACAGCTACTGGCATTTATTTTGGTCATTATTTGCGGTAAATCACAATTGCTTGGATAAAACAGTAGATTATAGCATAAATGACTGTTTTATTAAAAAATCATAACTTCATAAATTTGATTTTCTGCTGGTCATAAAATAATTTACTGTTTTATTTTTTTGTGTTCAATTGTGATTTATCGCAAATGAAGACCAAAATAAATGCCAGTAGCTGTGATTTCACTGTAATAATATGCCCCATTTGTCCATAAATGGAAAAAAAATATTTGTATGGAAATTGAACCACCTTAAATGACATTCCTGATGTTATTGTCATTTTGACAGATCCCCATGTCATCAGTAGTATGATGTAAGCAGTACAAAACGCTTGTTATGCAATGTCTACAGGGTTATAAACTTAGGGTGTGGCAAGTCGAAAGGGGGTCATCGTACCTATTGTTTTAAAAACATTTTACTACTGTGGGCAACATAATATCAGCTGACCCATACCTGCATTTGGTCAACGTACGGCCGGCTGTTCTATAGAATATTGGCCCAACATAATTATCAATGCGACGAATTGGGAATATAGGAGTCGGTTAAAAAATTAGAACAGCTTATTTGATTTTCGTTTAACAACAGTTGAGCTGTGGTCAAACATAGTAACGAGTAGGTATATTGGTCCCCCTTTCGGCTAAGTATAAGCCAAGCTTAGAACCTCTTCTACCTTACAAGGTTACAAACGACTAAACAGAATTTCAAAATAACATTTAATTTTCTATATCGTAAAACCCGATAAGCAGTTTCCATATACTCGGTGGCAGTTGCATGAAGCGAAATGTGGTGCGGAATTGTCACGTTATTGGTGTGCTTTCAAAATGGGTTAGCCACGTTATGGCCTAGGGGTGTGGTGCATTTTGCGATCAATACAAAAGATTATGGTAAGTTTCAATAATTATAAAGTACAGTTCGTGCATTTTTTTTATGTTTGACAGGCTAGGTGTTTGACCACAGCTCATCTGATGTTAAGTGAAGGTGTGGTCGAAGATGGATTAGCCTGGAATGGCACTGGCTCAAGTGAGGCTGCTGGAACACGTTTAGATGCTTGGCGGCGGGTGCGAGGCACGAGATACACGTACATATTATGGTAAAGACTTTTCTACGAGGACGCGAGGCCCCTGCAAGAGCGAGGCCCCGGGCGGTTGCCTGCTTGCTATCCCCTAAGGCCGACACTGTCCGCATGCGAACAGACCAACCACTGAGCTTGTCAACCATTTAAAAAAGCAAGGTTTTCGCAAGTCGCCTTGCAAAACAGATTTGATTTCGTTCGTTTTCAGAGAGGCTAGTATATTGTGTCTACTGTGAATGATTGGAAAACGAGACAGCGCGTCATGCGCTTTTTTTTTTTTAAATTTAATTTTTGCGTCATGTGCTTTATGATCAAATATAAACTTTTTCCCTCTTCTCATATTTACGTAGTTTTTTTTAATGGTTGACAGGCTTGGTGTTTGACCACAGCTCACCTGTTGTTAAGTGACAGTGTGGTCGCAGATGGTAAAGCACATCTAGCCTGGAATGGAACTGGCTCTCAAGTGAGGCTGCCGAAACACACCGGTAGGTTGAGGGTGGTAGCTAGCCAGCCGAATACTAGAGAGTACGCTACCACCAACGTTGTTTTTACGTACTAAGACCGCAGGAACGCGCTGGATGCGAGCCGCTTCCAACCGGTCTTTGTGGTAGTCAATGGGGGAGGCCTATGTCCAGCTGTGGATGCCCTACGGCTGAAACGATGATGTAAGGTTATTTACGCGCCACTGATGTTACAATGACGGCCGACAGATGTCCACTCTCAAGATATTATCCTGTCGGCGCTGGAGGTGATCGAGCGCGAGATCTGCGTCAAGTTCTTCAACATTCCGGCTGACTTCAACTCGACCGATCGCCGCGTACTTTACATAACTAACCCGGACAAACGGAAGACTTGCCCTCCGGACAGTTATAACTTTAGTACGCCGGTGATTGTAAGTATCGCGTGTATTTGGCATAGTTCATAGAAATTATATGGTATGTTACAGATTCATACTTAGCAGCAATTTTGAACGATTCTACGAACCATACGCGCGAGTGTGTAGGGATTATCCTTCTTAAAAAAATGGCTTGTCGAGCATTTTTTGAGTTTTATAAATTTAAAATTGATAAAATTTTGAATTAACTTACTACCTTTAGATAGGTAGGTAGGTACTTATTTTATTTATACGGAATTATTTTTATATTATCCTATTAATATTATAAATCTGAAAGTACGGATGGATGTTTGTTACTCTTTCACGCAAAAACTACTGAACGGATTCGGATGAAATTTGGTACGGAGGTAGCTGAGACTGGAGTAACACATAGGCTACTTTTTATCCCGAAAACATGTAGCGGGTAACACCGCGGGGCGCAGCTAGTTCTGCATAAAACAATTGCGTGTTACTGTATAGTATAGGTAGGTACGATATTGAATTTACCAATAAAAATTAATAACTAAAATTCCATTTCTACATAAGCGGGAATTTTTGGCTTTACTTATTTCTATGACATAAGCAGTAGGTACGTAGAAAACGTGAGCTACTAGTCACTATGAAACTCTTTCTGGTGACGATGCATTCTCCCAGGTAAAGTAAGCGGTCTTTCCAGGACATGCCGATCGGCTACAAGTGTTTAAATGACAAGAACATTGCAAGAATCGTGGTGGACATGCTTCGAGCCAGCATTGAAGGCATAGGTAACTATCCTATTAATAAAAGCGTGAAACTCACAAATTTGACCAGCTGTGATTAGGATGGGGGAGGGGTCATTAAATCATGAAACTCGTGTGGCGTAATTTATGGATAGCCCCTTGGATGTTTTAAACTTTGAAAACTTTATTCACAGAACCATCTGTCAACAGTTTCGATCTGATACGAAAATTTCAGGAACAGGTAAGGAAATGTATTTTTTTTTTTAATATATCTTAGATAGTTTTGGACCGCCCGTCATGATCCGGGAATATTGGTCCTTTTCCTGATTAAAATAAGGAAAACGAAACCTAAAGGTTCCCTTTTATCTACAACAAAGTTGATAAACAGCATGTCATCCGTCATAAAACTAGTAGAATGTAAAGTTTTTCCAACAAAATATTTGTGCTCTCTTTCATACCACGAGACCGAGAAAATACTAAAAATAACTAATTAATACTACTTTTACTTGGTGGTAGATCTCCTTAGCAGGAGGTCGTCTAGGTAGTTACCACCGCAGTACTAGTTATTCTGCCGCTAAGCAGTACTGTGTAAACATTACTGTGTTCCGGTTTGAAGCTAGCGAAATTACTGGGCTGTTGAAACTAACCATCGAAAGTCTCAAAGTAATGAGCGCCAAAGCAGCGATGCCTTGAACTTTGTTTTGTTACACAAAGTTCTGTGTATCGCTGCAATGGTCATGGACAGGCGTTATCTCTTACTATCAGGAAAGCGCCTCGATCGTCTCATTACTTTTACATAAAAAAAAAAAAAACTTCATTTGGCTCCAGTATTCTCCTCGCCATTCGCACACACTTGCACTCACGCACACACAGACAAACACACACACATGTATTATGTAGCCTTCAACATTGTATCAACTCCATTTACATTCCCTAATGCCCAATGATATGTTCACTTATTATATTTAGACTAAATTATGATTGCATTGGTCACAGCAAGAAGATCCATCCCGGTCATATCTCATCAACCCTACGGACCGAAACTTTATAAACGCTAACTATCACAGCGAGTGCCGCTCGCTATCAGCCCGCACCCCGGTGGAGACGCGTCGCGTCACCGGCACAATGACGCCCTCAGACGAAAATAAACTCTTTTACAAAGATAAAGTGTGGCCGCTGGGAATACTCATGTATGGAGTCGAAGAGGAAATAGGTAACAACAATGTTATTATCAGCAAAAGTAATGAGCGCAAAGCAGCGATGCCTTGGACGTTGATTTGTTACTCAAAGTTCTGTGTATCGCTGCAATGGTCGTGGACAGGCGTTATTTCTTAACATCAGGAGAGCGTCTCGTTAGTGTCATCATATTTTCAATATTGGCGATATTTTAATTTTCACCTTAGGTTAAGTGACAGTGTCATCAAAGATGATAAAGATCACCTAGCTTGGAATGGTTTTGGGCTCTCCAGTGAGGCTGTTGGAGCACACTGTTAAGTGCTTGGCGGCAGGTTTTCAACTCTCATGTGGTAGCTAGCCAGCCGAGTACTAGAGAGTACGCTACCACCATGCTATGGTTTCCTCACGATGTTTTCCTTCAGCGGCAGCTCAAGCTTATTGTTCAGGTTTGAATTCGGCGTGCGATGCGACCACGCTAACTACAGAGCTGCAGATATTTTGGTATCAAAATCCTGACAAAGGTTTTATAGCAAAATGTCATGAAAGACCATCTCATTCAGGAATTTGTATGTAGCGAATACTGCACACCATACGCGGCTCAAGTACGCCATGACGTCGATCGAGCTGGCTTCGTGCGTGGTCTTCCAGGAAGTTAAGGTTGACGACGCTCTCAAGCCCAAGAATCTTCTCTGGTTCTCCAAGTTCGGGGCGGAGGTGCCCGCTTTTGGCTTCAAGGAGGGCAACCAGGTAAGTTATTGTGTTATTGCAATATTGGCCAAATAAACTCAATATAATTATGAAAATTTTCTTACATAGATATGTTAAGTCAAAGCTTAGATTTGACTTAACATAGCTTTGTATGTTTCCAGTCGGTATCCCTGATACACATGGTGTCGGGAGCCCCTGGACACATGTCGCACACCATGAATCTACTGATGCGGGCGCTTGGCATCCCCATGGTCTCCAACCGGCCCGACCGGGACAATCACGTCAACATTCACTGGAACAATGTCGAAAAAGGTACACAAGTACACTTTACAAGCGATAGAATACACTGTATGCCAACGACGTCAATACTTGACAACCGATAACGTGTCCTGTACGCCAACGACGTCAATACTTGACAACCGATAACGTATCCTGTACCTACGCCAACGACGTCAATACTTGACAACCGATAACGTGTCCTGTACGCGAACGACGTCAATACTTGACAACCGATAACGTGTCCCGTACGCCAACGACGTCAACACTTGACAACCGATACCATACCATACAATTCTGACTAGCGTTGTCTGTGTTTAGGCAAGGAGCATTATCTTGAGCAGTACCCGATGGCAGCGTGGTTGCGCGGCGATTATCTGCCTTATGACTTCGACTCCGTGACTCACGCGCCCGCCAACTACGCGTGTCGAGATTGCAACCACGGCGAAATGACTGTCGAACCTGCGCACGTACGTACTGAGTGTCTAGGATGGGAGACAAAACTTTCGTCAAGCGTTTGGATTCCACGTTTTTCGTTATATTTAGCACAACGTTACATCACTTTAATAGTGTGAATATTGTTTAGGATAATCTGTGGATGCGAGCGCTGTCGATGGGCCACCACGCGGAGCTCAGCAAAGGAGACAAGTTGATGCTTGAGATCATCTACAGCGAGCCTTGCCGCAACAGATATGCTAGCAACAATAAATAACTCGCACTCAGAAAAGGACGAAACGCTAACAACAATAAATAATTAACCTTCCGAAAAAGCCAAAACGCTAACAACCATTTATGGTTGTTAGCGTTTTGGCTTTTTCATTTGGCTTTTTCAAATAAAAATCAATCTCAAAATCTGTCTTCTTAGGTTGAAACGTTGACAACAATATATAAATTCGACCTAGAACGCAAGTTTTTTATTTTACTTTAAGATGCTGTGCCAGTTTTAATCGGGCACATATTTACATAATGTATATAATCCATACATTTTTTTTTAAATAATTATACTTACAATGTTTTTTATTTGTTTTTAACTTATTAGTGTTACAACATTTCTCATTTGTTCTTTAATTTTTTTTAATCATCTATAGAAATACTATAATCATTATACATATAACATACATAAGAATTTCAAAGTATAAATAAGTAAAGTAAATCTTGTGTTACTGTTGTTGCACTTTGTTCTTATGTATCGTGTTTTCTACTCTTACTTGCTTGGAAGAGATCGCTCTTAGCGATAAGGCCGCTATTTGTGGCACTTGCTCTTAAGATTATTTTGTTCTCTGTACTTTTTATTCTGTTTTTGGTGTGCACTATAAAAAGTTTCTATCTACCTATCCATATAGCAACGTAATAACTAGTGAAGATGTATTAGGTAAGGTTTTTTTGCAATTATAGAATCATTTATTGACATTGTTTGTAGCGATGATAGCTGAGTGGTTAGCGCGGTAGGTTCGCATGCCGAAGGGCGTGGGTTCAAACCCCCAACAATGAGCTTGAGCTGCCGGTGAAGGAAAACATCGTGAGGAAACCATAGCATGGTGGTAGGGTACTTTCTAGTACTCGGCTGGCTAGCTACCACACGAGAGTTGAGAATCTGCCGCCAAGCATCTAACGGTGTGTTCCGGCAGCCTCACTTACCATCAGGTGAGCTGTGGTCAAACACCTAGACTGTCAACTATAAAAAAAAAAAAATTATTTAAAACAGATATTTAAACTATGTAAGTACTATGCTTACACAGTTATCATACACTTAAAAAATATGTATTGTCAGTTTACAAAAATTAAATGTAATAATTTTATTAACTGTAAAGGGGCAATAATTGTCACGTAATCGTAAAAATCCGAATAATATAAATTAGGAAACAAGATAATTAAATTTTAGCTACTTATGCTATGCTATTAATCAGTGGTTAGTCTTTCATCCCACAAAGTCTCAAGACAAAAGTCTTTAACCAGTGCGTTCTACCAGTCATGACCTACGGAGCCGAAACGTGGACACTCACAGCGGGAATGGTCCACAAGTTCAAAGTCGCTCAGCGAGCTATGGAAAGAGCTATGCTTGGCATTTCTCTAAGGGATCGTATCCGAAACGAAGTAATTCGCCAGAGAACTAAAGTAACAGACATAGCTCAGCGTATTAGCAAGCTGAAGTGGCAATGGGCTGGACATATCTGTCGCAGAACCGACAACCGCTGGGGTAGACGTGTTCTAGAGTGGAGACCGCGAATTGGCAAACGTAGCGTAGGACGCCCTGAGACTCGATGGAGTGACGATATACGTAGGACAGCTGGCGGTGGATGGAAGCGAAAAGCCGAGGATCGGGCTGAGTGGCGTGACTTGGGAGAGGCCTATGTCCAGCAGTGGACTACAAAAGGCTGATGATGATGATGACGATGAGGGTTAGTCTGTTAGCTGTCACGCCGAAAAGTGTGGGTTCAAATCCCAATCATGAGCCAATCTGCCGGTAGTAGTAGAGATTCACCGGTTCTGCCTCACGGCAAAATCCGTTCTGCCTCACCCCTAAAATCGAGACCCGGCAAACTTCGCCGCCTAAAAAAAAAAAAAAAAAAAAAGTTTGGTGTCTTTTTAGGGGTTTTCGGGGATGCCCGATCGTTTGCCGCCATCAGTTTTCTTATATCTCTTCAGGATCGCGAGATAGGTTTCAGGATCTATTTGATGTGCAAGTAAAACTGTTGGGTTTATTCGAGCTCTACGCACAATGAGAGTTGCGTCTACAATGCATGCTTTTATCTTTAAATCATTAGAAGAAGCCATCAAGTTAAACGTTTCTCTAGATCGTACTAATTTTACAGACATATCAACACCATTGATTAAAAATTTTTCTTGATTGAAAAGATCACCATGCAAGTGTCCAATCATTTCTATTTCCTTACTTTCACCTGCAAATTCTTGTCGCTTTGTGAACCCTTTATTACTCTCATCAACTGAATCCATCTTTCCATGGGTGTCTTCATACCAAAGTCCACATGTTAGGTGAGAGTCTTTAGCTGCTGGTGCATAATTCAACAGAGTTTCAATGTATGCACGATAAGCGTATGTATTGTTTGGTGGTGAAATAAGTTTTTGATTCAAATAAACATCAAGTTGGTTGAAAAGGGAATGTAGCCAGTTATTAACAGGGGCAACTACTGCCGATGTAGCTAGTTTTGTTGAGTCTTGATTCAGTACTTTCGCTTTTATATGTAGCAACGTATTAGATAAATCAACGTAGTCATCGCCTGCTCCTGGCACTTGGAATTCTATAGGTCCATCATCAGCGAGAGATGAAATTGGCTTGTAATGTATCCACGTTCCGTTTTCTATACTAGTTTGTGTAGAAGGTAAAGCAAATAAATCTAATTCGGACTTGATGCACTCACATGAATGACTATGTAAAAAAGACATTTTTAAAAAATATTTTAAGAAAATATGTCCTTAATTTTTTTCTTGTCAAGTTTTATTTTTTTTGTTGCTTTCACCTTCGCAGTTGATGGTAAAATGAATGAAGACTGACGTTTTCTCTTTGTTATATATCCTGAACCGAACATGTTAATTCGATCAATTTTGGCATCTGCTTTTCTTTTCAAGTTTGAGCTTGCCTCTTTAAGCCGGGATTTAACTGACTCTTCCATAGGACGTGAACTAACCATATCAGATAAGAGACCCACACCAGCATTTAAAGCCTCTTTACCAATTACTCGAGCTCCACTAGAAAGTAACGGTAAAACTGATCTAAACAATCCTCCCAAAAAGCTACCAATTCCATGCCCACGCTGATATGGGACTCCTTTGTAAATTACTCCAATGCCGGATCCAGCTTGATGTGAATAGTAATGTTCATAGGGACAACTTATTTTATCAGTTTGAGAATACATTATTGTAATTTTCTAAAATGAAGTTTAATACACACCGTTCCAAACTGGAATGGTATTTTTTGTCCAGTGCTTGTTCTTATATCTATTTCAATAGTATCGAATTCCCTCCGCATTACTGGCAAGTAGTGAGGTGGTGAAAATACATGCATTTTATTAGCTCCATAAATGTACTTGGACGGATCTAATGGTATTATTCTCAGTAACGGAGTCATAACATCTCCGACAATTTGTGGTTCAATTATATCACAGTATACAAATAATTGCGGTGGCAATCCTAAATGTAAATTAGCCGGACATTTTCCAAATCCTTTTTCAATTAGATTTCTATTTGGTTCGAAACCAAGTTGTAGTGATAATTGAGGTGATAACGAAATTGACTTTATATTTTCATCCATTACAGTCACATTAACAAATTTCGATAGTTCATCATAGCGAAATCTCACTTTTTCTCTTATATTATTTAGTGCAGTTAATATATGATTAATATTATCATAATTTGTCGCTGGAATATGAGTCTTGTAGTAAACTGTAGAATGTTTATCTTCATGAGGCATTCTCATTATTTTAGTTACATAAACAATGTTTTCGTGTTCTTGAACAGTAAACATTGTACATGGATACTGAAACTCTACTACACCGACGTGCCATGTTCCTTCAAGTATTATAGGCTTTGGAAGTTTAGTTGAAAATCGGGTTGTTTTATTGTCAGGAAAATATTCCATTGAACTATTGCTGAGCAATGTTAAATAAAAACTTTCTTTTATCATATTTGATTTAAATTAGACGCTAACACCCAACTGTTAAACTTATTTGGGTAACCTTTCCACTTGACTAATACTTCTTTTCTGTCACCTTTCCCGCGAGAGCGAATGATTTTATCTATTTTATAACTAGAAGTGGGGTCGTAAGTTACTTTCTGTAGTTCTCTTTCATAAAATGTTCCTATGATTGGTTCATTTTTTAGATCTACTAATGTATAAACTACCCATGGAGATCTGTCTATTACTGATGATACAATGAATATCTCATCACTCCAGTTAGATTCATATCCTTTTTGAAATATATGCTTGAATTTCGTTATTCTTACATGATCCCCTACATTAAATTTTGGTAATAAAGTTTCTGAACCTTTTTTGGTAGTCTTTTTATCATATAAATTTTCCCATACAGTCATTATATTACTAGATTTGACATCACTTGGACACATTTTTATACTAGAGTGATAGCCATGGTTATACGCATACATCAAATCTTGAAGAATATCTATGTATTTATAAGTGTTTCTGTGGGTAAAGTATCGCCACATTTTCATTTTTAATGTTCTTTGAAATCTTTCCACAATACTTGCTTTAATATCCGGATTATTTGTCGTATAGTAATTGATACCTTTACCTTTAAAATATTTTTGTACATCTTTTGAAACAAACTCTGTGCCTTTATCAGATTGTATGTGAGTAGGGGTTGCATTAGCTTCACTAAATATACTTTCAAAACATTGTTTGATTGTTTCCGAATTTTTATGTTTCATTGGTCTAGCATATGCATACTTAGAAAACACATCAATTACGCAAAGTATATAGTTATAACCATCATTAAATTTGGAATAAGTCCTCATGTCGCTTAAATCAGCTTGCCAAAGTTCGTTAAAATTAGATAAAATATATTTATTTCTAGGGAATCTCTTACGCACAGGTTTATGAAGTGTGTAAGTTTCTTGCAACTGTAACCATTTTTTAACATCATCTTTGTTCATTTCGCCTTTCATTGCTTTAGTTAATTTGTCTATGCTACTGTAACCAGCAGGATTAGAAACATCATAATATATTTCATTAATTCGTTCTAATGGATTCATAACATTATCAGTATTTAGTAAGGAGTCCATTTCTCCCAATCCAGCTTCTTACGAATCTTATTTTTGTGTATTATGATGGAAGGAGTAGAAAATTCTTCATCTGATGTAGTATCACCAAGGTTTTGCCGTGTTAATTTTTGTATATACTTGACTCGTTTTGGATTGCCTAGGTAAGTGAGTGGTATTTTAATATCTTTTAATGCCTTAGCAAAACTCTCCCAACCAATGGGGTCATCTCTTTTTAGAGGTCTAAGTAAATCATTAATCAAATCCACTATGTTGCTTCCTGGCACTTTGTCATTGTCTATGAGTACTGTGCCGTCATCGCTCCATGAAATTTTGTTTTTACTTAAAGAAATCGAGTTTAATAATGATTCACCTTTCTTAACGTATGTTTTAGGTATCAAACTTAGTATGTGACTCGTTGTGTATAGAGTATTACTATCACTAGCGGCGGTGACTTGCCTTTCTTCTCCAGTCAATTTCTGAGTTGAGACTGAATCTGAAGCTTGAGATTCATTTTTTATATTTGTTTCAATGGAATCAGTCTGTTGCGATATAATGGGTAGTTCAATAGGGCGTCGATTTTCTTCATTGAAATGTAAATATCGTTGTAAAACTTGTAAATATAAAATACTTTTTTTTCTGTCATCCATTTTGCTGTTTAAGATATTTTTCATTTCATTGTCTAATCTAGATGTTGGATTATCAGAATTGTTGTGTTGATTTATTTTTTCTATCAGACTAGGTTCAATGAGTAACATCTTTTTAGCATGTTCCATTGTGATTAATTATTATGTTAGAGATCCAAGTAATGTACTCAATAATGAACCTAATATTAAAGGTAAAAATGCACCGCCAGTTTGTATGATAATATTTTTTCTCACTTTATCACTCCCTTTTCGTACTAACTTACGAAGAACCGATTTATATTTCTTCAATTTTTTCTTATTATTCTCTTCAATTGGAATTTTACCTTGCAGAACGTTGTGAATGCATTCACAAATACAATCAATTTCTTCCTTATCACAAGATTTTAATAGGGCTTTTCTATATTTTGGTTTAAGTTTGTGAAGCGCTGACAGTAAGTCTATATGCGTGCTAAGACTTCGCGACATTATTTATAAATGATGGAAATTTGCTGGTTCTTGCCATATTTAAACCCCTTTGTTGGTACATACACAGTGCAATATCCATTTGAAGGAAAAACATTTGTTTTAATGCGACACATGTCATCGGTATTTTGTTTTAGATCGATCATTAAGTACCCATGTGCATCCTTAGTCGCATCTCGGTAAGCATCTTCAATAAATTTTGGATTTTCTGGTGATACTTGACGTGCCAAGTATCTAATTTGTGTTTTATCTCGAGGGTTTTTGAAATATACAATATAGCTTGTATTTAAGGAAATATCTCTTTGTCCTTTACCCTGATGGAATAAATTTTGTGTAATATAGAATACACTTAAATTTCGATGATGACTACCTTTTGTAAAAATATCAACGATTCGACCATCAGATTCTCTCATAAGATCATCAATAATTATAAGGTTTGCATCCTTTCCATCAAACATGTTAACATCTGGTAAACCTTGATAGTAGTTTACATTTGCTAAGTTGTATAAGGGTTGCATTTCATCAAAGCACCAAATAATTTGACTAATATTTTTAGAGCATACCTCTTTTATGTATTTAATAAAGTTTGTAACGAATATGGATTTTCCACAACCACTTGGTCCCGCAACTATAGCGGTGAAAGGATGAATAAATTGAAACATTTTTATTTACGTGTAGATGCTTGAAAGGTTTAGAAAGGAATAAAACATGTAGTTGGCAAAATACGTTTTTATTTGGTACACACTAAGTAAAACATTGCACAGAAATGAAATCATTTACAATAAATCTTACATACATCAATAAGTTCCTAAACAAAAATACATCAGTTCTTAATTTAATAAGCACAAACACAACTTTTAAACATTATTATAATATTCATAGATTTTAAACATGGTAAACGATAATTAAGAGTAACTAAATTTAATTCTATACCTACTTTACAACTTAAAAGTATTTATTATCTTAATTTATAATGTCCCCACGCTAATGTATCAATTTGATTTGATAGGATAAATCGTTTTGTGTCGTTATATGACAAGCAGGTTTTATTAATTTTCTGTGTAAATATTGTATGTTTAATCGATTTAAATCTGTACATACTACTAAATAGTATGTTTTTATTGAAGAGACATGACTTGTAATTTTCCATATTCATTTTTTTTGTTACACTTTTGTTTACACCTTTTGCCTTTGCGATAAATTTATCTTCAATTTTAAATGCATACATTTTGGAACGAAGACCTACGAATTCTTTTAAAATTTTGCCATTATTTTCATCTTTAAAGAAACCTATTTTCTTTTTGTTTATTTTCGGATAGCCAAATAAGTTATCAGAAGGGTAATCAGATGTATCGAATCGAGTAGCAAGATCAGGTTTAATGTCTTCATAAAAATTGTTGGTGAAAATTTGATAGATTAAACTATCAGTATCAGTGTATAATAATTTTACTTTACTATCGAATTTGTTTAACATGTAGTTGTAATGAAAATCATACATAAGAGTCTTTGATATGTCTAATATACAAAATCCTAAATAAATAGGTTTGTCATAAATCAATTTCGTTTTTCGTAACTGTATCGCTACTAAGTTCTCAGCAAAAATTGATAAACTATGAAATTCGGGTCTAGCAATTAAATCTTGAGCACCTAAAGTCTTACCCCGATTTTCCCAGTGTGTTAGTAATTTTACATTAACTCGTTTTTCGATGTTTTCCATTGTTTTTCCGAATACTGAGTTGTTCATTAGTTTAAAAAAATCTTTATCAAAATCTGATGTGGCTTGCGTTCTTAATTTGGTATTTAGGTCTATGTATCTTTCTAACCAAGGACTTTGACGAAACTTTAAAATCCTATGAATTTTTGTAATTTTGAGACCCATTTTAAGACACTGTTTGAGATTTCTGTAGTGAATTTTGTATTTGATTTTATTGTTAAGATTTGGGATTAGTTTTGTTTCTTTGGAAACACCTATACATATATTTTCTGGACATAGTGGTAAATCTGAATGTAAATCGTGGAGTTCATCGGGATACTCTAAATCAACTTCTAAAATAAAGCCATATTCAGATGTATCAGATACATTGAAATTTGTATCCGGACTCACCCATTCAAAACTTCCTTCTGGAAGATATTGAGACATAGCCCAACCGTAAAGATTGTTAGCATCAAAATACGCTAAATATGATTTAGGTTTATCCCTATCAAAATCTTCTAAAAACTCATTATTTGCTTTTGCGTACCGATTGCTACATTGTGATACGCCTCCTCGTATTCCTGCCTTGATGAAAGCGACTTTATCATAGTCCGTTAATAACTCTAATTCAATTTTTGTATATTTTAACATAGCGTCCCAACTCAGTCCTGGTGCTGTGTAATAGTGAGCCGGATCTAAATCGTACGTTGAAATGCAAAGATTTCTAAAATTCTCAAACACATCAGTCAACAACAAAACGTCTGTTTTTAGGTATAAGTTGGAGTAATCCAACATATTTTGACAGTTAAAATGGTGCCACACGTCTTGAGCACGATTATAATCGTCATCAGATATATTAGAATCCGAAAGTGAGTTGTAAAACTGATCCTGGCTGGGGAGAGTTGTTAATTTTAATTTTTCATATGATGTCATAAATTCGTAAGGGTATATACCTTTTTTTCTAAGAAGGCTAACGTCTTCATTATTTGGGTAATGTCTTTTAAGCGTGTGGAATTGTCCATCTTTAAGATTTTTAGCTAACTGATCAAGGCTGCATGATAAAAATTTAAAGGAGTCTACGAATCTTAGACTGATTTTTTGGTTGTTTATAGTAAGTATCTTTGAAAAAGATATATATTTCTCTTTGTTTTGAGGAATGACTTCAACTCCCCCTTCAACGAAGTTTAATGCATGCACAATAAAATGTGCATCATAGTGACTGAGGTTATGAAAGAAAACCGGGATGTGACGGGGAGTTCGATACTTTGCTACACATACTTCATGTGCAACACCTCTAAACATTCCCGTGTGCCAATCATAATCCAAAATCTTTTCTCCGTTTAAATTGATGTCACAAATGTAACATTTATCCGAACCGGCAATTTTATTTTCATCTTCGGTTGATAGTTTTTTAGGACATTTCTGAAAACTATTTATTCTACAAATCGTTTTTAAGTCATCGTACAAACGTTTCATGAATTCTTGTGCACAGTTGGGTCCACTGTATGTTTCATACTTTGACAAGTTTTGATCGTAGGAACATTTTATATAATACCCGAAACTATAAACTTCATGTTTATGAACGTTGTTAGTATACGACTTAGACGGATCATTGGAACATGATTTTATCGGGTTCAAAAATGCTTCAAAATCAGCGTACGCTACAAATGGCATTTTTATTTTTTTATGAAATTTGTCAAACTTTAATTTGTCGTTAGAAACAGGCTGTCCGAACCAATTTTTTGATGTTTTTTCATTACTTGGTAGATGTATGCAAATATGAGAACAATCATGTTGCTGATGGTTAGTTAATCTCTCTTCTGTGGGAAATTGAAGTAAACATCCATTACAGATATAAACTGCATGCTCTTGATTTGAAATCTGTTTGCTGACTAACCGTGACAAGTTTTTTATATAACAATAGTGATTTTTTGATCCGTTACTTATGTACAATAAATTAACATGACGATTTTTATGAGATTTTGTAAAGAACAGTGGACCTACTACACTATGTTTTTTTGTTTCTTTATTATATTCCAAACCAAAAACATTTATACTAATGTCGTTCAATTTTTCAACTTTAGGTATGTCAGTCAATTTAACTGGGAAAGATACACCATCAAATTTAAGTTTATTGGAGTGCATGCTGTAAGATGTTACGCGATCTGAGTTTTTAGCTATGGGATACAACGCCGAGAGTAATGCCCATTTAAAACATAAATTATCAGCGTTTTTCACATTAATTACAGCTTTTTTAGTTTTAACATCATGAGGTAAGTCAATATAAGAAGTTCCCCGAAGAGGATTGAATTTGTTTATATTCACATCAAGACATTTAACTTGTTTGAGACTCCATCCACTATCTTTTTTCTCAAAAGCGCTTATTTTATTTGTAATAGTGTCCAACAAAGATGAATAGAATAAATTAAAGTCATCTCCTTGAAAAACAATGTAGTTACAGGTTTGGAAATCAAATGAATTTGAAATATTTTTGCTTTGTTGTACAAAATCAGCATGCAAAACAAAATTAACTTTGAAAATTGTTTGTTTTTGAATAGAATCTTCAATCAAAAATAAAATGTCATCTTTTATTGAATTCAAAAACAACTCTGGAGTTTCGAATTCCGTGTCGGATGAAAGATTTCTTTTACTTTTAATTTTATACGTTATAAGTCTTTGTCCAAAAGCAGATTCAACCACAGAAACATTTGGTAAAGTGTTATGTGATTTAAATAGATTACCTTTATGTAAATTACTATTTAAATGATTCGTTAAATACCTTCTGCTAACTAAAACTTGACAAGTACTGCAAGTTACTTTATCAACGTAGTCAACTTGTGGTCTGGATGTTGAAGCTTCTTCTACCGTAATTATTGGCCTCTTTACTTCTATATCATATTGTTCTATTCTCCGCCTTTTCGAAGTCATTATTTGTGGTGCTTCTTGAGTACTCAGAGTTCTTTTGACACCTCCCCCAATTTGTTGATTACTGCAAATAGAAAAATACATTGTTTTTAAAAATAAATTTCATAGAGTTGAATATTTTCAATCAAAGCTTTAATGTAGATAATAACTTACTTTAAGGTTTTCTCAATCGTACAGCAGATGTTGTTTAACTCGTTATCGTAAAATGAATCATTCAGTTCAGATTTTTCCATCTCTTCACAGAGTTCATATAAATCCACATCTTGAAATATTTCATCGAGTTCCGAGTCATGTAAATCCACATTTCCACTGATTTCACAACAAATTTCATTACTTTCTTCCATTTGCATTGTTAAATATTTTAAAATTATTGTAACAGGCAGACTCAACGTTGCAAAATGATGCTTCTTAAGGGTTTGCGATTACTATTTATACAACTATTATCTAGGTGCTATCTAATTGTTTTCAATTGTACCAGTAAACATAATACTAGTATTGAACTAAGGAACACTAATTAACTAAATACTATTACTCATAAAATTGCGATAAGAGGTATTTAACAATAGGTAAGTCATAACATACAAAGGATGCAACTAATCAACTTGGTTAGGCATTATTAAAAAAATATTGTTTACAACTGTCTTTCTTTGATATTTCTTTGGTTATTTGATAAATTAGATTTTTACTGTCAACAAATTTGTTATTTTTAGAGTCTGTATAGTATTTCATTCGAATATCAGCATTCTTCCAATGTTGTGTTGGCGGTAATGTCGATAGCTTCTTCATGTCATAGATTTCTATTTTTATTAGATGAGTTGCATTCGTACTATCGTCAGCGTTTGTTGTCATATAAGCAACACCTTCTCCACGAGCCCTTGAAACTGAAGAAGAAAGTTTTTTCTTCTTAATTTGAGGCACCTCAAACAACTCATCCAAACTCTCAAGTGATGTTTGGTTTTGCTTTCTTTTGGTTTGTTTATTTGAATTTTTATTGTTTAGGTCGTCACTTCCATCATCTGATAGAGCATAATAATACTGTTTGTATGTATTTTCTTCATTATTGAAAGCGTTCTGTAACAGTATTTTAAAATCGTAAGAAAAAAAAATTAAATTGATTTTATTTTCAAATGTAATAAACTTACTTACCTCCATTGCAGAATCGTGAATAGAGCACAATAATATTTTAATAGCACGTCACTAAAAGTAGTAACACTAACAAGGGCCTCACTGCTCACTTAACTCTAACCATACTCAGCAGAATTTCAAGCTTAAATACTTACTGAGAACAATTAAACAAACCATCACCATTAACGTAATCACATACATTAGGATATGAAAAGAAGAAAGGACACATTCCAAAACATTGATAAGATTGACAAATAACTAGAAACTAAGGATGTAATTATCATTAAAATATTTTTACTAATGGTGTTTTGCAACGAGTCATTCCATATCGTATACATTCCATAATACATACGCACATCGTGTATACGAATAAACCCAACAGTTTTACTTGCACATCAAAAAGTGTTAGCCACTACTACGGCAAAGTATCCTATTACTAGAGCTGAAGTTAAAGTTTTAACAATACCAGCAGGGATTCAAGGAAAAACTCTTGATAACATTTTCCTTGGGCAAATACCTAAAAGATGCATAGTCGGGTTTGTTAATAACATGGCGTTTAACGGTAGTCTCACTAAAAATCCGTTCAACTTTGAGAACTACGATATGAGTTCATTTTGCTTATATATCGATGGTCAGCAAATACCTTCTAAAGCGTTACAACCATCATTTAAGAGTAATATTTTCACAGCAGCCTATCACACCTTATTTTCTGGAACAGGCATACATTTTCTTAACGAAGGCAATGGAATATCTAGGGATCAGTATTCTAATGGATATTGTTTATTAGCTTTTGATTTAACCCCCGACTTATCAGCCAACTCATCGAGCCATTGGAATTTGATAAGGAATGGTAGCGTAAGATTAGAAGTTCGTTTTGAATCTTCTCTTTCCCAAACTATAAATTGTATTGTTTATGCTGAGTTTGATAATGTAATCGAAATAGACAAGAATCGCAATGTTATCGTAGACTATAGTAGCTAAGACAAAATGATTGTATGTATATTATAATAACGTTTATTTTTAAGAATTTGTGATCAATAAAAGTTTAAACATAACATGAAACATTTTTTTGATTTTTTTATGTACCACCTTTAAATAGCTAGCTCATGCTGCCAAGTGGCACATTCACAATAGTGATTTGCACGAGTAGGTATACCTTACATAGAATATGAACACGATCAAGATCCAGGAATGTTTAAAAAAAATTCACCCATCCTTATACAATAACGTGTATGCAGCTAACAGATTACCAGTGCGTGTTGAAGCACCCACGTTTTTAGTTAGCAATCTGGATCCAGATACACGGCCAGGTTCTCATTGGGTAGCCATACACATAGAGAAAGGCGGCATGGGACAGTATTTTGATTCGTTCGGTCGAGCACCGACGGGGTTTCACAAGAGTTTTCTGAACAGGAATGTATGCAGCTAACAGATTACCAGTGCGTGTTGAAGCACCCACGTTTTTAGTTAGCAATCTGGATCCAGATACACGGCCAGGTTCTCATTGGGTAGCCATACGAGTATGCAAGATTTCACGGATGCATTGGAGAGTAGTAGTAGTATCTTGAATGATGTAATGGTTAACGCAATGTTCCAATACAATTTTAAATAAAGCTGTATACAGAATAAAGATCGTGTTGTTATTGTTATTGACCCCGATAACATGAACGTCAAGAACAATACCCCCCTCATTCGTAGCAGGTGATTAATAACAATAGACGAACGTAACAATACGAGTAGATAAGGAAGCGTGCGATAATGAGGTCCTAGATCCTGAAACCTATCTCGCGATCCTGAAGAGATATAAGAAAACTGATGGCGGCAAACGATCGGGCATCCCCGAAAACCCCTAAAAAGACACCAAACTTTTTTTTTTTTTTTTTTTTTTTTTTTAGGCGGCGAAGTTTGCCGGGTCTCGATTTTAGGGGTGAGGCAGAACGGATTTTGCCGTGAGGCAGAACCGGTGAATCTCTACTACTCTTATCTTATACAGGGTTATAAGCTTGGGATGTCTAAACCGAAAGGGAGTTACTGTAGTCATTAACATGAACAAGTTTTACTATGTGTAAAGTCTAAAATAACAAGAAAAAAAAATCAAAAACATTAGATTAGCTGATTTTCTACAAGATTTCGAAGTTATGCTCATATTAAAAGTTACTTCTAATAATAAGTATCTATAATGGCTCCTTTCGGCTTAGTACACCTGAAGCTTATAACCCTGTAAAGGTACATAAACAACTGCGCATATATAAGAACTTTATGGCAGTCAGCACACGTACGACAATAAAATGTATTATTATGTAACCGTATAAATACCCCTTGCAGAGAGCGCCCTAGATAGAAGCGCGACGGTGGCGCTGGTGGCGTTTTTCTGAACAGCAAAAACAGTTTCCGATCATTTAGAACAGGGCTGTCTAAACCAGATACGGTTCCGGGCCAATATAATTTACTAAATAGATTGGAAGCCCGCATAAACAAGTAGCGTAATGCTTCCGAAATAAAGAGAAACCGTTGTTATAATTTATAGATCTTCATTGATTTATCTTTTACTGTAATGATCTTTTTGATATTTCTTTTATTCATACTTTGGATGCCATAAAAATAAACGGAAATCGTTATATAATTGTGATAGATCAAAATCAGGTCGCCGGCCGAATTAATATAAGACTTTGGCCGCATGTAGCCCACGGTTCATACTTTGGACAACCTTGATTTAGGACATGATTGTGCGATTTTGATCGTGCGACATCGTGCTACACCGAGATCATGCTACGATAAAAACGTATTCGACTTAAGTGCCTGCACGCCAGTTGTAGCAGTGCTACGCCGTAGACATAATTATTTAAATTTGTACTTTACGTTATTTATGTTTTTATAAAAGGTACAACCAGTTACTTACGAGATTGATTCACGTGACATGCCTTAGACATCGAGTTCATTACATTCCATAAAGTAAATATGCTGAGTGAATGCCTAACAAATAGAGTGCGTATAATGATTAATTCTTTTAATAGTTATTGATGGTATAGTCGATGATAGTAAATATAAAAAGCCTGGAATGGGAAGTGGCTCTCAAATGAGGCTACCGAAACACACCGTTACGTATCTACTTGGCGGTAGACTTCTAGCTGAGTACTAGAAAGTAGTAGTAGTATTGTTTTATGCAGTAAATACAGTACATGCTTCTTTTTACGTTTCAGGTTCGGTTGAAGTAGTCGCGTGGCGGTCTCTATGTGTGATGAAGCGGCGGCGCTTGGCGCCATGAGCTAGCGGCATGGGGGGCGAGGGGGCGGGCCGCGGCCCCGCGCATTTGCCCGTGGGCGACTCGCCCCCGCGCGCGCACATGGGCTTCGCGGCGCCGGCGCCGGCGCACGACGCGCTGCTCGAGCGCGGCCTTGCGCCGCACCCGGCGCCCGCGCAAATGCATCAACACCCGCCCAACCCGGCGCTGCAGCGGACGACATCTAGGTACATAGGTTTTCTCAAGATACTTGAGTGCCTTGTGGAGAGGTTTAGTTTTCTAATACTCCTTGTAGCCTATGTGGCTATTTGCTTCTTACATACTATCTACTAGCAACGTCTCACGGTTTATCGTGCGATCCTTCGGGTATAGTGTATTAACAAAAAAGCCCATATATTAATCTAGGGTACATTACTTGTCTTTTAGTTTACCCTGAATGTACTTTTAATTAAATGATTGATTGATTAACGGTTTTTTGTACATACTAAAAATCTTACAATACAGAAAAAATAAACTTGATTAATTTGGGTGTATTCACGTCGAGAATGAATAGATCTTATAGAAAAGTGTGTTTAACATCAAGTGAGATAGCGGTCAAATGCAAACCCACTTATTTCTAATAAAAAAAGTAGGAATCGTCAACTAAGTTTACGAATCCACGAAACATCAACATTGCAAAATGTTATAAATTCTAAACTGCAACATTTTTTACCCGTCCAACTAAAAAGTACGCGCAATCTTGTTGAAAAGCATTCAACCATCGCTTTTAAAGTTTGTTTATATCGATACTCCGCCGCTAATATTGATTTTACTATATCCCAGTATAGGACCGACAGATTGTTTGGTTTACAACGTATTTTATTACGTGTTGAAAGGCAGCCTCTCTTTTAAGTGGTGTCGACGGCCAATGTACAAACTGTCCGTCGGTTATAGCACATTTGACGCCTCATATCGACTCGCGTGTTAGTGGAATCAGTCATCATAAACAAACACATTTCAAACCAGTAACAACTAAAATAACTATTCCAGATCTGATGTCGATCAGCGCAGAGTAAATAAATAAAAAAAGTACCTAGTTCTCCCTCAGCGAACGATGCACATTCAACTGAAAGCTTTAAAGTTTAGGTATAATTAATTTAAGAAAGGAAACGCGAACGTGTTTACAGTCGATAAACAAACAAGCCAGCGAGGTGCAATTCCAAGTGTTACAATTTCGTGCATCACGTCAAAACAAATCGTGGAATCCTGCCGACTTTCACTTTTATACTGCCTGGGAGTTAGCACCACGATTCATTACCTAATACATGGTACTAGAAGTACTTAGTCGTTACTTAATTATGTGCATAGCCGTGTTATACTGAACTAGAATACAAGGTTACAATCTTGGGTGCACTAAACTGAACTAAACATTGTAATCATAAGTCGAGAAAAAAATTAACGTTAGTTATAATACTTAAAGAATCAGTAAAGTAAATGTACAATTTAGAATTAAATTTAGATTGAGAAGATGAGATTGAGAAGATGACATGACGGCTGTTGTAATAGATGAAGATAACATAGAATGAACAACCGATGCTTACAATTTAGTCCTCAGAAATAATTGACTTACGTTCATCCGTTCGAAGATTGATCGGATCGTCTGTTGTTTGGATCAGTGATGTTTTGAGAACACCTAGTCAAGCTACACCGCGAGATCATCCGAGATCAGATCGAGACAGATGCGTGATTACAATTACAACAGACAGTAATATAGCAATTTAGAAAAACCTACGTCGTGTTCCAGATCGATGTCGTCGCTGCCGCCAGAGCCGTTCATGATGATCCGCGCTAAGGCGCTAAGCAAGCGCGTGATCATCAACGTAGGTGGCGTGCGGCACGAGGTGCTCTGGCGCACGCTGGAGCGCCTACCGCACACGCGGCTGGGCCGGCTGCGCGACTGCAACACGCACGAAGCCATCACCGAGCTCTGCGACGACTACTCGCTACAGGATAACGAGTACTTCTTCGATAGGTGCGTTCGCAGTGCTAGTGCTGATATACATATATAAATTTTTAAGTACTAGTTGCGCCCCGGGGTTTACCTGCTACATGTTTTTGGGATAAAAAGTAGCCTAAGTTTTAATCCAAAGTGTCAGCTACCTCCATACCAAATTTCATGAAAATCCATTCAGTAGTTTTTGCGTGAAAGAGTAACAAGCATACTCACAAACTTTCGCATTTATAATATTAGTAGGATTTTATCAGTTATCTGACTAATATAGTACAAGCTTTGCTTAGTTTGGGGTCAGAAAACCTTATATTCATTTATAAGTAGGTAACGTTACAGCGTAGGCCAAAGTGTTAGGTACTTATTTTATCTAACACACTAGATAATACAAATTTACAAAATGTTTCATACATTAAAGGGTTCTTTTATTAGTACTTAGTACATTTTAATTTAGTGAATTTACAAAACATTGTTACTTTAGATTTGCGCGCAGTAGACTTAGAGTTTTGACCACTTATCGGCAAAAAATCTCGGACTTGTGAGGATGTTGTTGTAATCGGCAAATTAGAGATACCTAGTCCAAGCGCAACCATGCGCGGAAGCGCAGGAAAAAATACACGGCACATTTTCCCTGCGAAAACGGACAAGGTGCTCGGACAGTGATATTTTATTTTAGCCGAAGTAATATTCTTAAGATAATATACATCTTTTTTATTGAACCGCCCCGCGAAATTGTGAAAAATCAGCTGTTCAGAAAGATATCATTCACCCTCGATAAAATAAATAATCGACTAATTGTTTTCCTCATTACAATGTTGGTCCGACATTATGAAAGTTTTTGATCATGATGAGTATGAGCTATTGTGAGCTTTTTTAGTTTAGTTTTATGGTTCTATATGGTTAGCCTTTTTATCCACCAACACTCAAAAATTTCGCGAACGTGATTCGTAAATTGATGCAATTTTTGAACAACATGAATAATGAGATAGTTTGGCATTATTTCTCCGCGTGTCTACTTACAGGTATATCTTACGTACAAAGCTATTTTACTTTGACAAATGTTTGTAGAAAACACAAATTTTTATTTTACAAGAGTTTACAAAAATATAAAATAATATTACAAATTCCTAGTTCTCTACAAACTTTCATCATAACTTGGTGAAATATTATACCCATAAGTGAAAAAATAAAGCCATCATTCTCATTATTGCCATGTTGCTCAAAAATTAGGCTGAATGTTCAAGGTAAACGTATACCTACGGGGAAACAACTCGACATCCTTATTTATGCCACTTTAATTAACTCTATTTTGTTTGTTTGTAAACTAAACCCGACGGAGAAAACCGCTAGTATTATTGCTTACGACCATTCTAGTCACGCTAAAAGTTCGTTTCAACTTTTTGCAGGCACCCAAAAAGCTTCAGTTCAATTTTGAACTTTTACCGAACTGGGAAGTTACATTTAGTGGATGAGATGTGTGTATTGGCGTTCAGTGATGATCTGGAGTACTGGGGTGTGGACGAGTTATACTTGGAGTCGTGTTGCCAACACAAGTACCACCAGCGCAAAGAGCATGTCCACGAGGAGATGCGTAAAGAGGCAGAGAGTTTACGCCAGAGGGAAGAGGAAGAGTTCGGGCAAGGCACTTGCGCACAATACCAGAAATGGCTCTGGGACTTACTCGAAAAACCGACCACGAGTATCGCAGCCAGGGTAACGTATTTTTAACCTTAAGAACCAATTTAATCGTTAATCTGTGTCTTTAGGTATAGCTCTCCAAGGAATATTCTTATAGGTACCTCAATGGACTTACCGACTTTATCTTTTGTACTGTTTTTGGTTATGGTAGAATTAGATTGCTTTTGTCCAGTGAGCAAGATTTTGTAATTTAATAGTGAAAAGGGAATTAAGCACAACGTAGATTCAAGTTGCATATCTAATTTAATCACACATAGTCTACTAGTAAAATTCTACACAGCAAAACACTTACATTTTGTTAAGTATAAATCTAGCCAGTATTTGATTGTAACACAAGCAAATTGTACAGATATAATAATTTATTGCATATATTTTTGTATATTAACGTATCATATAAGTACGTAGGTATGTATACGTACACTATAGCACTATAGTATTGCACACAATGTAATGAACAAGCTTGTTTGAAATACACAGGACAATAATATTAAAACACGTGCATAAAGTTATTAGATTACTCACAATAGCTTTAAACGCATTTTGGTGACAAATGTTAAAATATAAGCTTTACGTACTGATTTCACATCGTTGTCGTATTCGTGGTGCATGAATAACATCTATATCTGCCTTTACTCTGCTCTTTGTCTTGTTTGTCGTGTTATGAATGTGGTGTTGTGTCCAAGTGTTCCCTCATAACCGTGACCCGTGAGCGCTTTTGTCGAATCTAAAGCATTTGTGTAGTGTGTAGTGTTTTTAGTTTCATTTTGTATCTTTAGTTGTTTTACAAGACCGTTTCAACAGCGATTTAGCTGAATATGTAAGTATGTATAGTTATATTTGAATATTGTGACTGTTTTATCTATTTACGTGTATGTACTTATACTTGTATTATATATTTTTAATCAATCAGGCATTGCAGGCATATTACGATCATATTGAATGTTGTTCATTCTTTCGGGAGAGTTTTCATGTAGTCTAACATACAAAAATTATGTGATGTTTGTTAGGGTCCTAACTTTGAAATTTACTGTCCCTTAATACCTAGTTATATTACGATAACTTTATACATAAGTATCTGTATATCCTATTTACCTTATCCTCTTGTTACTGGTGATGTTCAAAGTATACCGATTATATTGGACCATATCTATTTAAGATCAAAGTATCTACTTATCTACGCTATTACTGTTAACATAGTAACATTATGTGAAAATGATTAAGTAGGTACACGACTACTAAGGATTGTCTCATTTCAATGATTATGGTACCTATTATATAAAGAACGACAAACATAATATATCTACTATGACAGTTATTATGGTTCTCTACACGTAAACTACACCTGCAGTTTTGCTTAAATAACAGTTTAAAATTGCGGGGAATAAAAAGCATCTAAAAATAAAGTAGACTTAAATTAAAAATGGGACTAACACCGTAGGTAGGTAGGGTTTTAATATTTAACAAATATTTTGTATTTTATAAATGTTCACAGCCGAGTCGATCGTTCTCGAACAGAGAACTATTAAAAACAAAGCTTAATTGTTGTCGCAAATTTGCAAATATGGGATGGGCTTACGCGATGTGACCAGTCGCCGCAGGGCGGCGCTCCTTGGCCCGCGTGCGTGGTGGCACGGGACGGCGCGCGCGCCCGCAGACACGCGTCCGCGTGCGCACCGCCGCGCCCGCGCCGCCTCCCACCACGGCTGCGCGCCGTTCCGCCGGCTTTCCACCCTCCCTTTCACCTGCTCCGCCTCTCCAGCCCTACCCGCTCCGTGCCTCTCCCGCCCTCGAGCAACCAGCGCTTGTGCTTCGTGGAACTAATTCAACTAACCGAGCGACGCGAGCGATGGACGGACGCGCGTCCGCTGCTGCGGCAGCCCTCTATCTTCTCTCGAACGCACGTCCGTTCACCCACATTCATTTATTAATCTACATGTCTACACCTCACACAACACTACTAACATAATCCACACGAATAGATGTTATTTCTACACCAAAATTTTTAGTCACTAAAACTATATTATAACGATAACTACAGTTTTACATATGTTTTGTAATTTAATTGGCTTTACCTGTAAATACTTACATATCTACCTACGACAACATAATACCTACTAGATTAACTTTGTAAAAAACGTAGGTAGAGTAGCTAGTTTTGTATAGACACTGGGGTATAGAGAGCTGACACTTTGACCTTGTAACCGCGCGTGGTGGAGCGCGGCTCGCGCTTGCCGCCACCGCCTGCGCTCACTGGTGCGTGCTTGCAGGTGATCGCGGTGATCTCGATCCTCTTCATCGTGCTGTCCACAATAGGGCTCACACTCAACACGATCCCCTCGATGCAAGTGTACGACAAAAATAACGCGCCCATGGACAACCCGCAACTGGCCATGGTCGAGGCCGTGTGCATCACGTGGTTCACTCTAGAGTACGTGTTGCGGTTCAGTGCTTCGCCGGATAAGTGGAAATTCTTCAAGGGTGGACTGAACGTTATAGACTTACTGGCTATCTTGCCCTATTTCGTATCGTTATTTCTCCTCGAGACAAATAAGAACGCCACGGATCAGTTCCAAGACGTGCGGCGAGTCGTGCAAATTTTCCGAATAATGCGTATCCTGCGCATCCTCAAATTGGCGCGGCACTCGACCGGGCTGCAGTCGCTCGGGTTCACGCTCAGAAACTCGTACAAGGAGCTCGGGCTGCTCATGTTGTTCCTCGCGATGGGAGTGCTCATATTCTCCTCGCTGGCCTACTTCGCTGAGAAGGAAGAGCCGGGAACTAAGTTTATCTCCATTCCGGAAACATTCTGGTGGGCCGGCATCACCATGACCACAGTCGGATACGGTGACATTTACCCCACGACCCCGTTGGGCAAAGTCATCGGCTCAGTTTGCTGTATTTGCGGCGTCTTGGTAATTGCGTTACCCATCCCCATTATCGTCAACAATTTCGCCGAGTTTTACAAGAATCAGATGCGGCGCGAGAAGGCGCTAAAGCGGCGTGAGGCGCTGGAGCGCGCCAAGCGCGAGGGCTCCATCGTCTCCTTCCACCACATTAACTTGCGTGACGCGTTCGCCAAGAGCATGGACCTCATCGATGTTATTGTGGACACAGGTCAGTACAAATCATGTCTGCTTGTGCCGCTTGTCCATGTCATGTGTCTTAAATCTGTCACTCACTAAGCACGCATGCCTCCCGTGCTCGAATGCATCTTTGTACCGAATGTTGATTGTCGTATGTATGCACGTTGCCGTTGCATCGTTAGCTCTCCGGGACCGCCGACATCTCAGACCGAAATCAACAAACAGTTCACGTTACATCGCAGCTACAGCTATGTTCACCCGTTCGATCCGACGAGGAGCACTCAGAGTTTTATTCCTTGTCTTCAGGTGACAAGTGCGTCCTCATTGAGGCGAGAGACGACGCCAGATGAGCTACTTGCTACTATCGCACGCTCGTCACACTCGGCCCTTATTGTTAGTTGTTTATCGGGGTCGGGTTCGCGTCGTGTGTAGCTTGCGATGTGCGACGAAGACACTATAATCTAAGGTCGATTACATTGTCAGCGTAAGCCTAACGCTTCCTAGACTAACGAATAACTTCTTATGTGGAGTGTCCCGTGTGTGTATCCGGAGGACGCTGAGAACTGTTCGTGTGGAATGTGTGTTGTGTAGTTCACGCTGCTATTTGTGTCATCTGTTCTGAATGTTTACCTTCGTTTACCTTCAACTTGGGCACTGTCAACGGGAGGTGCGTCGGAAGACATCGCTACTTACGATAGTGTGTGTCTCCAGGACACCAACTGTCGCAGGCGGACGGCACTAGCCTAGAGGGTGATGCGCCCGCCACGGCCGGCTGCTACAAGCAGTACGAGCACGCCATCTCTAATAAGACTCCGCAGAGTACTGACCCCGGCCAGGTAAGACGCGCTGCGCTCACACTGGGTGCGTCTCCCTACCGCCACCCTCCGCAACCACATTCACAATCATCTAACAACATCGAAAATGCAATAAATGAGTTTTCATTTCGCTATTATCGAAATTGAATGAATTATTATACAAACAAGAGCAGAATATTTTTAGATATTGTATTGTTCACATTGAAATAAAATATTCCCATCATCCTTTCAGCCACAGTAAAAGCTCTACCGTTTCTTCAAAGTATATTTATGATATTAGCCCAGAGTTTCTCAAAGTTCTATTTCAGAGACAACAGAAGGAAAATGTACGCACCTATGACAATTATTTAAAAAAAAGTTTGTAGAAAAGCAGATCCAATTAAGCCTTACTAACATTAGAATTAAAAGATGAGTGTTGTAGATGCTACCCTGATGTTTTACTGGCGAATGCCTAGGAATCCCTGTGGAAGCCTAAATAATATATTTAGAGAGGACGCACCCAATTTTTTTAAGCCATTCGGCTTGTCGTTAATACTGCAGGTCAGTTTCAGAGCAGCCCTAACAAAGAGCGCCGCTACTCAAACGAGGGCCCCGATACGCCAGAGAAACGCTTGCTCATAAACCCTGAACCAACGCCCGTAAGATTTTTATCTGCATTATCTTTTTCTAAAACTGTCTATCAGTAATATATTTGTATATGCATTTTAACTATTAAAAAAGCATGAAGAAGAATATAAATAACTAGCAAAAATTACTCTCACAAGAATAAAGATCACTTGGTAAGGTCTTTTTAAACAATGTGTTGTAGAGGTGAAGTTTGCTAGATATTACTTTCTTCTGTTTTATGTGTAGCATTTTGTCAATGTATAGTGTGTTGCCTGCCGCGACTTTTTTTCGTGTGTTGTCATAATACACAGAATTACACACAATAAAACAATGATTCTAGAGATTCAAAGTGCAATACGATATATAAATTGAGTAACAGTACTTGCTCGTAAAATTAACGTTTTTAAAACCTGCAGAGAATGTAGTAGATTTTGAGTGTAACAACTAATTTCTTTTTTTCTAGGAAAAGAAGATGGCTGACAAACAGCTTGACTTGGATCAGCTGCCTTCTGAGTTTGAATGTTGTTTTTGCACGTTCAAGGTACTAAGATACTAATTATATACAATTTAAGCGAATATTACTTACGTAATCGAGATAAGTAGATACTGATATGTTCACTAATCTAGAATCTTTGTTGTTTCGTAAGTAGGTACCTACCTCTTACTAACATGTACCTATTTAACACTTGTTTATTTATATAAAGCACACAGGCTGGAGTACCTAACCGTTGATGAATATTTACCTATTTGCGAACAGATCTCCAAGTAACGAAATAGCTGCGTACTATTAAGTAACGACGTAAAGTAAGTTTTTCCTAGACATGAAAAAGTTTTGATAAAATCTTTGAAAAATCACGTAACTTAGGTTTAGTGTTTCGTCATACTAGTTACGTAGTATCGAAACTTTGAATTTATAGTCGCTGCAACGAGCTTTATCTTAATAGACATAGCATAGTTTTTTATATCATCGTGTTGTAAACCAAATATTACTTTGTAATCTGTAGTACCTACCTAGTCTATCGTATAGGCTCCTTCATCAACTATCACTTTTTCCACGGATGTTGACACGAGCTTGACGAATGTTTCGTCCACGGCTCAGGGTTACAAGGAGTTCATAGACGCGGAGCAGTTGATGCCGATGTCAACGTCTGATTTGCGGCAGCCGGTATGCGTAGAACTGGCCTGTCTGCAGCGGCATCCCGCGCCCAAGGCGCTGCCCGAAGCCACGCCAAACAGTCTCGACAGCCCAGGTTAGTAACAAGTCTCGCTACACGAACAAATGCAAACAACTTCTGTACCTACCACAGTTTTAAGATCTGTTCTTTGAAGTTATGGTACAAAAAATGCCTAGTTGTTTACATATGTTCCCGAAACATGAAAAGTAGTAGGTAGGAACAGATTTGATGTGAATTACGTAGTTGTCCATGTCCATTCGTTTAACTGTAGTTATATTTCCTCGACATCATTTCATCAAATCATTGCCTTCACAGTTCCATTTTGTGTTTTCAGCACTCGTAATTGTAACCTGTTTGTTCGGAGTGCACACGTTTCTTTGGAAGGGCGTGTGCTCCATGTGCGTGTATGTCTTACATTGCAGATACATTTGCATCATGCCTTACGCACCCTTTTCCTTCAGAGGGCGACATCGCATGCGAGAACGACTCCTCAAACTTGTATGTGAACCCTCTGGACGGTAGCGGCGCGAGCGCGGGCGCGGGAGGCAGCGCGGGCGCGGGGGGAAGCGAGGGCGGGGTGTCGGCTGATTTCAGCGGAGTGCGCCGGAGCGCGTCTGGAGACGGGAGCGTGGTGTGTGCGAAGGATTCGCAGAGCGAAGACTCGCCTCGAGGCTCGCGCGCCAGCTTAGCAACACCTGGCCCGGCCACGGCAACCGGAGTGAGGCCTCTAGATGCTTCGCGTACCAGTCTGCCGCAGCCACTGGACGAGACCGCACCGCCACCCCTCTCGCTCGACGACTCCAAGCCCAAACACAGAAAGGCCCGTTTCCAGCAGGTAATTCCTCTCCCCGACCTGTGACCAATCAAGAAGCCGACGACTCGCGCCAAATATATCGCAACTATTATTTTCCAAAGCATGCTAGAGCAAAGTAGCCCCCCCCCCCCCCTAACGTTCACAACATCAGTATCTTCTAACATCTGCACTATGTAGCGTATCTATAGGGAAGTGGTTTGTTTAATGTGGAATTTGCATGCTTATTGTCTTCACTACAAAAAGAACCAATTACAACTATCAACCTGTTGTTGGTTTTGTTTTGTTGATAGTGGCAACTTGGATTTTTCAGGACTGGTCAGAGGAAGAGAGGAGGCCGCCGAGGGGGATAGCAACGAGGATCATCAATCACCACATCCTCTTTGGTACGTAGGCATTTCCAATAGTCTGCTCTAAGGACCAATTCCTTTCGTAATTTAATAGATTTTAAACTGAAGTTTCTAGTCTTTACTCGTCTATCGTGTTTTTCTCATTTGTTCAGTCTTTTCTTTATCTTCAATGCTATCAAAGACTTGTTAATTTGCAGGTAAGAACGGAAACAAGCGCGGTGGAGGCTGGCCCTTAGAGGGCGACTCACGCTCGCGTTCCATTCTCAAGAACAAGGAGTCTCGCGGCACTGATAGCGAATTGCTCCTCCAAGAGACTACTTCTCTCGGCGCTAATGTACGTTCCACAATATTTTTTCATCCCTGTATTTCGCACGCACGCACAGTTAGTTATACTTAATTATTATTTATTAAACTCCATACACATTCTCTTTAGGGTCAATCCTACGCTTCGTACTCTGTACAATACCTAATACGTTCGAGTTATTGTACATGTACATACATTTATACAAAGATAAAACAGAAAAAATACGGTAAAAAATCGTTGGAATATGCATCAATTTGGTGCATCGCACGGATTCACTCACAAGTTTTCCGCGATAAAAAGCCTAGGTGTTATCTAATTCAGCTATATGTATTTAAAAAAAATCAAGTCCGTAAAGCCATTACAGTAGAAGAATGTAGGTATGTATGTGTGTGAAGAAGTAACAAACATACTTACTCACACACTAACAAACTTATAATTTAAGTTTGTGAGTGTGTGATTTAAGCCATTATAATTTAAACCATTTATAATTTAAGAGAAAGACATTTATTTAATGAAATGAATAAATTATTTAGTAGTTAGGCCATGATGCTTTAAAATATTGTTTCGCCAAAGACGGCTTTCATCGATTCTTGTTGAATTTTAATTTGATTGAAGCTTGTCTCGTACTGACTCCGTTTGCGTTAGCAGTTGTAGATTTAGCCTATAATATAGACCGCGATGTGTTCACACATCGCGGTCTATATTATAGGCTACGGTATCGTGTACCTATATTATAGGTACACGATACGGTAGTTGCTGCCACATTCGGCACCATAATCTGCAGAAGTTTCAGCAGAATTACTGTGGAAGGCTTCATTGGAATTAAAAGCGACAATGTTGGTGACATGCAAATGTTTTTTGCAGGGCGACTCCGGCAGCGAGTCGTCGCCAATCCGACTGAAGGACTTCAAGGGTCAGAACCACAAAGGCGGGGCCTCGGAGAGAGAAAACCTCGTGTCCTAGTGCGTTTCGCTTCGCTTCCGACGCGTGACTCGTATGATCTCGCCAAGTAGCTCTAGTACTAAATACTACCGCTACAGAACACAGCGCAATAATATTCAAATAATTTTAACATATCATTGGGCGATTGTGACTGCTTGTTGATAGATTTTCATTTAGTAGGGTTATAAATATTGTAAAAATAATATATTACGTATGTAATAAATTGTTCATTCCAATCGAAAAGTTGAAGGTACCTATTTGTTAAGTTTTTTACGTGCAATTATTAATTGCTAATTCTAATGTAAGGCGATGTAGTTTGTACAGCATAGTTGAAGAAAAAGAAAGCAATTATTAAAATTAAAATATTCTGGAACGCATAAGTTTTTTTTATTTAAATTTGTCAATAAACCTATGATTAATTATGAATTCTTGATAGCCTTAGATATGCTATAAGGGCGAAGAGCGGTGGTATAAAAAAAAATGCTCGGATATAATCAACAATTATTATATTTATTTGGAAGCTTAAATCTTTTCCATGTTGATACTTGATAAAGTGTAGAAATACAACACAAATTTTAATTTACATTTATAATTAGGAACGTGCTCGTGTAAAAGAGTATTTAGAAATGAAATAAACATTTAAAGTTGTCTAAAAATACACGAAACCCACTCGTACGAGTGTAACAAAAACTAAAATTTTACACAATTTCCAAAAACTTTTCAAGTCAATCATTAACATATTCTAAAGAGATGACTGGAATCACAAATAATTTAATAATGGTCCAAAAATAATACTCATTGTCATAAATAAACAATTAACACTAATCCATAATACTTACAAAATAAAATAAATGATTTGAATGAATCATAACAAAATGAGGACAATACTTTGGTTTAGAATGTGTAAAAGTACCTACACACTGAATCAAATAAATTCATATTACGTTCATAAGTTCGTTTCCAATTAGAGTGCTGAAAGAATGTACTACATGTTCAAGAAAAATACATTTAATAATTATGTTTATGATAGACCTTACTATGATATTATTGTTTAGGCATAATTATAGTTATTGAACACACAGGCACCTCGCTTTCATCTTGGCAGTTGAACATGGCACGCACTTCATAAATTGTTCTATCACTCAACGCTCTGTCTACACCTTTAAGAACGCAATTATATATAATCATGTGTCAATTAACCTTCTATAAAATATAAGAAACGTGTAACGTGATAAATAATTTTAAAGCTTGAATATTTAACTTTATCACAAACGATTTTTTCATTCATATAAACCAAATTGACACAAAATGTTACATAGTTTTTAAATCGATGAACGTCGACGAAGTCAGCCCTGGGCCCAACCGGTTTTTGTGCATTGGATCACTGTACCTGGGTGAAAAAATATGAATGTTATGGGTCATAGGCAGATAGGTATACCATGCCAGAGTTACTGTCCTGGAAATCCCAAAAAGGCCGACAATAAGCAAAACAAATTAAACCGGACTTTACCAAAAAAGTTTGGGGGTTTTATGCATTTTGCATAATAGCAATTCAGTTGTTACTTTGTGAAAGTTCATTTCAACCCAATTCTTACTTTGACATGCATCAATATCTAAAAAGATACAAAAAAGGGATAGCAATATATGTAGTACATGTTATATAAGAACTGATATCACTCATTTCTCTGTTCATTAAATTTTTTCCATCGTTTTTATTTCACCAAAAATACCGGACAATTACAAAGCAGAACAAAGTTCGGACAGTAAGCTACGTAAGTAAGGACGTAGACTCGAACAAATCTAGGCGGTTGGTAACCCTATATGCAGTAACTTGTGTCAGTTTGGTTTCCGGATTGAAACTTTGAAATGTACTTTTGAAATTGAAATGTACTTTGCACGATAATTGTTAAATGGCAGCTCGCTCGATTACTGCTCAATCACTGAACTTCTATTACTTTTGTTGAAATTTCTGAAAACGCATCAAAGTTGTGTACATTTTAATTTTACACTACAATAATAAATGTGCATTATTTGTGTAATTCAGTGGCAAATAGGTGTTAGCCGCTTTTATTAGACCGTAACACCGAAAAACAGTTAAAGCTTGTAGCTAAATAAAATAACAAAACTATTATACAATATTTTTGTTTTACTTATGCGTGATTACTCACGGATTATTCGATATAATTAAACGTGAGTAATTCCGCACAAGTAAAAAATGTGTCAAATTCACAACAGTAGATATGATAGGTAGATGCGACTGGCGTTAAGTTTACATTTGTTCATTAAAAATAGATTTCATTTAGATAGAATTCATCAAATATAGGTAAGAAGCCGAATATAGTTACTAGTCAGAAAGCACAAGCTAATTTTACTGGCTTAAATGTTGAATGTGATTTTGTATATTTATTGTACATTTTTAACTCTTCGATCAATAGACAGCTTTCACAGTAAAAAAACGTACTCGTACTAAACTCATCATATTGAGATTGAGTATTTTAATTTAATTAATAAGATTTAGGAGCATTATGAGTTTAGTTGGAAGACAAAAACACAACAGCAAAAAATCACTGGTCTCATACCTACACAGTACACATACACAAGCGAATGTTACTGGCTTAAATGTTCAATGTGATTTTGAGTTTGGTCGTTATTATCATGGTGATTTATCATGACATTTTTAACTCTTCGACTAATTATAGGCAGCTTTCACAAAAAACATTTCTGTTATAATTCCAACCAGCTCCATCGAAACGTACATCGAACGTACTAAACTCATTACATTGAGATTGAGTATTTTTATTTAATTAATAAGATTTAGGAGCATTATGAGTTTAGGTGGAAGACAAAAACACAACAGCAGAAAGTCACTGGTCACATAAACACACACACACACACAAACACGCACTGCGACCGTCACGTCAACAAACACGCATAGGCGTCACTAGGGTTCACAAGAATCACAAAGGTCCGGGTACTTTGTACCAAGACTATTTTTCATTGAATTATTTGAATCGTTTTTTTAATGCAAGCAGATTATTATAGTTTGTAGGTGTTCTTCTCATATTCAATCAAGTCTTTCACTTTCGTAACAATAAATGAATTTTTACATGTTAATTAAACATGTTTTTACATGTATGTTCATACTTACTATAATCACATCTGGCAGATACCCAACAACCTCCAAAAGTTTCGCTTAAATGCCTACATATTTACATATATATCAAACGGACCGCGAAACTAATAATCTCATACTACGGAAGAAATTAAAGACAATCGAGCTCATCTAACGTGCTTGTACCTGTAAATTGTAGGAGGGAAGTAGTTAACTCGCCAAACATTACAAAATTAACCTTTAACAAAATACTTCACACACTTTCACCCCACCCCAATGTTACTAGAGTTTTGCGGGAAAATGTTTCACACGTAATTGTGCGCCCTAGGCACGCCTACGCCCGCGCCGGCACGGGCTCGCGACACGCAACTTGGACTACCTGTGCCATGCGATGGTGAGCGCCGTCCGCAGCTTGGCCCACAGCCATGGATAGAGGCCGCCGCCACTCCACGCGGCTCGCGCCACGTACTTTACATAGTCGTACAGCCCCCACGGCGCGTGACCTCCATTCACGTAATAAACGTACGTGAACCCGTCTTTGCACCGACCCTTTATAGAGTAATAATATGGCAGGAACGAGTGTAGACGGAATCTGGAAATCAAATCGTTAATCGCATGTTATCTACTCGTATGTAGGTAATACAAATAAGCAAACGTGTCGATATTGTTTAACCTACTTCTAAATGGGAGAAGATTCTTTTCCCCGCTATTTTAGGACTCTAGGTTAATAAACATGCTTCTAAAATGCCTCTGTTACATCTGTTGAACTCGGGCACTAGGGCAGTCTTAGTAAGTATTTAGTTTATTTTATTAGTCATATTTAAACAAAATCTGATGGAACTGAGACGATGGCCGAATACCATAACAGGTAATGATTTGAAATCTATGATACAATTTATGATAGTCGGTGAAATTAAACTCTAGGAAGGCGATTGCAAGTCGTATCGATAAGATACGACAATGGATTCGAATAGATAAGAACGATATACATTACACACACATGTACCCACGTAAGCTGTTTAAGGATATTGTCTGACAACGAATTTGTTAAATAAAGTATTGACGGGACGAATTTTTGGAATAAACTAGGATTTTCAGTTTAATCCCTACGTGGCGACACATCACTCTAAGATAGATTATAACTTTAAAAGTCTACAAAAGATGTAATTCTGATTATAATTCCTAAGAGTTAATTACAAGAAATAGCTTATTTTATTTCTATGTTTAATAACATTATAAACTCATTGATACATGTTATGATCTATATGTACTATGAACGATGCATGTTACACAATGTAATGTGACATACATATCTATCGTCCTCAACACGTATATGTCAGTAAATAATACCGCGGCTAAATCATTTAGAGAAATCCTTTTCTGGGCATGACATTGGAGAAGTTTACACAGTACATTTTGGCAAGGTATTTGAATCGATGTCATCGACGTAACATATACATGTATAACATTGATCTTAGTTAAATCACAAGAAATTATGCTTACTATGTATGCACATGATGACACAAAGATATGTAAGTTAAATATAGAAAAATCAATCGATAAATCCTTGAAAACGAAACTCGAGGTATGTTTAGCTCCATTCTGAACTGAGTTGAGAACTCGACACTACCTACACTGTTGTTTAAAAATCTAACTACTGAATGACTAAGAGCAAATGAAACCACGTAGTTTACATTATTCGTTCTAACTAAGTCTGTGTGTGTTATTGACTTGTCATTACATTATAGCAGATCTATAAAACATCGAATGGTAAAAATTCGAAAGTAAATTGAAAATTCCAGTCCTGGTTTGTTTATAGCTCTGCTTATACGATCTTACTTTAAACGAAATAATAAAATATAAGCTTCCTATATTTTTTTGTTCGTCAGAGTGCTCTACAGCAAGACATGACGTAAAACCCTACGCGCGTTATATTAGGCAGAAACAAAGAATACCCACTAAATTCCGTCAAAAATTCCTTTTTTTGTTGTAATGATATGTTACACGAAATATCTAGTACTTAACTAAATAGGTGTAATAGAAATTCAACTATTGTGAGAAATAGCAGGCTAACATACCATGCCTAGGCGTCGAAAACGGAACCTCCATTATTTTATATTGGGGAAAAAATCAAGTAAAATCGTATAGGCTGAGAAAGCAGCCCTGGTGTCAGAGTATCGTCACAGAGAATAAAACTTATCTATTTATTTTACTTAGTAGTACTGACCTTCTATGCTCATAGAAGAGTATAGCCTCAGAGTTAGTTGTGAGCACGTGAAGGAAGATTGCCTTGACGCGGTGCTGATGCGGCGGCTGCGGCAGCGGGCCCGATAGGTGGTTGATTAACACCTCCAGGAGCATCGTGGCCACGCCCGACCGGCGGTACGACCGCACCACGCCTGAAAGATGAACTTTCTTCATATAAACCCTGCTCTAGATAGACGCAGCCGTGGTGGCGCATGACTACTGTTAATTAAGCCGTTAAGCCGGGATGCACCTTCCACCGCGTGCTTCAGAACCAAGATATGATAATGATACACATATTAAAAATGATTTTACTAAAATTCGACTTGTAACATTGGTGTTATCAATAAAATATTTGTATTCGTAAGGCCGGCTCCACACGGTGGTCCCAACGCTGATACCAACGTTGGACTGTAAATTTGGTGAGGCGTACACGTTAAAAATTATACCAGTTCTATCCAATCAGGGCCAATGTGAAGATGTCCGATACAGAAATCAAAATTGCTCTATGCGCTTTCACAGTACTGAGTGCATACTGCTAAGATTTCCCTCAAGTTATCTCATTGATCGTGCCGGAAGTATGTAAAATAAAACCATATTAATCTTGTCGTTAACGTCTGCATTTAACGCGTGTTGCAATAGGACTGAGCAAACCGCCAACGTGTGGACACTGGACAGATCGCGAGCGTTGGCGCAGATTCCTTTGATGAATCCAACACAAACCGGCCAACTACCAACGCTCGCCCCAACGTTGGCGCCAATGCCATTTACTAGATCCACACGTTGGACGAGTGGCGTTGGGGCCTATGTTGGGACCAACATGTGGAGTCGGCACAATGCAAAACGTGTATAGGGCATGGTTTACTGTTTGCTAACGCGCACGTAACCGCAAAATGTGGCAGTACGCCAGGTCTAGCTATAGCTTTAATCGGTCGCATCTTTAACCGCGTTTGCCTAACAGTTTCCTTTACAAGTTCCACTCCTTTCTTTAGCACTTATATACAATTTCAATCGTGTAGTTTTAAGATATAATTATGTAACATTTAATTGTGATAAAATTACTGATGTTCGCAAGGGATTTGACTCTTGAATCTATCCATTATTAAGTAGTAGCAGTAAGAAGTATTAAGCAGTTTAAAGCTGATATCGAGAAAAAAAGTGCATGATTGTTAAGCTTTACGATATATTCACATTAAATAAAACTAGGAATCAATTATTTAAAATAATACATACGTACTACAGTAAGTAGCACAACGCGCTATGGAGAGGGCTATGCTCGGAGTTTCCCTACGAGATCGAATCAGGAATGAGGAGATCCGTAGACGAACCAAGGTTACCGACATAGCCCAACGGATTAGCAAGTTGAAGTGGCAGTGGGCAGGGCACATAGCACGTAGAACTGATGGCCGATGGGGCTGCAAAGTTCTGGAGTGGAGACCACGGACCGGCAAGCGCAGTGTAGGACGTCCACCAACAAGGTGGGCAGACGACCTAGTTAAAACCGCAGGAACGCGCTGGATGCGAGCCGCTTCCAACCGGTCTTTATGGAAGTCAATGGGGGAGGCCTATGTCCAGCAGTGGACGTCCTACGGCTGAAATGATGATGATGATACGTACTGCAATAAAATTAACTACCTAATGGACGTATCCATTTGAAATTTCATACAAATGCGACTTATGGAACATTATTCAGGGATAAAAAAAAAAGTTATTAGTACATATTTTATTTGAATACATCGTACTGTCCACAATAGGTAATTACTCCGTTGGAGGTATTTGTTCGATGTAAAGTTAACTGTCAAGGTAGCAAGACGCGATGAAACCTCAGGTGGTTTTACGAAAACGGTAACTGGTAGCAAAGCGAGAAATTAACACAGCAAAAAATATCCCGTTACCTTTTTATGTAGGTAACATAAATGTTGGTCATTCATTATCTACCGACTGCGATCTTTGGTCAAAAAAGGATATATTTTAATGTAATTTTAGTAACGTAAATACCGGCGGAAAAGCTATCTGGATGTATAAATAATTTGTAATTAGGATGGAATTGTGATGAAATATCGCGCAAACATTTATTTAGAGATAGAGTAACATTATTGCACACACTTGTACTACAAGCTCAATAATAGTTGCAGCATGTGTCATCATGAGTCAATTTTGTTACAGGTTAATTTTTTGACGTGTTTCAATTGGGGAAGCGCGGCGTCTCAGTGAGAAAGTGCGTGACCCACGAGCTGGATCCTATTTGGTACAGTATTTATCGCTGGCTATCTAGTGTGGTAACGCCGCGAGGATTATGGATAATTTTGGATAGGGGTCTTTACGTGGTGGCCTTTTTGACTAGGGATTTGTTGACTCACATTATCATCTCAGCGAATGGGACATTGATGAGCGTCAACAAATTCTATATGATATAATACACATTGTAAATAATACAACGAATGTACTAGTAAATTTTTATAATAAGGAATTTTACATGGCTACCACCACCTTACAGTATCGCTAAGATCTCTGCGGATGGAGTTTTGCAGAGATGAATTTTGAGCGCTCGAAGTAATTTTATAAAAACGGGTTATATGTATGTATGTGTAATAAATCGGGGCTATCCACTTAACTCCGAACAGCGGGTGAACGTTGTTTTGTGGCCGAAGATGAAGCACGTATAGGTACTTAGAGGTGATATTTTCACATTGACCAACATTTTTATTCTACTAAAAATTGTTTCTTGCTATATATATTTATTTGATTAGATATCTTACACGGCGAACTAAGTCTAACAATGAGAAGAAAGCATTAATCCATAAACATAGAATGTAGGTACAAAATTTGATCCATTGCTATTTCTTACCTAATGACAATATGTAGGCTACAAGTGTGTCCTTCGAAGCGAACCATCTCGATAGGATTCCTCGATCTTCTGCATTTAGCTTCAAGTATGGCTTTATTTCGGCTACTATAAGTCCTATAATCTGCGTGTCGTGTACTGCCGCGAGAGCGAAGAATCTCTCCGAAGAGGTTATATCTTCGTACCACGACTGCGGGTATTCTATTGGAAACCAGTCTCTGCACAGACATCTTACCTGAAATAACATTTTAATCTAATACAGTATCTCTCTGATTTATTAATACACGATAATTGTACAACGTTACAACGTGGTTTTTGCACATTTTTATTTTACTTAGGTATAAGGGACTGCGTTCAAGCTATGCTAATTGCTGGCATGCTTTTGCTCAGTGGATAGATTAAACTATAAATTAATCCGTTCATTTGATAGGAACGCTTTCACAGGTAATTCTTCACATTGGCTTAAAGTAGGTT